>JAVJIX010000018.1:6660000-7057500 GCA_036785185.1 Paratrypauchen microcephalus
GTGTGCGGTAAACTTCTTTTTTTCTGGAATCCTTGACATTTGTTTACGTTTGTTTGCGTCAATTGTTGTCGCTTCTGTATACGTAGCAGCTCAGGTAGAGGCGAGGGACGATGACGCAAACTGTAATCGAGTGGTGTCCCATTTCTTAGGGGAACATTCGTACCCCGAGCCCTCTCAGCTCGGTATCGAGAGGCAAGACAAAGACGTAGATAAAGGGGAAGGGGTAATGGGACGCAGCTTTACTCCACCCTTCAGCAAAATCTGAAAAATCCTCCAGCCAGAGTGGGCGGTGCTCGGCGGGTTGGGGGGGGCTCTGGAGCGGTGATTGCAGCCGACTGACAGCCACAACAATCCAAAACGGTGAGGACTGTTGCTTTCTTGACTTTGAAACAGAGCAGACATTTGTGCTTCACGCCATTTCCCTTTTCTCCAGACACGGCGGGACATCGCGGTGCCCGGCGGTGCCAGGTGGAGGCGGGGCTGAGAGGGGCTCCTCACGTACCGCCCGTAGACCGCCAGGGGCTGCGCTCGTTATGTAATAACCTCAGAACAGCGTCTGACTCACTGGTTAGTCCAACCCGAAAACTCAAATCTCGTGGCCGTACTTGATCCTAAAGAGACGGTACAGACACGGCTTTGACCCAAACAAACAAATATGCTCTAAAATGCCAAAATAAGCCCAGGGACAGGTATACACTTCTATTTTAGATCCATTTACACAGTTAATCAGTAGAAAAAATTGATTTTGGTGTTCAGCGGCCCTTTAAATTTAGCTTTCCCTCATCTGTATTAAAAAAGGATGCTGTGATGTTGTCTGTCAGCAAAAGTTTACTAAGGGATCGATGTACTGTGGTGCTTAGAGCTCAGAGATGTGATGGTTGGCAGCGCTGGCTTGATGAAGGCGTATCAGCGAGCCGTGATATCTGTCAATCAAACTTTTTGCTAGTGTTTTTACTAGTGTCAGCAACCTCAGGGGAAGAAGGTGCCGGATTGGATTGTTATTAATGTTCACATATTGATTTATGCACAAAATTGAGAAATAAAAAGGCCAGGGTTATGTAGAGTGGGTGAACATTTTAAGACTAAAATGACAAGTCTCACAGCAGCACTTATAGAGAGAATGGTGGCAGCTTTTCAATAGAAAGTGAATTGGAGCTAGAGCTGGATTCACTTCGCACCCATGCTCACTTCCTATTTGGAACACGGCGGCTAGCGGGTTAGCTATGTCCATTTTTATATACAGTCTGAGTATGTCACACTTGTTCCACTTTGCCACATTTTGTTGCAGAGATGGTTTGATCCACTTCTGGTCCTGGTTTAGTTCCGGTTTAGTCCCCATACTGATGCTGCGTGTGCAAGTGTGAACACTGCAGGCTTCAGGCAACTAAAGAAAATCTTTGTCGACTAAAAACATGTCCTGTTGAACGACTGGTCGATTAAAAAGGGGACGTGGCAACAGCTCTCAGAACTATTTCATATCCCTGTGTATCTGAACCCTGACTGCACCTGCAGGGGGAATTCATGCACTGGAAAAAGGACTGGATTGAAGAGTACAGATGGATACCAGAGCAAAAAAAATGAAAAAAGGAGTTCACACAAATTTTGAGATCTAATAAAACTTCAAATTTAGAGAAGCTGATGAAGATTTATGCGTTTGTTCAATAGAAACAATTGAATCGATCGTCTTTTGTAGCTTTTTTCATTTGTATATTTTGGTTTGCTCAAACCACAAACATTCTAAAAATAAACCCTCAGCCTTTTCATTAGATTTCAGATAATAATAAAATTTACTTTTCAGTCCTGTTCAAAAATGCAGTGGAGTAGAAAGTACAGATACCTGCTCTCAAATGTGAAGCATCCACTAGAAAAAGTACTTAAGTAATGTACAGAGACCTTTTTTTTTTTTTTTTTTTTAACTGTACTTTTAATGTACAGTACTAGAGGAGCCGCTGAGGTGGGTTGGGCATTTGTTCCGTTCGCCTCCTGGACGCCTGTTCTGGACATGTCCCACCGGGAGGAGGCCCCAGGGAAGACCCAGGACACGCTGGAGGGACTATGTCTCCCGGCTGGCCTGGGAACACCTTGAGGTCCCCCCGGACGAGCTGGAGGAAGTGTCTGGGGTGGGGGAAGTCTGGGAGTCCCTGTTTAGACTGTTGCCCCCGCGATCCGCCCCCAGATAAGTGGAAGAAAATGGATGGAAGTACAGTACTTTACTACTTTTACTTTGCTACATTACACCACTGCGATGAGAGTCATTCAAAAACTTCATTTTTGAAAGTAACAACATTATTTTTCTACACAACATCCACCTAAGTCAATACACTTCTGCGAGCGATGTTTCCACCGAAAAATTCCTTCTTGATAGAATTCTGGAGCTTGTCTAGTCAACCAGGACACAACCTCCCTCTTCGCTTCAAGTATGGACTGAAATCTTGTTCCTTTTAAATGTTCCTTCAACTTTGGAAACAGGAGAAAAAAACATCCATAAACACTGTGCAAAGCTTCAATAATTTCTTTAGGTTTCCACTGAAGTTTTGTTAGAAATTTAATGTTTGCTCGGACTTCAGATTGGCTCATTTTGGAGCGTCAAAAAAGTGGGTTGTGCAATAGGTAACGTAACTCTTTGAATAACAAAGCTAGAATGCCCAAACTTGTCAAATGTGTTTATAAGTCATCAGTGGTACGATTCAAGGTCATTTTGTTGAACTAGTTCGACTCATTTTGAATTTATGGCATTTGTCTTGCAACTTTTTGAATGGCCCTCGTATTTATGCAGGAAAAAGTAAACAATACAGATTCAACTTGTGAATCATGAGTTTAATCTGCTTTTTTACATTGAAATGCCAGTAAAATAAAATAATTGTTTGACTAATACAAATCTATTGTTAATCAACCAAAGAACTAAAGTCCTACAGCTTTAGTCAGTGTCAACCAAATCCCAACGCGACACATTCTGACCCTTCCTCTTGAGATCTTCCTCAGTGCTGTTGGGCTGGGGGCGAAGTCAGTTATTAAGTGGACGCCTTTAGTGTCACGAGGTTAACACTCACCTCAACTCAAGGCAGTTACAGAGGGTTTTCTCTCTCCTCCCTGTCTCCTTTCTTTCTATCCACTTGTACGTGAAGGCAGGTCCGGCATCTGACCTGTCCAAGAGTGACGAACCCGGAGCTGATCGCCGCTGACAAAGGACTTCATCAGTCACACAAAGAAGAAGGGGAAAAGAGAGTGGAGCGAGAGAAAGGGAGGAGAGGGGGTCTGCTGGAGAGACGGAGGGATTACAGGAGTTCTGCCATACGTCTAGTTAATGTCAGGCTATTTAAACTGAACTAATTAACTATCGATTTCATGTATTTATTTCAGACTCATGTTTTTTTTTCGGCAGGCAGAGCGGAGCAGCAGAAGAAACCTGCAGGCACCAGTCACCAGCCTCAGCCCATTTAAACTGAACGGACGGCCTTTTTCCTAAAACCTGTTTATAAGATTTAGACAGGGCAGCAGGGCAAAGGACTGGAAAGCTGTAATTGGTCTGAGTCCAAGTCTGAGTCCAAGTCTGGCCAACATCACGACCAACACCAAAACCAGGTCCAGGAGATCAAGCCCAAGACCATGTCCAAGTCCTTTGTCCAGGAGTTAAAGTAGCCTACAATAGGAGCTGGTGCGTTTGTTCCACAAGTCCAAGTCCAAGTCCCTGGTCAGAGTCGTGTTCTAAAGACGACCGATTTCCTCTCCCTGAGTTCAAAGGTGAGGTCTGAGTTTGTGGTGACTCTCCTCACATCTGTGACCTAAGAGTTATCAGACCCTCCAGGAATTTGCGATGTTGCGATTTGCAACTTCAACGCAACATCAGCCAATCCCCGTGAATTCAGGGCGGTGTTGCAATTTTGACTAATCACAGCAACTTTCCCGCAATTTTTACCAATTTTGACCAGTCGTCGGCGACATATTGAACTCACGTCGAACAACTTCCTTCTGCCTTTCTTCCGTGTGACGAAACGAATCTGCGGCCGTGTCCCCAGTTCGGAGTGTAGTTTGAAGGGAGCTCAGACTGCAGTCAAGGCGGTGCACACTTGCTCAGCCCTGAGTGCAGTCCGCGGACCGCATGGCCGTCTGCAAAATGCGACAGGTCTCGCAACTACGGGAAGCAGTTTGGGTGCCTCCATTTTCTCCCGTAGAAGAAGTAGCGCACGGTGCATGCTGGGATATACGAGTGTGTGAAGCGTGCATTTTCACGCGCTTGGTCCACGCCCCGATTTCCATGGAAACGACTGCGGTCTGCGAATGCGTGTTAACTGCGCATGGGACAAAAAAGAAATGACGCACATGCCCTTCAAACCACGCTCCGAACTGTGCACTCTGGGAATTGGGACACGGCTTCTAATGGCAAAGAAACATGTCTGCGGCGCCATTTGCCCACAAAAATAACAGCAAAAGACCGCGCAAAACAGTTCCCCTCCTAGTAGTAATTTATTTTCGATGTTGGTAAGGTTGTTTTAGGACCATATCTGTGATCTCTGTGTCTTTGTATTATTCTTTGTCAGAAATAACTCAGTATTCAAAATATTACTCAATTTTAATTACAAATAGGGAAAATTGCATCTATTTATCGCAACTTTCACTTCCTCCCGCAACAAAATTGCAACAAAAACCTTAAAAGCACCGCAACTTTTATCGCAACTTTTTGGAAAAGCTCACGCAAATTCAGGCATTTTAGCCCGGGACAATCACAAAAAATGCCCGCGAAATCCTGGGGGGTCTGAGTTATGATTATGAGTTGTGTGGCAGCTCCAGACCCTCACACCACATGTTGGGACCGTTGCTACAATCACATTACCACGGCCAATCAGAGTGCTCAGACTGGTCTAAAGGGAGAGCTCTGACTGCAGAAACAGAACACCAACACAGTTTCAGCAATCGTTTCTCATCAGAGCCACTGTGACAGTAAGAGGATCAAGAGCTTCAGACCACACTGCAGAGGGAACGCAGCTCCTGTGGGCTTTAGGGGCGCGATATGAGCTCCACACGTTTCATCTTTTTGGTTCATTTTCACTGTGAATAAGAGCCACAGTGGGGCATTTGTTTTCATTAGACACAAAATCTCTTCTTAAAACAGCAGTGTGCGCTGTCTCTGTCCTTCATGAGTGTGAGTCTAATAATCACTGCAGCGTGTCCTTATGTCTGTGCTCTGCTCACTGAGTCATGACTTAAATCATGGCTTCATTTTAACTCCTGGAGTGTGCAGCAGGCTTCATCTGAACCTCAGGTCCATAGTCATCAGTCATTTGGACTGTTTCAGATTATCAATGTTGGCCTTTGGGCAATGTTTGACTTTCTAACTTTATATTGGTGAAATCAACTCTTTTGTGAAGCCCTGTGAGGACGCTGCTGTTGAGATTTGGGTCTGTACAAAATCAAATGGAACTGAGCCACAAATCCCGGGGGCGATCTGGAAAATGAGTATCCTATGAGTATCTTTCCGTTTGGATCAAAATAAAAAATAAATTAATTTGACTAAAACAAAAATACATTCCAACACATAAACGCCGTCCAGCAGTGAGCATGTCCAGACAGGATGTGGTGGAAGTTTGAGTCTGAGCTGGTCTCTCTGTGCCCAGCTGACAGTCACCGCACAGGGGCAGATATGATGGTTGTCTATGGCCTTACATCACTGCGCCGTGGAGACGGAGGCTCAGGTGCTTTAGTATTCAGGTCCTGGCCATGCAATGCAGCCATTCAAGAATGCAATCTTTATGAGAGGAGACAGTAGGACAAAACCATGTGGATATGAAGCAGAAATACAAGTAGGAACAGTGTACAGGGGGTCCTCGGGTTACGACGGTCTCGGGTTACGACGTTTCGCGGTTACGAACGCGCCCCCATTAAAAAAAATATGTATATATTACGCGTCATTCCGTCTTACGTGGTTTAGCGTGGTAGGAGATGTAAACAAACGCGAACGGCGCGCGGCGCACGGCGGAAGAATACGCTCTGTTGTGGTTGTAGGGAGAAGAAGACCACCTCGTGTGTGTGCCCAATGTGGGCGGAAGTACCTGATGTGGGCTCTGATCTGCTCCTATGAAAGCGGCAGTGATAACCAAGCAGCGTAGTGGTCTAATTATTGAGATGGAAAGGTTATTGGTGCTTTGGTTGGAAGATCAAAGGCAAAATCCGGTTTACGTCGAAATTCGGGTTACGACGCGTCTTAAGAACGGATCAACGTCGTAACCCGAGGACCCCCTGTATTTTATTTTAATAGTTTTGTCAAGATACAAAAATTTCAAACGCAATTTCGATACTAAGGAATAGACTCAATACTCAGTACCAATTCTAATACCACAGTGATAATAAACACTCTTTCTTTAGACAATAGAATGTAATTTTCAACATTAAATCGTAGTACTTTCTTTTCTCTTCCCATTCTTCAGTGGTCCATGGGCGTATACTCGTCTATGCGCTCTTATACTCGTCCTGATACAGCTCAAGATCATGCTAAAGCTCTTCAGGAAAGGCTAATTTCTGTCGTGTGAATGAGACTTTTTAATATCGCTACTTATTCAAATGAGTATCTAGTTTTAGTATTGATTAGTATCTGATTTTAGCTACTTTTGACAAGTCTAGTTCATACTCTTTTCACTGTCGGGCATCATCAACAAGGCATTATCCATTTAAAACCCAGCAGCAGCACCGTCAGCCTCCTCAGCAGTAATATTTAAACACACAACACTATTCCACTATTCCAGTACGTGAAAACAAAACATCATCATTCTACAGTCTGGTACCACTCCAAACATTAGAGATTTAACACCAAAAATTATGAAAAATCAGGACTGTTTTCACGACCGCTCCGCCCTCCACCGTATTAACAGCCTCATTAGAAAACATCACCACCTTTAGCAGTGTTTGTCAAGGTTTATGAATGTTAATAATTAGCGCTCAAATTAACATGCATGCTAACGACCACATAATAAACATTTCTGGCCACATAATAAACATTTCTGGATTTTTATGAGCTTTAGAATAGAACAGAATGCCTTTTATTGTCACTAGTCACATGTACAATTTACATCATACATACTCTCACACATCTCACTTCAGTGCACATTTAAGTACGATATTTACAACACAGCAGGATATTTACAACACAGTATAGAAAAACACAAAATAGTGCAAAAAAGTCCGCTACAGCTGGTACTACACATTAGTTGCCAGGTTATTGCAAGTCTTGCTCAGATATTGCAGTAGGGGTGACACATACAACCATATATACACACACACACACTCTACTAGACTACTAGACTCTACTCACAGAGTCTCTACACTGCAGAGGGAGATGTTACACAGAACTCAGTTTAGCAAATTGTACTGTTAATGTTGTCTACAAGCTATAGCACTGTGTTAAGTATTGCACCACAGGATATTGCACTGTAATTAGGTACAGTAATCCCTCGTTTATCGCGGGGGTTAGGTTCCAGAAATAACCCGCAATAAGAGAAATCTGCGAAGTAGGACAACTTTATATTTTACAATTATTCTACATAGTGAAGCAATAGTGAAGCATGGGGGGAGACACGGCTCCGGAAGCCCCGCAGAGGAGCGCGGAGACATGAGTCACTGGATCTGCAGGAAGCACCGCGCTCATCCAACGTCACTGCCATGTCCCGGGACTTGATGCGCACCAACCCCTTGGAGAAGTGCGCGACACGTGCGCCCCTCATCGTGGTCAAATCCATGACAGAGCAGCACAACCGGCGCGAGACCGCGCGTACACCGGGGCTGCGAGCACGAGATCGAACCGCGGCGCCCGGACCACGTCCTCTCAGCCCGAGCCACAAACAACCGCACGAAACCAGCAAAGAGCGGCACGTGGTGGTTTAATCCAGGTCTAGACCTGGTCCAGTCCTGGTTTAGTCCAGGTCCAGTCCAGGTTTAGACCTGGTTTAGACCTGGTCTAGACCTGGTTTAGTCCACGTTTAGTCCTGGTCTAGTCCCGGTCCCCCCGCATCCCCCATCTATCAATCGGCAAAGGTCTACAGTCTCTTAGCCAATCAGGACACAGAACACAATGTTACACTATAAAAAAAATTGAAAAAAAAAAAATCGGCAAGGGAGGGACCACTGTATTGCACAACAACAGGTGGATATGCTACAAAAAACATGTTATAAAACATGTTATAATGTCGTTACCTCTTTGAAAACATACCTGGAGCTGTGTTTTGTTTCATTCACACATATTTGAGTAACACTTTATTATTAGTCTGTTTACATCTCAGCTTTACAAGCTCAAAATGCTCTGTTCCACCTTCAAGTGAACAGCTACTTTTACCTTTAGTTCATTAGAGATCGGCAATTCCAGCGCTGAAATAATCCAAATCATTCTAGTGAAGGTGTGTGGATCTTAAAGGAATATTAACGTTTTTTTTTTTTTTTAATCTGAAACTTATTTCTGTAATAAAACAAGTTGTTTTACTCACCCATAGCACTTTGGTGTCATTTGGAGCAGTTTCGTAGATGTTGTAGTTTAGCGATATCCGTTAATGTGAGTGCTTGAGGCAGGCAATTGCAGTCAGCAAAATAACACAAACTTTATCACTTTTCAAATTACAGAAGCTCAATGTCTTAGTCTACACTTTCGTTTGAGTCAAAAGTGTCCTCTAATCCGAGATTTAGCCATAGTTTCGAGTAGATGACGAGGACTGTGCGCAAGTGATAAAGTTTGCGTTATTTGGTGACTGCAATCGCCTGCCCCAAGTACTCACGTTAACGGATATTGCAAAACTACAGCATCTAATATTCCTTTAAAAAAATTCCTTTAAAAACACAGTGGAGCACTTCCTGTATTACCACATGGCATCACAAGGTGGAACAGAGTGTTTTCAGTTTGAGAGAAGAAGGTTTGTGTGTTAAACATGTGAATGAAACAAAACACAACTCCAGGTGCGTTTGTGACGAGGAAACGACATGAGAACATTTATAGATCAGAAAATAGTTTAATATTTGACATTTAAATCTAACGTTCTGGGCAGCGATGCAAATATAATAGGCCACAACAGTTTGACAGTAAAATGTTTGTTTTATTTCGCCAAGCATCAGAAATCCTACAAACATCAGAGAACTTTAGAAACTGGAGCTGAGATTTTAACATTATCTCTCGGGCTATTACATGCTGCCAAAAGTAACAAAACTGTCTTTTGCCTGGCTGTCTACAAATGTCAAAATTCATGTTTTTATTTTGCTATTAAAGTGAATGAGACAGAACATCAAATCTGTACCGGGCTGTGGACTCAACTACTGTAAACCCGTCACTCCTGCTATAAATGAACTAGAATAAAACACTGGAATAAAAGCGTTTTTCATTACAGACGTTACTGCTAAAAATATACGTTGGAAACATGCAGACTCATCGCTCCACAGACCTGGCGTGTAACGTAGTTGGACACCCCTCCCGCTGAAGCGCCAGGCCCCGCCCCTCATGCTGTTGTTTGGATTCGCTCGCTCCATAAACTGAACATATGTGTTTATCTCATGACTAATCCTCTTAAGCACTGAGCCAATATTACACTCAAACATGGATCCAGGTTAAACGCGGACCACTACGGGCAGAGGAACTACGTCTCCATGGAGACAAGCAGGTGGTGGACCCCTCACCAGAAATGTTATGAAAGGGTTCACATTACGCTGCTTTCTCCTCTATGTTATAATGTTGTTTCCTCATTACAAGCATACCTGGAGTTATTTAGGCTCTTCTCTTTTTCTTTTGTCAAACTGAAAACACTCTGTTCCACCTTGTGATGTCATGTGGTAATACAGGAAGCGCTCCACTGTGTCACACGTGAACATTCACACAGACATTGGCTCCCTCTATTCTGCACCCATCCATTTTCTTCCTCTTATCTGGGGCCGGGTCGCGGGGGCAACAGTCTAAGCAGGGACTCCCAGACTTCCTTCACTCCGGACACTTCCTCCAGCTCCTCCGGGGGGACGCCAAGGTGTTCCCAGGCCAGCCGGGAGACATAGTCCCTCCAGCGTGTCCTGAGTCTTCCCCGGGGCCTCCTCCCGGTGGGACATGCCCGGAACACCTCCCGAGGGAGGCGTCCAGGAGGCGTCCAGAACAGACGCCCGAGCCACCTCAGCTGCTCCTCTCGATGTGCAGGAGCAGCGGCTCTACTCCGAGCTCCTCCCGTGTGACTGAGCTCCTCACCCTATCTCTAAGGGAGCGCCCAGCCACTCTGCGGAGGAAACTCATTTTGGCCGCTTGTATCCGCGATCTCGTCCTTTTGGTCATTACCCAGAGCTCATGACCATAGGTGAGGGGAGGAACGTAGATTGACAGTAATTCGAGAGCTTTGCCTTTCAGCTCAGCTCCGGCACCGACGCCGTCATAAGTAGCGATTGTTGCCGGAAAAGTCAGACGAAATCATAGCTGCGAAGAAAGAATGCACAACACGTACACCAATTGCCTGGAAGAATCCATGACTCATCGCTGTACCAGCGAGTGAGTCTGGTAACGTTTGATCCACAGAATGCGCTGCGGTTGCGCGTAGACAGACAGCTAAGTGAACCAATCAGAGATTGCGCCATCTTGATTCAAAACTGAGGCGGAACTTCCGCTGCCTAAGAGTGACTTTGCGGGCAAAGGCGGGTGCACTGACGTCACCATCTTTGAACGAATCAGAATCGCGGAGTCGGTTTGGAACCGGAGGAGCGAGAGTGGATGGAGAGTGTCCAAATGGTATCGCGGTGTATAGGAAATACAGAGAGATATCATTTGGCTGGCCAGGTAAGTACACCAATGCTGCGCCGTCAAACTCCTCGAGCGCCATCTTTGTATACCGCCACATAGTTTGTTGTGTTTTTATTGAGTAGCCATCACCCGGAAGTAGTTGGACTACAGCACCACATAGCGCAGCGGAGGCAGCAAGGTCGCTTTGTGTTACATTTTTTGTATGAAAAGCGCTTTATAAATATTGTTTGATTGATTGATTGATTGACCATTATCCGATTACAGGAGTTTCATGTGCACTCGGATCTAAGGACAGACTGTTACCTCCTCAAGAACAGACCTGGAGTTGTTGTTTCGATTCATTCACACGTATTATGCATTATGAATCTGTCTGCATCTCCAAAGCTCAAAATGCTCTGTTCCACCTTGTGATGTCATGAAGTGTTTTTTTTTTTTTTTTAGTTCAGTAGGCAATTCCACAGCTGAACTCATCCAAATGATTCTAAATGATGTATTACCACATGACAGCAAAAAGTGTGAACAGAACAGCGTGTCTTCTGTTAGAGAGCGTAGGAAACAACATTAAAACAGAGAAAATTGTGTAATATGAGGCCTTAAACTGTAGATTTCTCTGTTAAAAAGCCCCAAGTTGATTATAAACCATTTGAGATCATTTAGATTTCATTGCACCGCTTTAATCACTCATCGTAACTAACAACTGTCAGTTTTAGCTTTGTGTTATCTTACCCAGTGTGAATAGAGTTTAAAGACAGTATCATTGTTAGCACACCGTTCCACTCAGACATGCCCTGTGCTCCTCTGTGCAGGTTTAAGCAGATTAAACACAATCTGTTCCCTAATACTGCTGTTGCCTAAGGGCTGGGGAATTTCCACACTCTGCAGATGGCTTCAGTAGATCATCATTTTAATCAACAATAATAAACTGCTTTATATCTGTCAGGCCCAAAAGTGCATCACTTTAAGTAAGAGTGGTGTTAAATCTGAAGTGCAGCGGTAAACCAGCAGAGTAATGTAATGTACCCACACAAACGACTTTCTAAGCCACTAAAAATGGCATTAAAACTTGTTTATTTTTCCTTAATTACATTTGAGTGCTGCTGTAATCACAGTATCAAAGTGGTACAGCAGTTTACACATAGCAAAACTCCTCTAATGTACACAGAAATGACAAATAAATATATAACAACTACTACTACTACTACAGGGCAGAGGTTCAGCACTTGGCTGCCTGTTGCACTGACAACGACCTGCTCCTCAACTAGGGATGGGCATTCGGTGAAGTTTTCTTCGTCGATCGTCGGGAGAATTAATGAGTAATAATCGGTTAATCGTTAACATATTTTGTATTAAAAAGACAACAACCATTCACTCATGTGTGTCCACTTTTACTATGTCTGCCGAGGCTGTGGGAACAGGTGCTTCTCCACGGGAAAGCAAATCTGCAAATCAACATGCGTAGAGGTGGATTAAAGCGAGGCGACACGCATCCTGCAGCCTCTGCTAGCGCGCTCGGAGTTAGCCGCTTTGGGATCCGAGCTAACCGCTGCTAGCCCGCTGTCTCTGTCCTACCTCCTCCACACAACCCAGCCGTATCTGCAGCAATATTTTATTAAGTCGTGAAAACCTTTGCCCTCCACGGCACTCATGGGGAGCATGTCTGTTTCGATCATCTTTCGTCTTCGCTATCAGTTCGGTGACCTCTGCTCGTTGAGCACTGCAGCTCCTCCTGGTCTGTGCTAGCACCGAGTCCAGGCTAGCCTGTGATAGAGATGATGAACCGCCGCCACCTTCTTTTACCAGGCTTGGATGCGCGGTGTTCAAATGATAAATCATTTGTGTTGTCGATGAGGTATATTTGTATGCTGCATTGCAGTGCTTGCAGTGCACTTGGTCATTTTCTAAATTAAAGTGGTCCCACACAACACTTCGCCGCGACCTCGCATATATCAACTGAGGCGCACCAACTGAGGCGATTGTTTTTTGTTTTTTTTTGTTGTTTTTTTAATCGGTTTGTCGACGAAAATGAACTTGCTTGGTGAAATTCTTAATGATCAATTATCGGTTAATCAATTAATTATGCCCATCCCTATCCTCAACACCAGCAAAACCAAAAACACACGTCCACATCAATGGCATGGCTGTTGACTGTGTCTCCAGCTTCAAGTTCCTGGGAGTTCACATCTCTGACAACCTATCATGGACTACCAACACCTCCAGCGTGGTTAAGAAGGCTCACCAACAACTCTTCTTCCTGAGGACACTGAAGAAGAACCAGAGTAACTTCTACCGCTGTGCAATAGAAAGCATCCTCACCAAATGTACCATAGTTTGGTATGGGAACTTCTGTCGCTGACCGCAAAGCACTACAGCGGGTGGTGAAAACCGCCTAACGCAGGGGTGTCAAACTCATTTCGGTCCGGGGGCCGTATCCAACCTATTTTGATGCCAAAGTGGCCGGTACCCCAAAAATAGAAAAATGTCCAAATATTTGTGCAGAGAAACACAAATCTATTACAGAAGTCTTTTTTTTTTCTTTCTTTCTTTTACAAAATATTATAAAACTTTAAGAAAAATGAAATTTCAACACAAGCATACAGGTTTTCCATTCACCTCCGGAAACAAATAGCAATTAGTCCATTTTTCTTCCTGCACTCGGCGTCCACTTATCTCATTTTTGATATTTTGCTGATGAGGGTCACGGTCAACAGTCAAAACGATGGTCCTTTAAGAGCATTTGGAAAGAGGCGAGTCTTCATTTGTGCTGCTCTGTGGGAGATGCTGGAGATGCTACTATGCTGAGCTGTGCAGAAAAGAGGTGCAGAAAATTACCAATATTTTAATAGAAAATGTAATATTTCAATAGAAAATCAGCCGAGATTAAAGGTCTTGGAGCGCCGGATCTGGCCCCCGGGCCGCATGTTTGACACCCCTGGTGCATCACAGTGACCCCACTAACTCCCATCGAGGACGTCCAGAGAAAGCGATGCCTACGCAGGGCTCGTAGCGTCTTAAAGGACCCCTCGCACTCCAACCACAGACCAGAAGGCGCTTCAGGAGCCTTCGGACTAAAACCAGCAGCTTCAGGAACAGTTTCTTTCCTACAGCTGTTTCCCTGCTGAACTCTACCCCCCGCTGAACCTCCATGTCCCCCTACTATGCCACCACTCATCCCCCCCTCCCTCTCCACCTCTCCCAGTGTCAGTGAACTCCACCCAAACCACATATGTATATGATCAATACTGTATATCCTCTGTATATCTCTGTTATAGTTCATCTGGTACATATTGTTCATACATATTATATTTATTCACTTATATATTTATAACACACCTGTATACTGTTTATAGCTCATCATATATACTGATAGCTCTACTGTATACTTGTTTATAATCCATCTGTTTATATCCCCTACACAGATTAACAAAGTACACCCACATGTTCATATTGCCCTATTTATTTGTACATAATTCACTACAACCATACTGTATATATTGTATATACTGTATATATCGCACTTGCTGCTCCTTGCACTTCTGATTAGATACTAAACCTCATTACCTGTATTTATACATGTGTAATGACAATAAAGTTTAATCTAATCTAATCTAATCTAATCTAAACTCCTCTAACATACACAGAAATGATTATCTGACAAATAAATATTTAACAAATCACCTTTATTTTGTTGAACCCATGTTTAAAGTATCAGAAAAATGTGTTTCGTAAGTGTAAATTACGTGTAAAAGAAACATTTGGATTGAATTCTCCATAGCGCGACGTCACTGGTATGTTTTACTTCTTGTCATTTTCAACATATTTTTCAGCTTCTTCATCTATAATTTAAATATAATTATAATTTATATAATCCCACCAAACTAAATCAAAATTAGAGAGTCCTAAAAATCCGTTGTACACACTTTAAACTCTCTCAGCTGATCGTGAGTGTCTGAGTCACTATTGGAAGACGAAAGTGATTTGATTCCCTGATCACATGGGGCCTGTCTTTGTGTGTGTTCTCCCTGTGTCTCGATGGGTGTCCTCCAAGCGTTCGTCCTTTCTCCTATGAACGTTACAACATCCACGAGCCTGCAGTCCTTCAGGCTAATGTTCTTGACTATCTCTAGCCTGAAGTAGGCTCCCATGGGTGCTGGACATCGAGCGGTTTCCTCCAGCTATATTTAAAGATCCCATGACATGGTACTTCTTGATGCTTTTATATGGCGCCTTATTGGTTCCCTAATACTGTAAATGAATCCTTCTTCAAAATCAAGCCTCAGTGCATGAGAAAGCCTCATGAAGACAGTCAGAGTCATAAATATGTCTCTGAAACGCTTTATTCTGGGCGTTGTTGCTTGAATGCAAACAAGGAGGACAGAGACAGGCCAGTGCAGGCGGGTGGGGGTGTGGCCAAATACACCGCTGTTTCCTGGATTAGCGGTGCGCTGTGCGCTGTCCCCACTTCCGTGTTTTAAGAGCGGAGGAAGATATGAGACGCTTTCCATTTTAAAAAAAACACATTTCGAAAATTTTAAAATTAAACCACTGCTGTTTCAGAGGTTTGGAGGCTCGAATAAAGGACATCCGAGCCTGGAAACACTCTCACGTGTCTCCATTTCGTAGCTTGTTTGCGGTCCAAGCTCTCTGGGCGTGATTTCCAGAGACAGGGGGTGGACATCCAGACAGGGGGTGGAAACCTTTCCGCGAGTGTGACGTCAGAAAGTTCCTTTGTTCAGAATCGCCCGTTTGGGCTGTCTTTTTTTCAAATGCGGAAAAGGATCGCAAATGCTCAGTTTACACATTTCGCAACTTTTAGCCATGGGGGGGGCCTAAACAGGGTAGGGGAGCTCACATTAATGTTCAAAAACCTCAGAAAGTGAACATTTCATGCCATGGGACCTTTAAAGTTGCATTGCGTAACTTTTCTGGTGGAGGGTTCATCAAATGCTTTTCTCCACAGAGATGTTATTGCTTTGTCTTAAATGTTTTGCAGTATGGTATTAAACCTTTCTATCTTCATGGAGACCAAACCAGACCAAGTTACAGGTCAGGTCTGTGGAGAGGAGATCAAGGTAGATGTGTTTAATGTCATAGTGTGGAACATTCCAGACAGAGAAATGACATATCCATAGAAACCCTCCACCCGAAGTTACACAATGTACCTTTAAAGGAGACGTGTTATGCAAAACTGACAACCCTTCTCATTTACCAAACTGAAGTCGTTTTTAGAGCGATTTATTCATGTTTGAGGAATCTTTTTTCTCCTGCAATCAAGACAACATTGAAAATTATAGTTTGTTCCACCCCCATACACACCCACTGCTCTGTACTTTATTCTTTTGTTTTATTTTCTTCATTAGTGATGTACGATTCAGCAGTGTTACAAAGGCATTATAGCACTGGAAAAAATAAATAAATACAAATCTTAAAAAAGGTGCGATCCAACAGGTTCCAACAGATCTGATATATACCTTAAAGGGGCAGGTGGGGATCAGTTTTCTATTTAGATCAAAATTGCAAAGATCAAAATTGGAACAAAGCTAAGAACTAAATCTGGACTAGACCAAGACCCAAGCAGAACTAGAACACAAACTGGGCTCAAACCAGGACCAAAAAAGGAACAATGTTTTGATGCTTTTGATTGGTCCAATTCCAACACAATCTGCTCCACTGTTGTACAGAGATTAAAATATCTCAACCAATTAAACACAGAAGACAAAACACCTTCTTAACGAGACAATACTTCTACGCCGACATCTGAACTGCAGCTGGTGGAGAAGAAAGACCAACCAGAGCGTTGTGAAGTTATCAGCACCGAGCAGCTCAGAGCCTCAGAATACACTGTTCCAGCGCATAAAATGGAAACTATAGAGGCCCCCCGCTTTGAGCCTAATCATCTCTTCCCAAACGGCCCTCACGTCGGCAGGTGGAAGAGTGGGAGAGGATGAGGTGTACGGGAAAACTCATGTTTAAAATGAATCTGTGTAGAGAGATTAATATGGAACAATAGGTCAATTATGATAAGCCGAAGCGAGGGGAAGTAGGGGCCAGCATGAACAGTGAGTGTGCATCAAAGGCCTAGAAAGCAGACCCCAGCCAAGACATTGAATAATACAGTGTCCAGTGTCCAGACCACGATTGTTCTCTGCAAATTCTCTGTAAATCTCATTGGTACTGTGGGTTTTAGGAAGGGGATCGGAAGAAAGGGCAGAAACTGTAGATTGAGGTTATTAGCATTTAATGTTGAATTAGGTAGCAGAATACAAACGTAAATGGCATCAGACATCTTCAGTTGTCACATGTGGTCGCCACACTGCATCGTCTCCTTGGCCCACGCCACACAGACATCGTGTCCCTTCGGCCCATACGTAGAGAATTGACCACTGTGGCCACTTACATACAGATCTGTGGCGTGCTATGACATCAGCTCCCACAGTTAGCCAATAGGAGGAGGGGAGTTTACCAATAGGTTGACGTATGGGAACAGGTGGATATCCCATTACACCCCCCAACCTATAGGAGGGTCTTTAACTTACCCAAACACTTGAAATAGAAGGAGAAACGCAAGTGGATCCAATTACACCCTCACAGCTAAGACTCATTTTAACATACAGCTCTCGGTACTCGAATTCAGAGATAATAATTCCGATGACGTCACCCCCCCCATTCCCCTCCATAATGTTAAAATGTGCAAAAAAAAATGCAAACTATTACATAGATTTTGTCTGTTTGGTTTGTGCTGTTGTGTGTTGTTAATATTTTACTTTTTGCGTTCTTTTTTTTTTTTACTTATTTCGCTGATTGCATTGCAAATATTAATAGCACACAAGAGCACAAACAAAACAGACAAAATCTATGGAACAGTTTGCATTTTTTTTTTTTTTTTTTGCACGTTTTAACATTATGGGGAGGCGGGGTAACGTCATCGGAAGAAAAGAACCATAATCGTTAACATCTCAAAAACTAAAGCAGCACAAACCAAACTTTTTGCAGCACAAAACAGCACAAACAAAGCAGAAACAATTGACACCATTTTGGGCCATTTTAGAGCATTTCTAAGCTTCCTGGGGGGGCTGGCTGACTCCAAATTGACCTATAAAAGAATCGTTAATATCTCAAAAACTAAAGCAGCACAAACGAAGAACAAACAATTGGCATAGTTTTTGTGTAGGTGTGCGTTTAAAGGGGAGCCAACTTCACGCAGGTGGGTGCTGTCGGTGCTCGACAGTGAGTCCTCGACACGTCGCTCCTTCGGGCTGTGCCTGGCCGGGCCCCGTGAGGGAAGGCTCGGCCAGGCACAGCCCGAAGGAGCGACGTGGGGCCGTCCTCCCGTGGACCCACCACTCGCAGGAGGATCCATTGGGGGTGGGTGCAGGGAGATTTGGACAGCATTTGAAGGCAGGGGCCTCGACGACCGGATCTCCGGACATGGAGACCAGCTCCAGAAGTTCTTTTCACTTTCAGAGACCAACAATTAGCATGCTAATGGGCATTTGCTGATTATCAAACCAAATGGTAAAATGGTGACATTTTTGTATAGCACTTTTCCACCTTCAAGGAACTCGCTTTACATCAAGGACCTCACTCACCCATTCACACACACACTGGGGACTGGAACTGCACCAAACTACTGTCATCCACTGTAGACTTATTTTGACCTCAAGAACTGCTTATATCAGGAGTGCCCAACCTTTTTTTAACCGAGATCGATTTTGGAGGTTGATGGTGTGTCCTGGTTTAGTCCTGGTCTAATCCTGGTTTAGACCTGGCCAAGTCCAGGTTTATTCCTGGTCTAGTCCTGGTTTAGTCCTGGTATAATCCTGGTTTAGACCTGGTTTAGTCCTGGTCTAGTCCTGGTCTAGTCCTGGTCAAGTCCAGGTTTATTCCTGGTCTAGTCCTGGTCTAGTCCTGGTTTAATCCTGGTTTAGTTCTGGTCTAATCCTGGTTTAGACCTGGTTTAGTCCTGGTCTAGTCCTGGTTAAGTCTTGTTTAAGTCCTGGTTTAGTCCTGTTTTTGTCCTGGTTTAGTCCTGGTTTAGACCTGTTTTTGTCCTGGTTTAGACCTGGTTTAGTCCTGGTTTAGACCTGGTTTAGACCTGGTTTAGACCTGGTTTAGTCCTTGTCTAGTCCTGGTCTAGTCCAGGTCTAGTCCAGGTCTAGTCCTGGTCTAGTCCAGGTCTAGACCAGGTCTAGCCCAGGTCTAGTCCTGGTCTAGTCCTGGTTTAGGCCTGGTTTTGTCCTGGTTTAGTCCTGGTCTAGTCCTGGTCAAGTCCAGGTTTATTCCTGGTCTAGTCCTGGTCTAGTCCTGGTTTAGTCCTGGTCTAATCCTGGTTTAGTCCTGGTTTAGTCCTGGTCTAGTCCTGGTCTAGTCCTGGTCTAGTCCTGGTCTAGTCCTGGTTTAGTCCTGGTCTAGTCCTGGTCTAGTCCTGGTCTAGACCTGGTTTAGTCCTGGTCCAGTCCTGGTCTAGTCCTGGTCTAGTCCTGGTCTAGTCCTGGTTTAGTCCTGGTCTAATCCTGGTTTAGACCTGGTTTAGTCCTGGTCTAGTCCTGGTCAAGTCCAGGTTTATTCCTGGTCTAGTCCTGGTCTAGTCCTGGTCTAGTCCTGGTCTAGTCCTGGTTTAGTCCTGGTTTAGTCCTGGTCTAATCCTGGTTTAGACCTGGTTTAGTCCTGGTCTAGTCCTGGTCTAGTCCTGGTCTAGTCCTGGCTTAGTCCTGGTTTAGACCTGGTCTAGTCCACACTCGCTGTGTCCTCCGGGGCGCATGCGCAAAAAATCGGATTTCACAAAAAAAATCGGAATTGAGCATTAAGTCCTGGCGATCGACTGACACATGGCCCACGATCGACTTGTAGATCACGATCGACCGGTTGGGCACCCCTGGCTTATATAATGTATCTGTACTGGGGCAAGACACATTTTGCTCAAATACTTGGGAACAAATCGGGTAGAGGACATTTAATTCCTCAGAGAATCGCACAGCCCCCTGCCCTTTATCTAAAATGATGATCAAATTCTAGAACATCATGAGCAGAAACTCTTTTTATCACTGACAACTCGCGTATCAGCCGATGCGTGTACATTTCTCACATTCACGGGCCGTCTCAGATCAAACCTGTGTTCACGGCCGACACTGCTAATCCCCGCGCTCCGTCTCATTCCTCAGCTCACATCACTGTTGGCATTTGCCATGCCGCGCCTCCATATTTGTTGCCTCTTACATGTATCGCACTGTACTCTGATTGGATTTCCTCAGGCAGGTCGCAATGTCCTTGTGAAATGCATAAACAAGACTAATGTACATGCATGCTAATGACGGACGGCGTGTGAGTTTGGAGGGCGTTTCCGCAGATAAATGAGTCACGGGTGAGAGATTGTCTGATGCCAGAGTTAACCACTTTCTTCTTTTTAATTACATTTATTTGATCACATCGAGTCACGGATTTACAAAGCGCTTTTCCGTCTTCGAGGCTCAAAGCGTGTACATCAAGGAACCGCTCGCTCGTTCACACACGCATTCACACACCGACGTACGCACGTACGACACACCGGGCGCGAGGAGGGTTAAGTGTCTTGCCCAAGGATGCAGCGACAGCACTCGTTTGTGGGAGCTGGAACTGCACCGCCAACCTGTGCGTCAGTGGATTTGACGACCCAACCGATCATATTTATGTCAAGAGTGGGATTTGAACAGGAGTACACTGAAGTATACCGAATAGGAGTACACTGAAGTAAACTGAACAGGAGTACAGTGAAGTATACAGAACAGGAGTAAACTGAAGTATACCGAACAGGAGTACACTGAAGTAAACTGAACAGGAGTAAACTGAACAGGAGTACACTGAACAGGAGTACACTGAACAGGAGTACACTGAACAGGAGTACACTGAAGTATACCGAACAGGAGTACACTGAAGTATACTGAACAGGAGTACACCGAAGTATACTGAACAGGAGTACACCGAAGTATACTGAACAGGAGTACACCGAACAGGAGTACACTGAAGTATACTGAACAGGAGTACACCGAACAGGAGTACACTGAAGTATACCGAACAGGAGTACACCGAACAGGAGTACACTGAAGTATACCGAACAGGAGTACACTGAACAGGAGTACACTGAAGTATACCGAACAGGAGTACAGTGAAGTATACCGAACAGGAGTACACTGAAGTATACCGAACAGGAGTACACTGAACAGGAGTACACTGAAGTATACCGAACAGGAGTACACTGAAGTATACTGAACAGGAGTGCACTGAACAGGACTACACTGAAGTATACCGAACAGGAGTACACTGAAGTATACCGAACAGGAGTACACTGAAGTATACCGAACAGGAGTACACTGAAGTACACTGAACAGGAGTACACTGAAGTACACTGAACAGGAGTACACTGAAGTACACTGAACAGGAGTACACTGAAGTAAACTGAACAGGAGTACACTGAAGTATACTGAACAGGAGTACACTGAAGTACACTGAACAGGAGTACACTGAAGTACACTGAACAGGAGTACACTGAAGTACACTGAACAGGAGTACACTGAAGTAAACTGAACAGGAGTACACTGAACAGGAGTACACTGAAGTATACTGAACAGGAGTACACTGAACAGGAGTACACTGAAGTATACTGAACAGGAGTACACTGAACAGGAGTACACTGAAGTATACTGAACAGGAGTACACTGAAGTAAACTGAACAGGAGTACACTGAAGTATACTGAACAGGAGTACACTGAACAGGAGTACACTGAAGTATACTGAACAGGAGTACACTGAACAGGAGTACACTGAACAGGAGTACACTGAACAGGAGTACACTGAAGTATACTGAACAGGAGTACACTGAACAGGAGTACACTGAAGTATACTGAACAGGAGTACACTGAAGTATACTGAACAGGAGTACACTGAACAGGAGTACACTGAAGTATACCGAACAGGAGTACACCGAAGTAGACTGAACAGGAGTACACTGAAGTATACTGAACAGGAGTACACCGAACAGGAGTACACTGAAGTATACTGAACAGGAGTACACTGAAGTATACTGAACAGGAGTACACTGAACAGGAGTACACTGAAGTATACCGAACAGGAGTACACTGAAGTATACTGAACAGGAGTACACTGAAGTATACTGAACAGGAGTACACTGAAGTATACCGAACAGGAGTACACTGAAGTAAACTGAACAGGAGTACACTGAAGTATACTGAACAGGAGTACACTGAAGTATACCGAACAGGAGTACACTGAAGTAAACTGAACAGGAGTACACTGAAGTATACTGAACAGGAGTACACTGAACAGGAGTACACTGAAGTATACCGAATAGGAGTACACTGAACAGGAGTACACTGAAGTATACTGAACAGGAGTACAGTGAAGTATACTGAACAGGAGTACACTGAAGTAAACTGAACAGGAGTACACTGAACAGGAGTACACTGAAGTATACTGAACAGGAGTACACTGAAGTATACTGATCAGGAGTACACTGAACAGGAGTACACTGAAGTATACTGATCAGGAGTACACTGAACAGGAGTACACTGAAGTATACCGAACAGGAGTACACTGAACAGGAGTACACTGAAGTATACCGAACAGGAGTACACTGAACAGGAGTACACTGAAGTATACCGAACAGGAGTACACCAAAGTAGACTGAACAGGAGTACACTGAAGTGAACTGAACAGGAGTACACTGAAGTATACCAAACAGGAGTACACTGAAGTATACCGAACAGGAGTATACTGAAGTAAACTGAACGGGGGTATACTGAATGAGAGTACTGAATGGGAATAATGTCAGTGGATTTGACGACACAAAAATGATGTTTATGCTGAGAGCAGGATTCGAACTGCCAACCTTCGGATGAGTGTAAAAACGGAGTACACTGAAGTACACTGAAGTACACTGAATGTGACTATACTGAATGGGAGTATGCGGAAGTATACTGAATGGCAGTACACTGAAAGGGAGTAGACTGAAAGAAAATACACTGAACAGGAGTATATTCAATGGGAGTATACTGAACAGGAGTACACTGAACAGGAGTACACTGATTGGAAGTACATCATATGGAAGTATGCAAAAGAATACTGAACAGGAGTAAATGTGGTTGTGTCATTAGAACATGTGAGTCACTGTGACTCACAGGGTCGTCGTGTGACGCAGAGTTTAACACAAAATCAGACTCTGCACTGATTACAACGAGAGAGACAACAGCACTGGAGTTCCTCTGACACACACACATACACACACACACACTGTACACACACACACATACTGTACACACAGACACACTGTACACACACATACACACACACACACACACTGTACACACACATACTGTACACACATACAGACACTGTACACACACACATACACACTGTGTACACACACACACATACTGTACACACACACACATAAACACACACACATACACAGACACACACACACACACATACTGTACACACACAGACACACTGTACACACACACACACTGTACACACACACACACATACTGTACACACACACAGACACTGTACACACACACATACTGTACACACACAGACATACACACACAAACACATACACACACACACATACACACTGTACACACACACACACACAGACACACACTGTACACACACACAAACTGCACACACACACAGGCACACACACAAACACTCACACACATACAGACACACGCACACACACACTGTACACACATACATACACACACACACATACTGTACACACATACACATACAGACACACACTGTACACACACACACACACATACAGACACACACATACACATACAAATACACACATATACACACACATACAAATACACACATACTGTACACACACACACATAAACACACACACATACTGTACACACACACACACACAGCTTGGCTCAAACTTAAATTTCACGATTTCACCAGGACAGACTCAGAGTTCACCTGACAGGGTTTCACCTGAAAAAATTGTTAAATCGTGCAGAATATCACCGCACTCACAGAAAGTTTCATAGGAAGTGTCAGACACAAACGCCATGTTTCAGCTGCTACAACATTTCGGAGAACCCATTATATTTGACCGAATCTTGATCAAATGTAAATTAGCCGTTATCATTATTTGCAGAACTTGTTTAATGAATCGAAATTGACATTTTTAAATCCAGGTGCACTTACATTACTAGTGTTGGGTCACATCAGCAACGACGATGAGACTCACTAAAGGAGTGAGGTGAACCGCCTGGTCAAGTGGTGCAACAACAACAACCTGAACGTGGAGAAGACAAAGGAGATTGTCGTAGACTTGAGGAGAGCACACACACAGCACGCCCCCCTCACCATCACCGGGGCTGCTGTGGAGAGAGGAAGCAGCACCAAGTTCCTGGGTGTGCATATCTCTGAGGACCTTTCCTGGTCAAAGAACACTGCGTCACTGGTCAGTAAAGCCCAACAGCGACTCTACTTCCTCCACAAGCTGAAGAGAGCCAGAGCCCCAGCTCCATCATGAGCACCTTCTACAGAGGCACCACAGAGAGCATCCTCAGCAGCTGCATCACTGTGTGGTATGGCACCTGCACCGTGTCCTGCCGGAAAAAGCTACACCGAGTAGTGAGAGCAGCTGAGAGAATCGTGGGTGTCTCTCTCCCCTCCCTGCAGGACATCTACAGCACCCGCCTCACCCGCAAAGCCCTCTGGGTGATCCCACCCACCCATCCAACTGCTTCTTCAGTCTGCTGCCATCAGGAAGGAGACTGAAAGACAGCTTCATCCACCAAGAGGTCAGGATGCTGAACTCTCTCCCTGCCCTCCCCCAATCACACTGCTGCTTAAATGACACTTAAATGACACTGACACTGCTGCTTAAATGACACTTAAATGGCAATGGCACTGCTGCTTAAATGATACTGCTGCTTAAATGACACTGATGCTTAAATGACCCTTAAATGACAATGACACTGCCGCTTAAATGACACTGATGCTTAAATGACACTGATGAGTAAATGAAACTGACACTGCTGCTTAAATTACACTTAAATGACACTGACACTGCTGCTTAAATGACACTGACACTGCTGCTTACACATGACACATTTTAGCTTTATTACGCTACAGATTGTTTGTTTGACTTATTTGTATCATATACAAGTTTACTGTACTTTTGCTACAGGTATATGTGATGTTTTAGTCATGGTGTTTATTGTCTTGTTTATCACATGTTTTATGTTCACTGTGGGCCTAGGGGGCGCTGCAATTTCAAATCCTGTGTGTGCGACCTGTACATATGGTTTTTGACAATAAAGCTGACTTTGAACTTTGAAAAGTTTGTACACACTTTTTCATTCAGAGTTTTTCCCATTATGTGTAATGAAATCTGTGATTTATATTTTAGATTCAAGGTCCTTCAGCGGGCTCATTCTTCGTCTTTGTTTATTTCACAGCACCGTTAACAACACATGGGTGGTTTGAGGCTAAACGGTGTTACGTACTGCACACACGTTGCGTACAATAAAATAAAAAGTTTTAGTTTTAATATTAAATCCAGATAAATCCTAATGCAAATATGAGCCCCGGGGTTTGTGCGCGAGTGCCTGGTGGTAGACACGAAGAACACTTCTTTGAGCTGACTTTTATGTTTCGTCTAACACAATGAAAGGAGCACAGGGGAGTTGAGTCCAGATAAATTGCCTCCTTTTTTTCCCTTCTCCGTTTGAATAGCTCTGACTCACCATCTCCAGTCTCAAGAACATTTAATTTGTTCTTTTGGAACACCAGCTTCACTTTGCCTGTTCACCTTGTTCTGGAAGTTGTCATGTGCACCGACACCTGTTAAGATAATTACTATATGGACTGAATTTTCAGTTAGACGGAACAGTATTTTTGGGAGTTATGATATCGCTTTGTGTGACAATTTTGTATGAAAAGCGCCTTATAAATATTGTTTGATTGATTGATTGATATCGTAAATGTACTTTCTAAAGTCTCCCAGTACTCTTTTTCAATGATTAAGTGACGTCAGATCCAAACGCTGATGATTTTAAAGGATCTGTTTCAGTCACACATGTTTCTCACACAAACCCTGCATATTTAGGTTGTGTTCTTCTCTTAAAACAGAAAACCTCCAATACAGGAAGTGCTCCACTGTATGTTTAAAGGTCCCATGGCATGAAATTTTCACTTTCTGAGGTTTTTGAACGTTAATGTGAGCTCCCCTACCCTGTTTAGGCCCCCCCCTATGGCTAAAAGTTGCGAAATGTCTAAACTGAGCATTTCTGCGTTACACAATACTAGTGTTGAAACGGGCGAGTTCGGACAAGGCACCTTTTTGACGTCAGATCGGCAAATGCAGCTCCAGCCCCTCCCTCTGTCTCCGCTCAGCGTCCCTGTATATCCCGCCCATAGAGTTTGGACTGCGAATGCGCTAGGCAATGCGAAATGCATTTTTTTATTTGCCTGGAGGCACGTCCGAGTGTTTCTAGGCTCGGAAGTCCTTTATCTGAGCCTCTGGACCTTTGAACAGCAGTGGTTTAATTTTATTTTATGTGGAAATGTGTTTATTTTTCAATGGAACGCTTCAACTCTCTCCCCCCGTGCAAAAACAAGGAAATGGATCAGAGAGCGCACAGAGAGACAGCGGAGCGTTTAGCCACGCCCCCACCTTCTACTATTGGCCAGCTTTTTCCTCCTCATTTGCATTCAAGCAACAACGCCAATTATAGAGTGTTCTGAGTGAGAAAAAATACTCTTTCTCAGCTTATCTCTGTTTCTCATGCACTGAGTGTTGATTTTGAAGAAGGATTCATTTACAGTATTAGGGAACCATTAAGGAGCCATACTTCATATACCTTCACTAAAATCATTTGGACGATTTCAGCCCTGGACTTTCTAAACTAAAGGTAAAAGGAACTGTGAACTTGAAAACTGCCACTACATGACATCACAAGGTTATTCAAACATTTGTGAATGAAACAAAACACAACCCCTGGTCTGTTTTGAGGAGGAAACAATATTGTAGGATGCGTGAAAAGTCCCTCAGTCGTCCAGGTAGAATCCATGATAACAGGAGAAGTTCAATTTGTCAACTGGACAAAGTTTGTTTGGTTGAAAACGTTTCGCCGCTCATCCGAGAGGCTTCGTCAGCTCACAAATTGAACTTCTCCTGTTATCAATATTGTAGGATGGCTTAAAGTTGGCTTAAAGCTTAAAGTTGGCTTAAAGTTCATAAGAGTAAATTTTATGTAATATAAGACATACAGAGACAGGGCTGGACTGGAACAAAAAAACGGCCCTGGCATTTTTAGCTTAGACCGGCCCCTCATAATTAGCGGAGCACAACTGACTAATTTATGTTTGTGTTCCCTGTAGCAAAGTATTTTACTATTGTTACGTCTTAGCTGTTTAAAATTTAAAAAATCCCAGCTCCCAAAAACCACCAGCAAACTTGCAGTAACTACACATTCAGCGGTTTATTTAAAATGCATCTTGCACACAAGGTCACGAGCACGTTGGCTGGCACCCCAGGCAAAATTCCTGTGGAAATGAAGCGTTAAAAAAATAAAAATAAATAAAACTTTCTCATCGAATCTACACAATAATTCATAGGATTTATATAGCGCTTTTCTTGACACCCAAAGCGCTTTACAGTTCATTGTTCATTCACTCCACACTTGGTGGTGGTAAGATACTTTTGTAGCCACAGCTGCCCTGGGGCAGACTGACGGAAGTGAGCCTGCCAATCCGCGCCATCAGCCCCTCCGACCACCTCCAACACTCACGCATGCACACATCACTTTCATACTAGGCAATTCAAAGATTCAAAGCTTTTATTGTCATATGCACAGTGATGTACAATGACATTCTTACTTTGTTGCCCACTCTGGATGCCAAGAGCATGCAAAAAAAAACAAAAAATTAAATAGATAAATAAGATAAAGAGAAGCATGTAAAAAGTATAATCAAATAGAAACAATCTTTACCGAATATACACTAGGAAAATATAGGCTACGTCAGGGGTCGGCAACCTTTACCACTCAAAGAGCCATTTGGACCGTTTGACACAGTAAAATGTGGGTGAAGTGTCTTGCCTAAGGACACAACAACAGTTTTTGTGTCTGGCGCCCCCCTGTGGTAGGTGGAATTCCCACTGGTCTCCCATCCAAGTACTACCCAGGCCCTGCCTTGCTTGCACGATTCACGTAGGTCACCTGTTTTGGCTTCAAAACGGTGCATTTCGCTGAAAGGTGAGTGATTTTCATGCCTGTCCATCACCTAAAAGTCCCGGTATTATCCGAACATTACGACCCGCTGACCTGCTGTGTCTGTGCCACACTTCCCTGGTCACTCTGTCCCTCGGGTTCAGGTTTTGTCCAGGTTTAGTCCAGGGTTGTCCAGGTTTGGTGGAGGTTTAGATCAGGTTTGGTCCAGGTTTAGTCCAGGGTTAGACCAGGTTTAGTCCAGTTTTAGACCAGGTTTAATCCAAGTTTAGTTCAGATTTAGTCCAGATTTAGACCGGGTCTGGTCCAGGTTTAGTTCAGGTTTAGTCCAGGTTTAGTCCAGGTTTAGTTCAGGTTTAGTTCAGGTTTGGTCCAGGTTTAGACCAGGTTTTGTTCAGGTTTAGTCCAGGTTTAATCCAGGGTTGTCCAGGTTTGGTGAAGGTTTAGACCAGGTTTGGTCCAGGTTTAGTCCAGGGTTAGACCAGGTTTAGTCCAGTTTTAGACCAGGTTTAATCCAAGTTTAGTTCAGATTTAGTCCAGATTTAGACCGGGTCTGGTCTAGGTTTAGTTCAGGTTTAGTCCAGGTTTAGTTCAGGTTTTGTCCAGGTTTAGACCAGGTTTGGTCCAGGTTTAGTCCAGGGTTAGACCAGGTTTAGTCCAGTTTTAGACCAGGTTTAGTCCAAGTTTAGTCCAAGTTTAGTCCAGATTTAGTCCAGATTTAGACCAGGTTTAGTCCAGGTTTAGTCCTAGGTTAGTACAGGTTTAGTCCAGGTTTAGACCAGATTTAGTTCAGGTTTGGTCCAGGTTTAGACCAGGTTTGGTTGAGGTTTAGTCCAGGTTTAGACCAAGGTTAGACCAGATTTAGTCCAGATTTAGACCAGGTTTAGTCCAGGTTTACTCCAGGTTTAGTCCAGGGTTAGTACAGGTTTAGTCCAGGTTTAGACCAGGTTTAGTTCAGGTTTACTCCAGGTTTAGTCCAGGGTTAGTACAGGTTTAGTCCAGGTTTAGACCAGGTTTAGTTCAGGTTTAGACCAGGTTTAGACCAGGTTTAGACCAGGTTCCCTGTCCACCTTCAGCCTGGGCTGCAGAGGACGTGGAGGCTCCAGCCCCTCCAGAGAATATGTCTGTTATTTTAGAACATTTTGCAGCGTCTATAGTGAAATTTTTTCATCTTTTATCCCGTAACTTCTCCACACCCCCTTTCTGCCGCTTCTCCATGTTTCCACGCTCAACACTGAAACTGGCGGGGATCAGTGCAGAGAAAGGGGCGGGACCGCTCTCGTAAGCTTCTATATCCTGATTGGTTTAGTCCACTGTCTGTATTGAAGATGGACCAATGGGACGCCTCCTCTAAATTGTGGGCCGGTCTCTAAGTTAAAAAACAAAACAAAACAAAAAAACAGTTGGCCACCGGGAAAATGCCCAGTATGCCCCATGACCAGGTCTGTATTGAGACCAGTGAAGAGTGGAAAGTACCATTTTCTAGCCTCCGTATTGTATTTTGGTGCAGCAAAGAGAAGAGCATCCTTAATCAGCACCTTCAGAATGTCAAACCTCATGTGCTCCTGAAAGTGACGCAGAGTTTGTTAAACCCACATCCTTTTCACTTTTTAAGACCACAGATCGTACAGAGAGAGACGGAAACAGAGAAGCTGTAATGAGCGGTGAGGAGCACCGCCCTGTGGGACCAAACACAGGCAGGTCTTCATCAGGTTACATCAGAAAACTTCTCTCTCTCCGTCTGTCTATCCCCTCTCATCCCATTAACATCCTCTTCTCTCTCTCTCTGTCTGGCTCTCTATCTGTCTGTCTGTCTGTCTGTCTGTCTCTCTCTCTCACCCTATTAACATCCCCTTCTCTCTCTCTCTGTCTGCCTCTCTATCTGTCTCTCTCTCTCTGTCTCTCTCTCTCACCCTATTAACATCCCCTCTCTCTCTCTGTCTGCCTCTCTATCTGTCTCTCTCTCTCTCTCTCTGTCTGTCTCTCTCCTCTCACCCTATTAACATCCCCTTCTCTCTCTCTCTATCGGTCTCTCTCTCTCCTCTCACCCTATTAACATCCCCTTCTCTCTCCTGTCTCTCTGTCTATCCCCTCTCGTCCTATTAACATCCTCCTCTCTCTCTCTGTCTGTCGCTCTCTTTCTCTCCTCTTACCCTATTAGCCCCCTCTCTCTCTCTCCCTTTCTCCTCTCAACCCATCAGCCCCCCTCTCTCTTTCTCTCTCTCTCCTCTCTCCCCATCAGCCCTCCTCTCTCTCTCTCTCTCTGTCTATCCCCTCTCGTCCTATTAACACCCCCCTCTCTCTCTCTCTCCTCTCACCCTATTAGCCCTTCTCTCTCTCTCTCCTCTCACCCCATCAGCCCTCCCTCTCTCTCTCTCACACACACACATCTCACCATATATGCCTTCCTTGCTCTCTCTCTCTTTCCTCTCACTCTATTAACCATTCTCTCTCTCTCTCTCTCTCCTCTCACCCCATCAACCCTTCTCTCTCTCTCTCTCTCTCAACCCATCAGCCCACCCGTCTCTTTCTCTCTCTCTCCTCTCTCCCCATCAGACCTCTCTCTCTCTCTTTCCTCTCACCCCATCAGCCCTCTCTCTCTCTCTGTCTATCCCCTCTCATCCTATTAACATCTTCTCTTTCTTCTCTCTCTTTCCTCTCACCCCATCAACCCTTCTCTCTCTCTCTCTCTCACCCCATCAACCCTTCTCTCTCGCTCTCCTCTTACCCTATTAGCCTCTCTCTTTCTCTGTCTGCCTCTCTTTCTCCTCTCACCCTTTACGCCTTGCTCTCTCTCTTTCCATCTCCTCAACCTACCAACCCCTCTATCTGTCTCTATCTCCTCTCACCCCATTACCCATCCTCTCTCTCTCTCTTTCTCTCTGTTGATCTCTCTTCTCATCCTATCGACCCCCTCGCTCTCTTTCTCTCTCCTTTCCCTCTATCAGTCTCTGTCTCTCTCTCTCTCTGTCTGTCTCCTCGCCCTTTGCTCTCGTTCTTTTTGTACCCTTTCCCTCTCATTTCCACTCTCTGCCTCTCTTCTCTCACTCGTTCTGTCTCAGCTGTTATCTCTCCGGTCTGTACTTCTCCCTCTATTTGTCTCTCCTTTGTCTGTCCTCTCCTATCTCGCTCAATCTCTCCATTTCTCTTCCCTTTCTGTCTCCTTCTCTCTCACACATCTCTTTCTTTCTTTCCTTCTTCTTTGTAATTTCCAGTAGATACAAACACTTCTCTTTCGTCCTCCAGACCCCGTCTCTCCTGGAAACCCCTCCTTACTTTTTCATTTTCTTAATTAAGGCTTTGTGGATGTCCCTCTGTGTGGCTAAAATGATTAAGCGGTAAATGGATGTTCTGCGGTTCTTTTTTCAGACCGAGAGTTTGTTTTCATACCTGCTCCCTCGCGGTTTTCCTCAGAGTCACGCGATGTCGTTATGACGTGTCCGGTCAGCTGATTTAAACAGGTTTTGGCGCAGTATTTCAGACCTGGACTGGTAATCGGGCATACCGGGCATTTTCCCAGTGGGCCGACAGTCCCATGGGCTGATGCTGTTTTTTGTTTTTTTGTTTTTTTTTTTACTTAGAGACCAGCCCATGATTTAGAAAAGGCGTCCCAATGGTCCATCTTCAATACAGACAGTGGACTAAACCAATCAGGATATAGAAGCTTACGAGAGCGGTCCCGCCTCTTTCTTTGCACTGAAACCCGACAGTTTTAGGTCATTTTCACACCTGCCTTGTTTGGTTCGTTTAAAACAAACCAGAGTTTGTTTGCTCCTTTGATTCGGACCTTTTGGGCTGGTGTGAATAAAAATCAAAAATCTCGATCCGGAGCAAACAAGCGAACCGAGACCACCTAAAAAGCTCGGTCTCGGCACGGTTCCATTCGAATCCTGGTGCGGTTCGTTTGAGGTGAGAATGCAGACCGGACTCGATCCGACACAAGTTGGCTTTTTGTACTTTCAAGCATTATGGGAAACCGAGGCTGATGAAACTAAACTAAACTAAACTAAACTAAACTAAACAAGGCTTATTTACGTTTTGCGTGAAGAGCAAGAGTCAGAACTTGATGCGCACACATGAGCGCTGTCCTCCGTAGTCGTCTTGCCCTGTGTCTTCGTCGTTTGGAAATTGATTGTAAAATAGTGTAAACCTCACGATGCTGCTCAAACATTTGTGCGAACTGTAAAAACTGAGCAAACCATATCGCTATGACGACACTGAAAACAGCAGGTAACACCATATTCTCCTCCTTCACGTGTTTGGACACGGCTCATTTCTGTCCAATGGCTGAGCGACCTCAGCACACGTGGTTTTGTTTATAGATGTTGGTTCACTTGGGGGGAAAAAAGTGCAGTGTGAAAGCGAACCACACCAAAAAACAATTTTTAAATTAAAAATTTGGTCCGGACCAAAGCAAGTGAACTATCGGACTTTCCTGGTGTGAAAACGACCTAAGTGTTGAGCGTGGAAACATGGAGAAGTGGCAGAAAGGGGGTGTGGAGAAGTTACGGGCTAAAAGATTAAAAAATCTCACTATAGACGCTGCAAAATGTTCTAAAATAACAGACATATTCTCTGGAGGGGCTGGAGCCTCCACGTCCTCTGCAGCCCAGGCTGGAGGTGGACAGGGAACCCGAGGGAACCCGAGGGAACCCGAGGGTAGACGTGCGCAATTTATCGATTAAATTAATTAATTCGAATTTACAGTTCAGGACGATGTGTTTTTATGAAAATCGTTTTTTTTAGTTATTTTTTACATGTGGAACTAATGCGCGGCCACGTTTTAGACGGGTAAGTTAGCGAGGCGCACCCAAACATTGTACAAGCTAGCACGGCAGCAACTGAGGGAAAGCCGGAGCTTGTACCAAAGAAAAGTGTCGCTACATCTGTTATATGGAACTGGTTCGGTTTTCTTTGTCGAACTTAGAACAAACGAGTGCTCGCTGTAAGGTCTGTTCAAAAGCTGTTGCAGCGCGACAAATTTATCCTAGCGCCGAAAGCAGAGGCACGCAGCGGAGTGGGAGAAGTGCAGGTCCCAACGGAATGAAAATAGCCACAGCGCGAGCACACCGTCCAAAGTCCCGATTTGGACCCGAAGTATGTGCTACCAAGCCGCAAATATTTTTCTGAAGTTGCCACAGCTGTACACAGACTGCACAATGCTGTAGGTAAGGGTCTTCAAGTGATATATTTTTTAAAAACAATAACAGTTTAATTGATGCAAGGTGTAATGTATTTGTTTTAGAAAAGAACGTTGCATTGTTTTGTCTGTTATTTGTTTTTGAATAGGGCAGAGAAAAATCGATTAAAATCAGATTTTTTTTTTTTAAACTGAGATTTTATTTTTAGGCCATATCGCCCAGCTCTACCTGAGGGAACCAGAGGGACAGAGTGACCAGGGAAGTGTCGCACAGGCACAGCAGGTCAGCATGTAGTAATGTTTGGATAATACCGGGACTTTTAGGTGATGGACAGGCATGAAAATCGCTCACCTTTCAGCGAAAAGGTGCAGGATGCATTTTAAATAAACCGTTGAATGTGTAGTTGCTGGCGGTTTTTGGGGATTTTTCCTTTAAATGTTGCTCCCTGGTTTCCCCTCGGCCAAGACGTAACAATAGTAAAATACGTTGCTTCGGGGAACATAAACGTAAATTAGTCCGTTGTGCTCCGCTAATTATGACGGGACGGTCTAAGCTGTATTTCGATTGCCTCTTTAATCCTGCGACGATGTTTGCTGTCCTCTGTCCCAACGATGTTCGCGCCATTGTCTTGCCTCGTCGGACACGTCACAGCATCATCACGTGACTGAGGAAGACCGCTAGTTCGCAGTTGAAACTCTCAGGTATGAAACAAGGTTATAATAGTTTTGGATTTTTCATTATAGTTTAGTTAGTTTTGACTTTTTTTCCCCTCTTATTCAGTTAGTTTTAATTCGTTTTAGAGCAGCTCTGATAGTTTTAGTTTTAGTTTTTTTTCTAACTGCTCAGTTTTAGTTTAGTTTTTATTAGTTTTAGTTTTAATTTTTGGGTTATACTTTGGGTTATTTGTCAAGTGCAGGATTCAAAAAGAAAGTATTGTGTTATCAAACTTACAACAAACAAATATAATTTTAAAACATTTATTCAGGTTTATCCCCACAACAACCAAAGCAGTCCACAAGCTGCAGCCTTAAGTGCAAAAACAAATAAAAATACACACCAAAACGTCCACATTTATCAACTCCAAAAAAGGCTTGGAAATAAATGAAACGAAAATGAAGAGCGATTTATCTGTAATTTCAGTTAGTTTTAGTTTGTTTTATAAACACACAGTTTCAGTTAGTTATTGTTTTTTTCTTTTAATAGTCGTTTTTATTTTTTTTCAATTTTCACTATAATAACCTTGGTATGAAAAACTCCTGGTCTGAAAAAAGAAAACCTGAACATAAATTATCGGAAGCCCAAATGAACCTTGTTGGACGACAAGCAGAAAAAATCTTCTTCCTCTCTCCTCATCCTCATCTCTCTCAGACTAACCAGAAGTGACAGAACGACAGAACGCTGGGGCTGCAGACATGAGCGGTACACACACACACACATGTACATGCATGCACACACACACACACACACACACACACAGATCATCTGCACGGTGAGGCTGTGAGAGATGAAGAAACCACAGGTGACAAGGCATCCAGCTGCACTCCCTCTCTCTCTCTCTCTCTCTCTCTCCTCTCTCTTCTCTCCCTCTCCGGCAGGTGGAGGACAGAAGTGAGACACCGGCAGGTGGAGGACAGAAGTGAGACACCGGCAGGTGGAGGACAGAAGTGAGACACCGGCAGGTGTAGGACAGCTTGGAGTAGAGTCATTGCTCCTCCTCGGGGAGAGGAGCAGCTGAGGGGAAGACATCTGCTCTGGTGCCTCCTGGACTCCTCCCTGTGGAGGTGTTCATGGCCCAGAAGGTCCTGGGGAGGACCCTGGACACTGGAGGACTATGTCTCTGGGCTGGCCTGGGCTGCTTCCCGGCACAGACCGCTGCCTCCAGACTCGGCCCGGATAAAGAGGAAGAAAATGACAGGATGGAAAAGTTTCACACTAAAGAGCATCAGTGTGGCACACGAAGCTCAGGGACCTTCCTTCTGGTCTTGGTCAGGACTAACTCAGCTGGAGGATCTGAACCTGAGATAGAAATGGTTCCTACTCAGCCAAGATGTTCTCTAAGAACAAAATGTTCTGAAATCACAAATGTAAGAAGTTTCTACCTATATTTTCTCTGTAAGTCTGTAAGTCCTGACTGTGACTTTAACCAGGCAGATGAGTAGCTGGTTAAGTATTCGCCTTTAAACCACAGAGTCACTGGTCTGAGTCCAGTGGAGGCTTGTTTGTCTGAGTAACACACAGAGCACTCTTGTGCACTCCAGTGCTCACACTAAATCACTGCTTTGTTTAGGAAACTCTGCACAAAAACCAGCGGCCAAATGAACACAGTAAAACAAACTATTGATTGGAACTCCACTTAGAAAACTACAAGCTCAGAGTGAAAACCTGCCCCAGGGCAAATGTACCTGCCCCAGGGCAAATGCCCAAGCAGCTCCTGAGGTCAGAGTGGGGTTAGGGTTGACTGCATCCAATTATAAAGTGTTTTGTTGTCTGACAATTAGGAAGTGCACATTTGTATGCTAGTTGCTGTTGCTTAGATCTTTGGCAGAGCATTCAGCTGTTTCTCTCATTTCTCCTCCTCCCCCTCTCCTCCTCTCTCCCCTTCTCTCTCTCCCCCACTCCCCCTCTCTCCTCCTCTGTCCTCTTCTCTTCTCTCTTCTGCTCTCTCCCCCTCTCTTCTTTCTTCTCCTCTCCCCCTCTCTCCTCTCTTCTCCTCTCTCCCGTTCTCTCTCCTCCTCTCTCTCTCCTCCTCTCTCCCCCTGTCTCCTCCTCTCTCCTCCTCTCTCCCCCTCTTCTCCTCTCTCCTCCGCTCTCCTCCTCCCTCTCTCCTCCTCCTCTTCTCTCCTCCTCTCTCCTCCTCTCTCCCCCTCTCTCGTCCTCCCCCTCTCTCCTCCTCCTCTCTCTTCTCTCCTCCTCTTCCCTCTTTCTCTCCTCCTCCTCTCTTTCTCTCAGAGTTCTGAACACTTCGTTCTGTTTCACAGCTCCTTTAAATATGCTGCCAGAAAATAGAATCCAAACTTTAAATCACAATCAGAGAAATGCAACAATTCAATTTATCTCAAGTACAAAAAACACAATCATTTCCCTGATACACTCTGTACTTTTAGCACAATTACACAGTTCTCTTTGTCTGGAATGTTCCACAGTATTGTATTGAACTTATATAACATGCATTTATATTATATTTTAATAACTAGGGGTGGGACTTCATTTAAAAAAATTATCTAATTAATTTTAATGTTATTTGTAATTTTTGTAATTTTGTAACTTTGTGATTAATTCATCTCAATTAATCGAATAACAATATTTGCCCAAAAGTGACGCTTATTTTATGTAAATTAATTTACATACGGACTGAAATTATGAGCGGCAATTCAATGTGCGCATTTTAAATTTGGCGTGCGGCGAGCGAATCACTGCCAGGGCCTTTGAACGGGAAGTTTATTTATAAAAAGAACGAAGACGGAACGAGCGCTGCGCGGCGCAGTTGTGCGCCGGAGGAGCTGCTACGAAGGACGCGCAGAGGCGGACGTTACTTTTTTGTGCTGTTCTTGATCTGTGCGTTGCAACACTGGAATTTCCCCACTGAGGGACTAATAAAGGCTTATCTTATCTTATCTTATCTTATCAACAAGAACGCTGTGATTTGGAGCTTTTGTCAAAAAGAATTTTCCGATCTCCGAAGCTGCTCCAGCCTGGTTCCATCGTTACCGGTGATAGAGCGAGTGTGAGCGCACTTCAACAAACCACCAAACCACCAAATCAACAAACCACCAAACCAACAAACCACCAAACCAACAAACCACCAAAACCACCAAACCAACAAACCACCAAAACCACCAAACCACCAAATCACCAAACCACCAAACCACCAAATCACCAAACCACCAAACCACCAAACCTACAAACCAACAAACCAACAAACCACCAAATCAACAAACCACCAAACCACCAAATCAACAAACCGCCAAACCGCCAAACCACCAAACCACCAACCCAACAAACCAACAAACCACCAAACCACCAAACCAACAAACCACCAAACCAACAAACCACCAAACCACCAAACCAACAAACCAACAAACCACCAAACCACCAAAACCAACAAACCACCAAAACCAACAAACCAACAAACCACCAAACCACCAAACTACCAAACCACCAAACTACCAAACCACCAAACCAACAAACCAACAAACCACCAAACCACCAAACCAACAAATCACCAAACCACCAAATCACCAAACTACCAAACTACCAAACTACCAAACCACCAAACCAACAAACCACCAAACCAACAAACCACCAAACCAACAAACCAACAAACCACCAAACTACCAAACTACCAAACTACCAAACCACCAAACCAACAAACCACCAAACCACGCTGCAGAATTTGGGAAACAAATGAGCAAAGCGACCGCAGAAAAACTGAACCTCAGTGGCAAAGTGGGTTGCCTCTCTCTCAATCTCTCTCGATTAAAATGCGATTAATCAGATAAATGAATTACAAATCTTGTAATTAGATTATTTTTTAATCGCCTGACAGCAGTACTTATTTTTCCATTTTATTTTGATTTGTACTTATACATTTATTATTTTTATAATTACTGCATGTCTCATGTCATTTGACACGGCTCTCTTGCTCTTTTTTTGCTATTCCATCTATTTTCTGTTTCCCTCTGTTATATTTTATATTTGAATCTTGAGCGACTGTACCCAAATAATTTCCCATGTGGATTAATAAAGTTTGTCTAAGTCGAAGTTTAGTGGGTGAGTTCATCAAATATACACACAGACGTGACTTTTAAACTCAAGCTCTTTTAATGTCTGGAAAAATGTCTGATCGTCTTCGAACCTCCGACTTTTGTTCTTGATTAATGAAAACATTCTTGGCAAATGCTTTCGCTTTTGTCTGTCTTGCACCGTTCCAAGAATTTCACCTCTAGTGGCACAATACGAATGCCCCCGATCATCCCTCTTAATCATGGCCTCAGTTCAGAGAAGAAAACCCACAAAATAGAACCGGAGTCCTATTCCATTATTCCTAACTGCGGTATTCAGGCGAACGGGCCTGCTTTAAACACCATAATTAAAAAAGTAAACGCATTCATTTCAAAAGAGGTAAGGTTCCTGTCCAAAACTGAAGAGACTAAAGTTAGAGCTGGGTGGTATGACCAAAAATTGATATGGTATTTTTCAAAATTGTATCGGTGTCGCGGTATTTGACGGTATTTTTTTTTCATGTACTAAGTGGTCCCATGTCTTTGGCGAAGTGGACAGTAACAGCGTTGGTGATATCGTTCCACCGTTTGCTTTTCTTGTCGTAGGCGGTCCCCTTAGCAAACGCGTCTGTGAGTGACGTCTGAGTGGCGTTTTGTGTCGCGGCGCCGACTTGAACGTTCCCTGCAGACGTGGAAGAGGATGCAGATTTTAGTTTCGTGCGTTCTTCATATTCCAGGACGTGTTTGTGACGGAGGTGGTGAAGCAGATCGCTCGTGTCGCCTCCTGCGGCTACAACTTTAGCCTCATGACATTTACAGAACACGGTTGTTTGATCAACGTCAGATTTTTTAAAGCCGAAGTACTTCCGCATGACTGACACGGCTCTAAACCAGGACTATACTAGGACTAAACTAAGACTAAACCAGGATAAAACAGGACTAAACTGGGACTAAACCAAGACTAATCTGGGATTAAACCAGGATTAAGACCAAGATTAAACCAAGACTAAACCAGGACTAAACCAGGTTTAAACTGGGACTAAACTGAGATTAAACCAGGACTAAACCAAGACTAAACTGGGACTAAACCAAAACTAAACCAGGATTAAACCAGGACTATACCTGGACTAAACCAGGTTTAAACTGGGACTAAACCGGGATTAAACCAGGACTAAACCAGGACTAAACCAAGACTAAAACAGGATTAAACCACGACTATACCTGGACTAAACCAGATTTAAACCGGGACTAAACTGGGATTAAACCAGGTCTAAACCAGGACTAAACCAAGACTAAACTGGGATTAAACCAGGATTAAACCAGGACTAAACCAAGACTAAACCAGGATTAAACCAGGACTAATCTAAAACTAAATTGAGATTAAACCAGGACTAAACCAAGAGTAAACCAGGACTCTACCAGGACTAAATCAGAACTAAACCAGGACTAAACTAGAACTAAACCAGGACTGTGTTGGGTATAAGTTCCTCTGTGTCTCCGTCCATGTTGTTCACTGCTCGACACACACTGAGCTTCCACCGTTCTCACGCCACTGCAAAACAGTCCCCCTCTCAAACAATGTCCCGCGTCGCCACGTTCCGCCGCTCTGTGTTCCCCACGTTTCGTACGCACACACTCACTGGTATTGGGATGTATGTAAAATCCATATTATTTTTAAAAAAAACTAAAAACACCAGTATTCAGTATGAAGCGGTATACCGCCCAGCCCTAACTAAAGTGCCATTTTGCGTTCAGTTGTTTCCTTCTGATCGTCGTTCTTTTCTCGCTCTGACATGTTTTGCATTCGTATCGTAGGGTTGAGGTGCTTCTGTGATATCCAAACTCTTTTCTGCAGTTTGCAATAAAAAACGCCTTTGTCAATACTTCCATCGGGTTGTTTTTTAGAATAGAAATTTGCCGTCCAGCAGACCCAGAGCGGTTTCATGCTCCATGTGTTCTGTAGCTGTTATTTTCCTTTCGGAACTGTGTGGTCAGTATAATTGGCGTCCCACGACTCGGTGCACTGACAAATGTTCTGCACGGTTTCACACACAAACTGCAGTAAAATGTGTTCATATTTTTAATGCTTATTGTTATTTTCATCGCAATTAATCGATTAATGTCTCACCTCTATTAATAACAGACGTTTCAATCGCAAGCGAGTTGTCAGCTGTTTGTTTCCATGGAGATAGATATGTTTTACGCCATATTGTGGAACATTTTAGGCCAAGGGTCGGCAACCTTTACCACTCAAAGAGCCATTTGGACCCGTTTCACACAGTAAAAAAAAAAACACTGGGAGCCACAAAACCCTTTTGAAATTTAAAATGAAATAACACTGCATATAACGGCTTTTCTGATCCAAAGGTTGGCGGTTCAAATCCAGCTCTTGACATAAGAAACATCAGTGGTTGAGCGGTCAGATCCACTGACCCACAGGTTGGTTGGTACGATTCCAGCTCCCACAGATGAATGCTGCTGTTGTGTCCTTGGGCAAGACACTTAACCACCTCGCCCCCAGTGTTTGCGTACACTGGTGTGTGAATAGGTGAGTGGTTCCTTGTTGTAAGGCGCTTTGGGTGCCTTGAAGGTGGAAAAGCGCTATGTAAAGATGTGACCATTTACCATAGAATTACATTTTGAAAATGAATGAACTAAAATAAAAAACATTGTAATTAAATACACTGGTCCCTCGCCATATCGTGGTTCACTTTTCGTGGCCTCGCTGTTTCACAGATTTTTTTATTTCAATTATTTTTATAGTGTATCAACTCTCGCATTTCTGCATCCTGATTGGCTAAGGGACTGTAGACCTTTGCCGATTCGACTCTGAAGTGCTGTATGTTTGCAAGTTTTCTCCCCAACAAAACCCGCCACAGCGAAGCGGCGCCAGGACGAAGAGGCTCGGTCATAAGAACTGTGACATACACACGAAATACACTTTGGTTTCGTTCTACAATACTGTGCTTTTTTGTTGAAAATCTATAAAAGTTTGAGTGTTGGAGTGAGAAAAACGTTAATTCCAGTCTGAGAAAAGTGTAGAATGTGTGTGGTGAGGCGTTTACAGCCTTAAAACATGGAGAATAATTGTAAAATATAAAGCTGACGACGTCGCGGATTTCGCTTATCGCGGGTTATTTTTAGAACGTAACCCTCGTGATAAACGAGGGACCGCTGTACTGAGCCACATCAGAGGGATCAAAGAGCCGCAGGTTGCCGACCCCTGTTCTAGGCAAAGCAACTTTATCTCCGTGGAAACATGTCAATGGCAGGTCCTCCAGTAAAAAAGTTACACAGTACCCCTTTAAAAACTACAACTGAATGAGATTAATCGAGTGTGATTATACAGATTTTTACAGTTTTATGATTGATTGACAGCACCACTTGTAAAGATTGGTTTACTCCGAATGGAAAATGAAAACACCAGGAATGTTTTCTTCCTGGTGGGATTTTAAAGTGTCATGGTGGGAGTGGGAAGGCAGATGAACCGGAATGCTCACGGAATAGCGCCGAGCCTGAAGGGGAAAAAAGGTATTTGTTTACTGTACGTTTCATATGATTTATAATTCTATTGTCTTGATGTAAATGAATCACAGTTTTTAGCTCATACGGCGACTTTGTACGTGACAAAATAAATAAAAAGGCACATTCTGTACGAGCGTTTATTCAGCTAAGGTTGCTACACCACTTTTTATGTGAAGGTGTTTAGTTTTATTTTATAATAATGACTAATACAAATGAACGCTGTCACTGTATCATTGAGAACACCCAGCTGTGCCCTCTTTCTTCGCTCTTTCTTCATGTAACGTTTCACTTTCATTTATACACTGACCTTTATCTAACGAGGGCCACCGGGGCTTCCACACGGTCGTACAGAAACAGGCCCTAAACCAGGCGCTGTTGTGCCTGTTTTTTAATGATGGAGAAACTAGAGCACCCCAGGAGCCCCACACAGGCACAGGGAGAACATGCAAACTCCAAATAGGGTTAAAGGAACGGAAGCCTGCACTTTAACAGTTTTAAAAAAGGTACAACGATCACAGCTGAACCTGTATCACCAGATCCTTAAAGATCCCATGACATGGTACTTCTTGATGCTTTTATGTGGCTCCTTAATGGTTCCCTAATACTGTAAATGAATCCTTCTTCAAAATCAACATTGAATTGCATGAGAAACAGAGATAAGATGAGAAAGAGTCATAAATATCTCTCTCAAACTCTTTATTCTGGGCGTTATTGCTTGAATGCAAATGAGGAGAAAAGAGATGGCCAATAGTAGAGGGTGGGGGCGTGGCCAAACTCTCCGCTCAGAGCTCAGAGCCCACAGCTGATCCATTTCCTTGTTTTTGCACGGGGGAGAGATTTAAAGCGTTCCATTGAAAAATAAACACAATAAACACACAGAAAATAAAATTAAACCACTGCTGTTCAAAGGTCCAGAGGCTCAGATAAAGGACTTCCGAGCCTAGAAACACTCGGACGTACCTCCAGGCAAATAAAAAAACGCATTTCGCATTGCCTAGCGCATTCGCAGTCCAAACTCTCTGGGCGTGATTTACAGAGACGCTGAGTTCAGACAGACGGGGGTGGAACTGCATTTGCATTTCTTTTTTCGATCTGACGTCAATAAGGTGCCTTGTTCAAACTCGCCCGTTTGAGCTCCGATTTTTTGTAACGCAGAAAAGGATCGCAAATGCTCAGTTTAGACATTTCACAACTTTTAATCATGGGGGGGGGGCTAAACAGGGTAGGGGAGCTCACATTAACGTTCAAAAACCTCAGAAAGTGAAAATTTCATGCCATGGGACCTTTAAAGGGATAGTGCGTTTTTTTTTGTTTTTTTTTTTTTATGTGAATCTGTATGGCGTCCCCTTCAGCAGTGTCGTGCATTAACACTGACTTACCCCTGACAGTGTCCTCTGAGCCGAGTTCTACCCCGGTTCTGGAGTTGAAGAAAGTAGGTCCGGCAAGTTAGCGGGGACTTTTAATAAAGCTTGTTTTTCTTCTCAAAACAATATTTGTCCAAAAAGTGATATATTTGCGTCCCAAAACAGTTGCACACGAAAAAGTCGTAATTGCTTGGTGCTATTTTCTCTCGAGTCGCATCACAATACAAATAAGCGCACAGTGAGTGAACAGGCTAATAATAATAATACGTGCGCAGTGATACGAATCAACAGAAAATAGCAGAAAATAGTAGTTCGCATCTCCACAGACTTAGAATTATCCGAAGCTCCCGAGAAAGGGACATATCCCGAACGTATCGGCATATTTCGCTGAAAGGTGAGGGATTTTCATGCCTGCAGTGAAGCGGCAAAGCACGTAGCAATCCCACCACTTTTGTCTGCGACTCCGTACCAACACGTTCATTTCTACGGGCGTTGCTGCCACTGCCCCACAAAACGCCTTGGCCAAAAACCTCGTCCTTCTCCTTCTCCTCCTTAAAACAAATAAGCTGTACATGTTCTGGCTCCGGTACGACAGCAACTTTGGGCTACTTCCGTAAACACTGAACACGCTCGCTGAGTGTGACCTCGTCGTATCCTCCGGGGCGCATGCACAAAAAATCGGATCATAATAGTGTACAATTCTGTGCGGTTCTGTCCTGTTATTTTTTTCTCCTTTTTCCAGTTTGATTTTGATTGGTTAATCCGCCTGTCAATCACATCATCTGAAATCAGGGAGACAGAACACAGCTCCAGATCTACTACTCGTCTTATTACATTTTAGTATTATTTTAGTATTATTACATCATTACACGCAGTAGTCGAGTTGTAAAATGAAACCAGGGGGGATGGTGAAATTTTTCACCAATGGGGGGAAGGGGGAAGGGGGGGGCTTAGTCCTGGTTTAGACCTGGTTTAAACCTGGTTTAGTCCTGGTTTAGTCCTAGTTTAGTCCTGGTTTAGACCTGGTTTAGACCTGGTTTAGTCCTGGCTTAGTCTTGATTTGGACCTGGTTTAGTTTTGGTTTAGTCCCGGTTTAGTCTTGGTTTAGTCCTGGTTTAGACCCGGTTTAGATCTGGTTTAGTCTTGGCTTAGTCCTGGTTTGGACCTGGTTTAGTCCGGGTTTATACCTGGTTTAGTCTTGGTTTAGTCCTGGTTTAGTGCTGAAATAGATGCAGGAATAATCTGATAATATGACTCACCCATAAGAATGCGGTCAGCTCCATTCTAACAGTTTGCCATGTTGTCTTTAATAATCCGGAGCTCCGGAGAAAAGGACATAATCCCGAACTTATCCCGTGTCTCGAGGCGAGAGTTCCTTCTTACGTAGCATTAACGTAGCAAGTTAAGGATTCTTCTTCTCTTGGAAATGCGGCGTAAACATTCACGCGGCTCGCTCACAGCTGATCGGCGAACAGGCGCAAACACAACAGCGGCAATCGTCATGATTGGCGGGAGCGCGTATCGGTGCGTAATTATGCTGCAACATGATTGGAAGCTGGAGCGCAGTTCGGCCTATGATTGGCTCTTGGCACTGACCATTTTGACTTAAAAACAGCGAAATTCGCCAAAAGTTTAGGGATTTTCATGCCTGATTGATAAAATGCCATAAGGGATGGAAGAAGGGATGCCCGTTTTAGAAGAGGGATGATTTTGACTATTTTTTCCCACAGGGGGGATGCCATCCCCCCTCAACTCGAGTACTGATTACACGTCCAGTCGATACTGGTCTCAGACAGTGGCGCTGATACGGAAACATCTGGGCTTCCAAATCATAAACCCGTTGTGTTTTCAGGTGTTGAATCCAGTGAAAGGACCGTCTTGCTGTGAGGCCAGAGCACTAATCACTGAAGCACCAGTAAACACTCTGAATGTGTGTCCACGTCTTTGCTGTGTCTCTAATTACCTCCTCCTCTAATGATCGTGGCTCTCCGTTAGGTCCCATCTGAGCGGCATTAGCCTGATTAATGACCATCGGCCCGCCGCTAATAGACCACAGCAGTACATGCATCCAATTAAAACGCACGCCAGCCCCTCACAGGTTCTGTCGGGCAGGTTAGCTGTCCAGACACTGCCCCGTACGCCGTCCTGATGGGGACACAGAGGACAGGCCTGGATTAGTCCTCTTTAACATGTCCAATTCCACATGTCCTCTCTGATGTGTCTCTGCGCACGTCCACACTGTCCAAACCAAAGTCATTCAGAAACCATCATCTGCTCTCAGTATAATCATCATCATCTACGAGCGAGTTCTGACCCTCTGTAACGTGAGCTACAGACGCCAATAAAGCTGGAGATCTTGTGTTGTACGGTTTTATATTAGAGTTTGGACATCTTTTGCATTTCCGTTAACTAGGGATGGGAATTGATACGATTTTTACGATTCCGATTCCATAATCGCTTAACGATTTGATTCTTCATCGATTCTCTTTATCGATTCTAATTTGGGGGAAAAAGGAGAACAAACTGTTTGATTAGCACCAAGATTAGCACTAGTCCTGGTGTAGTCCTGGTGTAGTCCTGGTCTAGTCCTGGTCTAGTCCTGGTCTAGTTCTGTTTTAGTCCTAGTTTAGTCCTGGCCAAGTCCTGGTCTAGTCCAGGTTTAGTCCTGTTCTAGTTCTGGTCTAGTTCTGTTTGTCCTGGCCTAGTCCTGGTCTAGTCCTGGTTTAGTCCTGGTCTAGTCCTGGTTTAGTCCTGGCCTAGTCCTGGTCTAGTCCTGGTCTAGTTTTGTTTTAGTCCTGTTTTAATACTGGTCTAGTCCTGGTCTAGTCCTGGTCTAATCCTGGTCTAGTCCTGGTTTAGTTCTGTTTTAGTTCTGTTTTAGTCCTGGTTTAGTCGTGTTTTAGTCCTGTTCTAGTCCTGGTGTAGTCCTGCTTTAGTTCTGTTTTAGTGCTGTTTTAGTCCTGGTCTAGTCCTGGTTTGGTCCTGATCTAGTCCTGGTTTAGTCCTGGTTTAGTCCTGGCCTAGTCCTGGTCTAGTCCTGGTCTAGTTCTGTTTTAGTCCTGTTTTAATCCTGGTCTAGTCCTGGTCTAGTCCTGGTTTAGTCCTGGTCTAGTCCTGGTCTAGTCCTGGTCTAGTCCTGGTCTAGTCCTGGTTTAGTCCTGGCCTAGTCCTGGCCTAGTCCTGGCCTAGTTCTGTTTTAGTCCTGTTTTAATCCTGGTCTAGTCCTGGTCTAGTCCTGGTCTAGTCCTGGTCTAATCCTGGTCTAATCCTGGTCTAATCCTGGTCTAGTCCTGTTTTAGTTCTGCTTTAGTTCTGTTTTAGTTCTGGTTTAGTCCTGGTTTAGTCTTGGTTTAGTCTTGGTTTAGTCTTGGTTTAGTCCTGGTTTAGTCCTGGTTTAGTCCTGGTTTAGTCCCGGTTTAGTCCTGGTTTAGTCCCGGTTTAGTGCTCAGTGTAATGTTGACACAAGCCGCTGCTTTCACCTAATATCTCCATTTGAAGCAGAAATATGATAATAATGTGACTCACTCCGTGTTGCAGTGTTTTCAGATAATTCACGTATCTCCACGTGTAAACGCGTATTGTGTGTTTCGGATCTAAATTGCACTCTGTACACGAGCTCCGGAGAAACAGACCTGTCCCGAACCTGTCCAGAAGGTCTGCCGAACGTGTCATCTGTCCAAGTGGAAGTTAAAAGTCCATTTTCATGTCCTTTAGCGTCCTGCAGTGCCGCGTACATATGCACGAGCTCCTCACAGCTGATACGCGAACAGGGGAAAACCCCTTCGGTGCTTCTCGCAACGGGATTGGCTGGCGCTCGAGCGTGGGAAAATAATGTTGATTTATACACACCCCGTTTCTTTCCGAAAAACAAGCTCTTCTCGTTCTTCTCGTCATGCGAAAATAGGATATAAACTCTGTATCAGTGAAGCGGCGAAGCACGTATCAATTCCACCACTTTTGTGCGTAATTCGTGCTGGCTGGAATCGTTAAGAGAATCGTTAGATAAACTGAAACACACGTAACCGGTTCTCAACAGGAAGTGGTTCTCGGTTCCCATCCCTGATCACGCTTAACTCCGATAAAACGTGATTTCTGTCATAAACGTACACGTTTTTGTCACGCTGGATTTCACGTAAACGGACGGGATTATTTCATCTTTGTCTGAAATCTGGAAATTATCACGATTAACGGTTTATTTAGTCATGTTTTATTCAGAATCAGAGCCATAAACCAGCGCTTTTACCTGCTTCATTCAGTCGGGTGAATAATAGTACTATAGTGGTAGTAAAAGTATAATAGTAGTAGTATTTGTAGTACTGTAGTAACAGTACTCATTCAAATATATTTGGAGCACAGTGTCAGTGGGACACGTCCGTATAAACACTTCTCTTAAACAGAAAACACTCTGTTCCACCTTGTGATGTCATGCGGTAATACAGGAAGTGCTCCACTGTGTTTTTAAACTCCACACACCTTCACTAGAATCATTTCAGTACTTTCAGCCATGGAACTGTCCATGTCTACTGAACAAAAGGTTAAACGTAACTGATAAGTTGAAAACTACTACTACATGACATCACAAGGTGGAGCAGAGCGTTTTGAGCTTTGGAGATGTACAGCTCTGGAAAAAAAATAAGAGACCACTGCAAAATGATCAGTTTTTCTGATTTTACTATTTATAGGTTTGTGTTTGGGCAAAAGGAACATTTTTGTTTGAGTCTATAAACTACTGACAACATTTCCCCCAAATTCCAAATAAAAATATTATCATTTAGAGCATTTATTTGCAGAAAATGACAAATGGTCAAAAATAACAAAAAAGATCCATGTTTCAGACGTTAAACAATGAAAGAAACAAGATCAAATTCATTTTAAAACAAGATAATACTAATGTTTACACTTAAGAAGAGTTCACAAATCAATATTTGGTGCAATAACCCTTATTTTTAATCACAGCTTTCATGCGTCTTGGCATGCTCTCCACAAGTCTTTCACATTGTTCTTTGGTCCTAGTTTAGACCTGGTTTAGTCTTGGTTCAGACCAGGTTTAGTCCTAGTTTAGACCTGTTTAGTCTCAGTCTAGACCGGGTTTAGCCCTAATTTAGACCTGGCTTAGTCCATTTTTTAACCTGGTTTAGTCCTGGTTCAGATCTGGTTTAGTCCTAGTTTAGACCTGGTTCAGTCCAAGTTTAGGCCTGATTTAATCCTAGTTTAATCCTGGTGTAGTCCCCTTTTTAACCTGGTTTAGCCCTGGTTTAGTCCCAGTTTAGACCTGGTTTAGTCTTGGTTCAGACCTTGGGTGTTCTTGGGTGACTTTATTCCACTCCTGGTGCAAGAACTGAAGTAGCTCAGCTTTGTGTTTGTGTTGGAATTCAACAGACGCTGGAATGGAATGGCTGTAATACATGTAGAGATGCTGGTTTTCCAGAGCTGTAGACGGATTAATAATAAAAGGTTACCCAAAAATGTAAATTTTGTGTAACACAGGACCTTTAAAGTCCAAATGACAGACTGCTTTCTGATTGGACACGGGCAGCAGATATGACGCACATCGAGGTAATTCCACAACTGTTACCTAGCAACCATAATGTCTGTGTAATCCCTCAGTCGTTCAGGTAGGGTCCATAGCAAAATACATTTTTAATTCTGTCATTGAGACAACAGCTTTTGAGTGAAGACGTTTCACTGTTGTTCCAAGTGGTTCCTTCAGTTTTGGTCAGTATCGCTGATGTACACTGCCTTAAAGGGCCAATAAACACCAAAATCACTTTATTCTACTGATTAGCAAGGTTATTATAGTTATATATACGAAAACAAACGGAAAAAACGAAAATTAAAAAAATATTTTCGTTAACTGAAATAAATAAAAACGATTAAAAAAAAAAAGATAACTAAAACTATATTGTGTGTTTACAAAACTAAAACTAACTGAAATTATAGATAAACTAATGCGGGACTAAACTAGGGGCGTATTCACACCAGGAACGTCCGATAGTTCACTTGCTGTGGGCCGGACCAAATTTTAAAAGATAAAAAATATTTTGGTGCGGTTCGCTTTCACACTGTACTTTTTTTCTAAGTGGATCAACATCTGTAAACAAAACCACGTGTGCTGAGGTCACTCAAACATTCGATGGAAATGAGCTGTGTCAAAACACGTGCAGGAGGAGAATTATAGCGTTGCTGTTTTCAATGTCGTCATAGAGATATGGTTTGCACAGTTTTTACAGTTTGCACAAATGTTTAAGCAGCATCGTGAGGTTTACACTATTTTACAATCAATTTCCAAACAACAAAGACACAGGGCAGGACGGCTAGGGAGGACAGCGCTCATGTGTGAGCATCAAGTTCTGACTCTTCACGCAAAACGTAGCCTCTCCTCCTCGCTGAACGGTTGCACTCTGCGGATTCTTTGTTGTCTGGTAAGCCTCGGTTTCCCATAATGCTCGACATACGACGGGAGCTCGTTAAGTACAAAAAGCCAACTTGTGTCGGATCGAGTCCGGTCTGCATTCTCACCTCAAACAAACAGCACCAGGGTTAGAATGGAACCGTGCAGAGACCGAGCTTTTTATTCACAACAACCCAAAAGGTCCGAATCAAAGGAACAAAGGAACAAACGAACAAGGCAGGTGTGAATACACCTTAGGACTAAACCAGAACTAAACTAGGACAAAAGCAGGACTAAACTAGGACTAAACTAGGAATAAACAAGGACTAAACCAGGACTAAATTAGGACTAAACAAGGACTAAACTAAACTAGGACAATTAAAAGAGAAAAAAAAGAAAAAAATAGAAACTGTATTGTGTGTTTACAAAACTAAAACTAACTGAAATGATGAAATGATAAATTGCTCTTCGTTTTCGCCTTTTTTGGAGTTGGAAATGTGGAAGTTTTGGTGTGTATTTTTGTTTGTTTTTGCACTTTTCTTTTGCTCTAAAAAAAAACAAAGCAGCCATAAAGGGCCAAAACTAAATTACACAAAACATATTGGCAGTACTTAAAAAGACAGCACCTTTATTTTGTTAAATGAGGGTTTAAACCAGGAGTGTCAAACATGCGGCCCCCCAAGACTTTTAATCTGGCCCTCGGCTGATTTTCTATTAAAATATTTTAATTATATTTAAATTTTCTATTAAAATATTGATAATTTTCTGCGCAGCTTTGCATAGCGGCTTCTCCAGCGCCTCTGTGCGTGGCCCCTCCCACCAGAGCAGCACAAATGAAGACTCGCCTCTTTCCAAACGCTCTTAAAGGACCATAGTTTTGACTGTCGACCGTGACACCCTCATCAGCAAAATGTCAAAAATGAGAAAAGTGGATGCCGAGTGCAGGATTTTCCAAGAAAAATTTACTAATTCCTATTTGTTCACTGAGGTGAATGGGAAACCTGTACGCTTGTTGTGTTTGCAACAAGTGGCGGTGCTCAAGGAATATAATCTTAAACGCCATTACGAGACACGGCATTTTGAACAATACAATAACGTGAACGGAGAATTGAGAAGACAGAAGATAAAGGAATTATTGCTGGAACAGCAGTCTGTAATAGATTTGCGTTTCTCTGCACAAATATTTGGACTTATTGCTTTTTTGGGATAGATATGCAATGAGTTTTCTTTTGGGATTTAAGTAGGTTGGATACGGCCCCCGGACCAAAATGAGTCTGACACCCCTGATTTAAACTGTCAGTAAAATGCTTTCCTTGTGCGAAAATAACATTTGGTGCCCAACCTTACACAGCTATAACATGGTAAAAGCCAACAGTCAATTTGACATAATATGTCCCATTTCAAGCTGCACTGTGTAACTTTTCTGGTGGAGGGTCCGTCAAATGCTTTTCAACCACAGAGATGTTATTCCTTTGCCTGGAATGTTTCACAGTATGACACTAAACATGCACCATAGGTAAAAATCCTCCAGCTGAGGTCCTGACCAAACCTAAGCAATAACCAGACCCCCCAGGATTCGCGGGCATTTTTTGTGATTGTTGCGGGCTGAAATGCCTGAATGCTTGTTGCGTGAGCTTTTCCAAAAAGTTGCGATGAAAGTTGCGGTGCTTTTAAGGTTTTTGTTGCGATTTTGTTGCAGGAGGAAGTGAAAGTTGCGATAAATAGTTGTGATTTTCCCTTTTTGTAATTAAAATTGAGTAATATTTTGAATACTGAGCTATTACTGACAAAGAATAATACAAAGACACAGAGATCACAGATATGGTCTTAAAACAACCTTACCAACATCGAAAATAAATTACTACTAGGAGGGGAACTGTTTTGCCCGGTCTTTTGCTGTTATTTCTGTGGGCAAATGGCGCTGCAGACATGTTTCTTTGTCCATTAGAGGCCGTGTCCCAATTCCCAGAGTGCACAGTTCGGAGCGTGGTTTGAAGGGCATGTGCGTCATCTCTTTTTTGTCCCATGCACAGTTAACACGCAGTCGTTTCCATGGAAATCGGGGCGAGGACCAAGCACGTGAAAAAGCACGCTTTGCGCAGCATGCACCGTGCGCTACTTCTTCTACAGGAGAAAATGGAGTCGGCGGCTGCTTCCCGTAGTTGCGAGACCTGTCGCATTTCGCAGACGGCCATGCGGTCCGCGGAGTGCACTGCCTTGACTGCAGTCTGGGCCCCCTTCAAATCACGCTCCAAACTGGGGACACAGCCGCAGTTTCGTTTCGTCACACGGAAGTAAGGCAGAAGGAAGTTAGTCGACGTGAGTTCAATACGTCACCGATGATTGATCAAAATTGGTAAAGATTGCGGGAAAGTTGCGGTGATTGGTCAAAACTGCAACACCGCCCTGAATTCACGGGGATTGGCTGAAGTTGCGTTGAAGTTGCAAATCGCAACATCGCAAATTCCTGGAGGGTCTGAATAAGATCCCCGGGCGCAGTCATGTGCTGCCCACTGCTCCTAATAACAGGATGGGTCAAATGCAGAGGACAATTTTTCCTGTGTGAGATCAATAAAGTCAATCTTAAACCTTTCTATCTTCATGGAGACCAAACCAAACCAAGTTACAGGTTAGATCTGTGGATAGGTGACCCCGCTCACAGTTAGAATTCAGGTTTTTGTAAGTATTTTTGAACGATAAATCCACCTGTAATTGAATAAATGTAAAAGTAAGTCATACTGGAGAACTCTTCAGGCAGAACAACGAGATATTCATAGAAACAAGCAGGTGATGGACCCCCAAACAAAAAGCTACATCGTTCACCTTTAAGGAGATGAAATGAAATGAGATGAGAAGATTAAACGTAGCAGAAGTGGTGTATTGTGTTGTTCCTCACGGTTCCTGTCTGCAGCAGGTGGGGGCAGAGGGAGGAGGACACATTAGCCCGGAACAGTGTACCCCGGTCTGATTCATGGGCACTCATTAAAACTGCATCATCTCTCCTCCTCCATCTTTCTCTCTCTGCATCAATCCTTTTTCTCTCTCTGTTCCCTCCTCGAATTTGCTGTGTATTTTATGACTCTTTACTTTCTCTGTCCGGTCCTCTCAACTCTTCTGCTCTCGTCACTTTTGTTGTTCTGTGTCCACTTTCTTATTGTCCTCTCGCCATACTGTAACTCTCCTCCTCTTTTTCTATTCTCTGCACTCTTTTGTCTCCTTCCCCTCTTTCTTCCTTCCCCAATCTTTCCCACTCTCTTTTGTTTGTCTACCTATCTACAGTGGAGGAAATCCCTTCATGATTTTGTAGGTTTGCCCACTGACAAAGTCTATAATTGAGAGACAGAATATCAAAAGGAAAATCCAGAAAATCACATTATAGAAAATATATTAATTGGTCTGCAATTCATTATGTGAAATAAGTTTTTGATCCCCTACCAACCATTAAGAGTTCTGACTCCCACAGCCCAGTTAGACACTCCTAATCAATTGGATGTATGGATAATCAACTCGTCATCTGAATTAAAGACTCCTGTTTTAACGAGTCACCTGTATAAAAGACCCCTGTCCACAGAATCAATCAATCAGACTCCAAACTCTCCAACATGGGAAAGACCAAAGAGCTGTCGAAGGACGTGGGGCACAGGGCTGCGATGGGCTACAAAACCAAAAACAAGAAGCTGGTGTTAAGGAGACAACTGTTGGTGCAATTGTTTGAAAATTTAAGACATAAAAAATGACCATCAATCGACCTCGGTCTGGGGCTCCACACAAAATCTCGCCACCTTACAGTTTCAATCAGCCTAGAACTACCCTCACTCCCTACTTATCAGTCTATCCATCAGCCTCTGTCTGTCTATCTCTCTGTCTAAATCTGTCTGTCTGTCTCTCTGCCTAGGGGAGTCTGGTCATGATAACCTGGTTGCCTCCCCCCTGTGGCCCCGTCTGTGCCGCAGTCTCCTGACATGGTGTGGTGGACTTCTTTGGGCGGATAACACTGGCTCACCGCTTCTGTGTTACACCTCCTCACACCTGAAGGAGTTCAAAGGCTCATGGACGTTGCTAGGCGGGTGGTGGTCCTCTGTCTGTGGACCATACAGCACTTTCTGTAAGGACAAACACTTCTTCCACCCGAACTTACAAACGATGGACTTCAGTGGGACAGTGCTGAAGGCATGAAGGTCAGTACTGGCTACCTCCAGAGACCAGCCGTACGGTCAAGGAGAGGAGAGCAGAGGAGACACTGGTCCGTAACCAGCAGGTCCGGAGCTCCTGCTGAACTCTGCCAATGTGAGGCAGACGTTTGTGACAACCAGACTGACCAGGCCCTCTTCAGGCTCATGGGCGGTGGAGGAGGGGTTAGGCCTGTACTTCACAGCAGAAGGTTTGTGTTTGGGCCAGAGCAGAGCTAGTATCTCTCTCTCCATCCATCCATCCATTCATTTTCGTCCACTTATTCGGGGTGGGGTCGTGGGGGCAACAGTCTAAGCCACTGGTTCCCAACCTTTTTTGGCCTTTGACCCCATTTTGACATCACACATTTCTGGCGACCCCATAGACTTTTTTTTAAATTTTTTATCATGTTTCAGTTTCAGCCTCAGTCACAATATTGTGTCAAATAGTTCGACGTGTCTGAGGCCTCGGAGAAACACTGACCTCTAGTGGACAAATTTAACCATTGCAAACCAACACACAACCCAAGATTTGGATGGGAATGGATCGCTTTTTTCCACTTGTAGATGCCATCGAAACAAATGCCAAAAGTCGCCAGAAGTCACCAAAATCACCACTAACGTCACACAATACTCCTCACTACCCAACATTTTTAAGAAATATTGGTGCATCTTTTATACTGTAGCAGTTTAGCGCTTGTCAAACCAAGGAACCAATCGCAGAGCGGAACATTCGCTGAGCCAATGAAACGCTTCGATACACTGAAGCGATTGACACACAGAGCGAAGCAGCGGGGAGAGGGACCTACACTTCGACACTTTGGTCATGTGAGCGGCTGCTGCGAGACAGTTTCAGAAAGAACGAGACGTGCTCCGGAGCTCCGTCTCATTTGCCCGTCACTAGTTATTGTGACTGCACTGCTCCGGACATTTCAGGCGACCCCGTTTGAATTCTAGGCGACCCCACATGGGGTCGCGACCTGAAGGTTGAAAAACGGAAAAACTGGTCTAAGCAGAGACTCCCAGACTTCCTCCACCCTAGACACTTCCTCCAGCTCCTCCGGGGGGACCCCAAGGTGTTCCCAGGCCAGCCGGGAGACATAGTCCCTCCAGTGTGTCCTGGGTCTTCCACGGGGACGCCGGAACACCTCCCGAGGAAGGCGACCAGAAGGCATCCGGAACAGATGCCTGAGCCACCTCAGCTGCTCCTCTCGACGTGGAGGAGTAGTGGCTCTACTCCGAGCTCCGCCCATGTGACTGAGCTCCTCATCCTATCTCTAAGGCAGCACCCAGCCACTCTGTGGAGAAAACTCATTTCGGCCGCTTGTATCCGCAATCTCGTCCTTTCGGTCATTAACGCAAAGCTCATGACCATAGATTGGTTGGGTCTTCTATCTCTCTCCCTATCTATCTATCTATCTATCTATCTATCTGTCTATCTATCTGTCTATCTATCTTCTATCTATCTATCTGTCACTCGATCTCTCCTTTTCTCTATATATGGCTCTGTCTGTCTGTCTGTCCCTCTCTCTCCCTCTATTTTCCCATAACGTGAGTGTAGCCGAGATGAACGATGAGTGTGACGTCTCCATTTCCCTCAGACGGATGAACAGATGAATGCTGCTTGTGTTGTGAACGAGAGGCTGCGCTTATTAATTGCACTTTAATGAGATGTGGCCTAACATTATCACAAATGAGTGCTTCAAAAGGCATCAACCATTCTGTCAACCGACACACAGAATCACTGTTTCAGATTTTTACTGTGTTAAAAGCGTGAAAATCAAAACTAGTATCTTAATTATTCACTATGATGAGTTTAAAAGGGCTTTTCACAATTCTCAGGAGGCAGAGCTTTTGCCATCGGTAATGCCAGAAACATTCATAATAATTAGCTGCAGACCACAGACTATGTATATAAAAGGGGCATAGCTAACATGCTAGCCCCTGCGTGTATTAACCTGCTCTACATGACCCTCGGGTTTTTACTATTCTGTCTCTAAATTAAAATATGAACATTAATAACAGACAAATCCGGTGCCTATTTCTCGTGGGGCATTAACAAGATTTTCCAAAACCAGCGGAGCGAGCAAGGGGGCGTGAACCTTCAACATCCTCGCACTTGACTGGCTCTTTGTTTTCGCGCTCGGATTTCCAAATATGGTCCCTGTACGCAGATTAGCCGTTATAACTGCTGGCTGCGCTGAGCTTCATTTGGTTGCAAACAAACGCTTCTTTATACAGTCTAAAACATAGAACACAGCAGAGTTATTACAATATATCTGTACTGGGATCAAGGCACATTTTGCTCAAACACATGGGAAAAATCGGTTACTTATAAGTCGAAGTACAAAGTAGTGGTCCAATAAATTGCTCAAGTAATATTAAAAAGTATTTGGGGGAAATACAACTCAAGTAAGAGTGACTGTGAGAGTAACTGTACCACGTGACTGATTCAGGAAGTGGTTCGGATTTTGTCGCGAGTTTTGACAGCAAAATAAACCCCTCAGGCTCCATTCAAATACTGGAAAGCGGGAAAACCCACTTCAATACTGGGAGAGACAGAAATATGTCTATCCCCATTTCTAGAAGTTAGCAGTGGCACTCTTGTGTACGCCTGATGTGTCCTCTAAACCAGAATCACTGGCCAAACCTCACCGTTACAGAAGCACAACCCCAACCTCCTCACCTCACTGTAAATGATCATTTCCATTTTCATCATTTCCAACTAATCATTTTCCCATACTGCCAGTATATATGTATTACAGCCATTCCATTCCAGCGCCTGTTGAATTCCAACACAAACACAAAGCTGAACTACTTCAGTTCCTGCACCAGGAGTGGAATAAAGTCACCCAAGAACAATGTGAAAGACTTGTGGAGAGCACGCCAAGACGCATGAAAGCTGTGATTAAAAATAAAGGTTATTGCACCAAATATTGATTTCTGAACTCTTCTTAAGTGTAAACATTAGTATTATGTTGTTTTAAAGGGATATGCCACCCTCAGGTCAAATTTGGGCATCTCCCCACAGTCCAGAGACTAAAATAAGTGGTGGAAAGCGTTTTCCTGCTCACCCAGCCATTGTCCGAGTCTGTCGCCACTGACCGCTGCGGTATCTGGTGCTCCTCCGCCTTAGACTGGAGTCTAACGTCGCCAGAGAAAGATTTCGGCCAAAAGGAATTAATTTGCTCGATGCGTTTCCCAATTACTTTGTGTGTAGTGCGCATTCATATCGAGTGCAAATAAATGTGCAAATCAACACGGAGAGCTTGACTTGGTCATTTTGGGTCGGAACTATTTTCCAGTGCGTAAGAATACAGACGTATCACGCACCACGTTGTGCAACAGGGGAACTCCCTTCCCGGTGCGTAACTGGGATTCCCCGGCAGCGTGCTGCGTGATACGGCTGTATTCTTACGCACTGGAAAATAGTTCCCACCCAAAATGACCAAGGCAAGCTCTCCGTGTTGATTTGCACATTTATTTGCACTCGATATGAATGCGCACTACACAGAAAGTAATTGGGAAACGCATCGAGCAAATTAATTCCTTTTGGCCGAAATCTTTCTCTGGCGACGTTAGACTCCAGTCTAAGGCGGAGGAGCACCAGATACCGCGGCGGTCAGTGGCGACAGACTCGGACAATGGCTGGGTGAGCAGGAAAACGCTTTCCACCACTTATTTTAGTCTCTGGACTGTGGGGAGATGCCCAAATTTGACCTGGGGGTGGCATATCCCTTTAAAATGAATTTGATCGTGTTTCTTTGCATTGTTTGACGTCTGAAAACATTATGTTATTTTGACCATTTGTCATTTTCTGCAAATAAATGCTCTAAACGATAATTTTTTTATTTGGAATTTGGGGGAAATGTTGTCAGTAGTTTATAGACTGTATTGTTCCTTTTGCCCAAACACATACCTATAAGTAGTAAAATCAGAAAAACTGATAATTTTGCAGTGGTTTCTTAGTTTTTTCCAGACCTGTACATACACACAGTATACTGCCATTACTACTATATACATGTTTTACTTTTTTTATTTTGCTTACAGTTTTATTCACAGGCTTTCTGCAAAATGTCACACACTTCAAATTCAGGCCAACTGATATTTTTGTGTCCAGTAGATGTCCTACTAGAGCAAATGAAACTTCGAGAAGCTTTGCTCTGGAGTGAACCAGTTGGATGAAAGGCTTCAGTGCTTCATGAAGCTTCATCTGCCCATCATTACCTGTAAGTATTTGTTGTCATGATTTAAAACTTGTTTTGTTTTAGTCCTGGTTTAGTCCTGGTCTAGTCCTGGTCTAGTCCTGGTCTAGTACTGCTTTAGTTTTGTTTTAGTCCTGGTCTAGTCCTGGTCTAGTACTGCTTTAGTTTTGTTTTAGTCCTGGTTTAGTCCTGGTCTAGTCCTGGTCTAGTCCTGGTCTAGTCCTGGTCTAGTCCTGGTCTAGTCCTGGTCTAGTCCTGTTCTAGTCTTGTTCTAGTCCTGTTCTCGTCCTGTTCTCGTCCTGGTCTAGTCCTGGTTTAGTCCTGGTTTAGTCCTGGTCTAGTCCTGGTCTAGTCCTGGTCTAGTCCTGGTCTAGTCCTGCTTTAGTTTTGTTTTAGTCCTGGTCTAGTCCTGGTCTAGTCCAGGTTTAGTCCTGGTCTAGTCCTGCTTTAGTTTTGTTTTAGTCCTGGTCTAGTCCTAGTCTAGTCCTGGTCTAGTCCTGGTCTAGTCCTGGTCTAGTCCAGGTTTAGTCCTGGTCTAGTTCTGGTCTAGTCCTGGTCTACCCCTGGTTTAGTCCTGGTCTACCCCTGGTTTAGTCCTGGTCTAGTCCTGGTCTAGTCCTGGTCTAGTCCTGGTCTAGTCCTGGTCTAGTCCTGCTTTAGTCCTGGTCTAGTCCTGGTCTAGTCCTGGTTTAGTTCTGGTCTAGCCCTGGTTTAGTCCTGGTTTAGTCCCGGTTTAGTCCCGGTTTGTTTTGTCATTTGTTGTCATGATTTCAAACTTGATTTTGATACTCAGGAATAGACTAGATACTGATTCCATTACCACAATGGTAATACAGTGGTACCTCACCTTACGAAATTAATTCGTTCCAGAAGTGGTTTCGTAACGTGAATTTTTCGTAAGTTGAGTAGCTTTTTCAATGGAAAAGGCCTGATCCGTTCCAAGTTTTTGTTTTTTTTTATAGTGTAACATTTTTTTTATTGTGTAATATTGTGTTCTGCGTCCTGATTGGCTAAGAGACTGTAGAGTCAGGACTAAAAGTGGAATAAACCAGGTCTAGACCAGAACTAAACCAGGTCTAGACCAGGTCTAAACCTGGACTGGACCTGGACTAAACCAGGACTGAACCAGGTCTAGACCTGGACTAAACCGGGACTAGACCAGGATTAAATCACCCCGTGTGGCTCTTTGCTGGTTTCGTGTGGCTTTTGCGTTCGTTTGTGCGTGTTCGGTTTGTGGCTCGGGCTGAGTGTTCGCCGCGGTTCTATCTCGTGCTCGGGGTGCTCCTGTCTCCGCGCTCCTTGCATGTTCGGCGCTAGAGCTAAGAGGCCGAGAAAGGTGCTCTTTGAGCGGACACGACCGCAGGGTTTTCCCCGGGGCTGGCTCTGGTTCTATTCGACTTCCAGAGCCGGGGGGCTGACACTGTGAGCTAAGAGGCCGAGAAAGGTGCTCTTTGAGCGGGGATAACAGCGGGGCGTGCGTCTGAGCGCGCATTATTCGAATTTTTGAGATTTCGTGTTTCGTAAGTTGAATTTTCTTTCGTATCTAGAGACCAAAATTTAACATGAAGGTGTTTCGTAACTTGGATTTTTCGTATGTAGGGTCTTTTGTAAGGTGAGGTACCACTGTATTAGACAAGAGAATGTGATTTACAACATTAAATGGTAGAACTGTCAGAGAGAAGTCGTCCATAGGGCGTGGGCGTCCATGGGCGTATTCTAGTCTCTGTGCTCTTATACTTGTTCTGATACAGCTCAAGATCATTCTAAAAATCAAGATCATTCTAAAACTATTCAGGAAAGGTTCATTTCCATCCTGTGAGTGTAACTTTGTAGCATCGATACCTGCTCAAATGGTCGTCCTGTGGACCCACCACCTGCAAGAGGATTCATGGGGGCTGGTGCATTGTGTTCTGGGCAGCGGATCTGCTTGGACTGCTGCTCCCGCGACCCAGAAATGGAGAAGCGAAAGAAGATGGATGGATGGGCCTGCTCAAATGAGGATCTAGTTTTAGTATTGACAAATATCAGATTTTTGGTGCATTTGGAAACCCTATATGGACATAACATCTGATTTATTATTTGAGGTGAAAGGAATTTGAAGGACCAAACATGTCAGAAAATGCGGTATTTTCAAAGGACAGACAGAAAAACGAGACAAACTAAATCAGATCTGAGGGAACGCTGCAAGAAGTACAAATGTTCAAATCATTTCATATTGTCACATAAAACTTTTGTCACTTTAGACTTACAGTGGGAAGGAAAAGTACAACAAAACAAGAGAACTGTTACACTGTATGTACAATAGCCTATGTTATTCAAGTAGGAGTAAAAGCATGGTGCCTGAAGAGAGAACAGTTGCAGTAGATGAAAGAAATACATGAATAGACTTTTCAGAAAAAGCAGTTTTGACATAATGTAATGAAGAATTGATTCGGACGAAAACAGTCGATACTGATGAAATGAAAGTTAAAGACCTCCGGCAAACTTGCCTCAGTAATAAGCAAATGACTGGAGAAAAGGCACAAAAGCATCTACAGAAATCAGTCAGGGATTCAACAAAGATGAGCTAGTTTAGTCCAAGTGTAGGCCCTGTTTAGACTTCAGTTACTTTAGATTAGTTCTTCACTTTAAACTCTTAATCAGGCTCTGATTTAGTCCTTTTTTAGACCTGGTGCTGACCTGGTTTAGTCTGGGTCTAGATCAGGTAAAGTACCTCTGGATTTATTTAACATGACATTAAAGGCCATGATCCTGTTATGGTCCCTGTCTAGTCCATGTTTAGTTTTGGCCCCAGTTTAGTCTGGATTTATGATCTAATTTTGTTGTTCAGTTTAAAGGTGAAAGTAAATCTTCTGGTGGGCATTTGCCATCTGCTTGTCTCCATGGAGATATTGTTTCTTACAGCCAAAACACACTGCACAAGCGAGAGCCGTGTGCCTTCAGCGCCTCGAGGAGAGCTGTAGAGAGCTGCCTCTGCAGAGAGCTGCCTCTAGAGAGCTTCTTTGGAGAGAGCTGCCTCTGCAGAGAGCTGCCTCTGCAGAGAGCTGCCTCTAGAGAGAGCTGCCACTGCAGAGAGCTGCCTCTAGAGAGAGCTGCCTCTAGAGAGCTGCCTCTGCAGAGAGCTGCCTCTAGAGAGCTTCTTTGGAGAGAGCTGCCTCTAGAGAGAGCTGCCTCTAGAGAGCTGCCACTGCAGAGAGCTGCCTCTAGAGAATGGAGTGATCACAGACAGAGCGAGAGGAGCTGCTGTAGCTCTTGTCTCTGTGTTTATATTATGAAGAGCAGAGCATAGCCCAGGAAAAACAGATAAATATGTTTGTCTTCACTCTGTGAGCTGCTGAGGTCAGGCACAAGACTTTAGAATCCCTGCCAGTCTGAGCCAGTCTAATCAGTTCTGTGTAATCAGTGTGTGATGGGAATGAAATAATGATCTAGGCCTAAAAAAGCCTCAGAAAAATCAGATGTTTGTTGTATTTGCAGTGAAAACTGCTTCACTGTGTGAGACTCGAGTGGGAAAAACATTCTTGGCTTTAACTTTTCTACTTTCTTTTACATGGACTAACACACGCCATCTCCAGAAAGTCCCATACTGTAGCTTTAAACGTGGTTAAGTCTCCAGCCCTCTTACACCTCTGTGTTGGGTTCAGGCCTTTGCTCTTTCTTGTCTAACTCTCTCTGCTTTTCCATGTTTGACTCTGAGCTAAGAGTGTGATTTTTTACACAACGCACCTGAACACAACATGAGCCAACCAGCCGGAACTGAACGCATCCATCTGTAGCAGACAAAGCCCCTGCATCATCTCCACGCAGTTAGCTCTAATGGACGTCTGGCCGCGGAGGCTTTAGGGTTTGACAGTGTAATATCGGAGCACGGGGAGAGCCGGGGAGGCTGCAACATGACACAGCACATCTCTGAAAGCATACATCCAAACACCAACATCTGCCAACTGTGCCAACTGTGTCCGAGAGAGGAAAGAGGAGATGTATGTAGCACTCTCACTGTCTCTAAAGCCCAGTCACTTTTAAACCATCAAATAAGATTAAACTACTGCAGGAGTGCTCAACCTTTTTTTAACCGAGATCTACTTTTGAGGTTGATGGTGTTTTTGTGCCGAGATCTACCAAGAGGGGGGGGGTCTGGGGGCATGGCAAAAATGGATTTTTGGAGTGAGATTATTTTTAAAGTCGCATAGGGGCAAAAAAATCGGATTTGGGACACCTCAGGCTGCAGTGTGAACGTTGCCCAAGATATGTGGTCCTAAAACCGATACATATCCGATCTTTTGGCATGCGACTCCAGTCTGAACGGCCAGGTCGCATTCATCCGACCTGGGCTTGTTTCCTCCAGCGAGAGTGGTACAAGTAGGCGCTCACAAATGTACACAAACGATCTTCTCGTCATGCGAAAATAGTGTATGAACTCCGTGTGCACGTAGCAATCCCACCAGTCTTGGCTGCGACTCCGCACCAACACGTTCATTTCTGCGGACGTTGCTGCCACTGCCCCACAAAACGCCGTGGCCAAAAACCTCGTCCTTCTCCTTCTCCGTCTCCTCCTTAAAACAAATAAGCTGTACATGTTTTGGCTCCGGTACGACAGCAACTTTAGGCGACTTCCGTAAACATTGAGCACGCTCGCTGCACGTGACCTCGTCGTGTCCTCCAAGGCACATGCGGGACACTTTTGGGGCGTTTAAAGTTCACACTGGAGATCACATACAAGTCGCATTTAATTGGAAATGTGAACGAACGCAAAAAAAACGGATTTCATAAAAAAATCGGAAATGAGCATTAAGCCCTGCAGTCTGAACGTAGCCATACGCGATCGACTGACACTCGACTGGTTGGGCACTCCTGAATTACTGTATATTGTTATTCATCAGGTGAAGCTACTGGTGTTCTCAAATACAGCTACTTAAAATAGTAGAAGTACAAATGTGTAGCTCAAGAGTAAAAAAGTATTTGGGAAACTACTACTCAAGTAAGAGTGTACTAATTATATCTGATTTCTAATTTGAAGTTCACATATTTGGAACTGAAACTGGACTGTTGCCCTTGCGACCCGGCCCTGGATAACCGGAAGAAAATGGATGGATGAATGGATATTAGGAAGGACAAAAAAATAGAAAAAATGCAGTATTACACTGTGCAATATATTACTGAAGTAGGAGGAAAAGTGCGGTGTCTGCCTGAGGACATAATGAAAATTCTTCTATGAACTGAAAGCCGAATGTTGAAACTCGTGTGTTGCATCTAGGGATGGGAATTGATAAGATCATAATACTGCTTAACGATTCAATTCTTTATCGATTCTAATTTGGAAAAAAAGGAGAAAGGCACCAAGATTAGCACTAGTCCTGGTCTAGTCCTGGTCTAGTCCTGGTCTAGTCCTGGTCTAGTCCTGGTCTAGTCTTGTTCTAGTCCTGGTTTAGTCCTGGTCTAGTCCTGGTCTAGTCCTGGTCTAGTCTTGGTCTAGTCCTGGTCTAGTCCTGGTCTAGTCCTGGTCTAGTCCTGGTCTAGTCCTGGTCTAGTCCTGGTCTAGTCCTGGTCTAGTCCTGGTCTAGTCTTGGTCTAGTCTAGGTTTAGTCCTGGTCTAGTCCTGTTCTCGTCCTGGTCTAGTCCTGGTTTAGTCCTGGTCTAGTCTAGGTTTAGTCCTGGTCTAGTCCTGTTCTAGTCCTGTTCTCGTCCTGGTCTAGTCCTGGTCTAGTCCTGGTCTAGTCCTGGTCTAGTCTTGTTCTAGTCTTGTTCTAGTCCTGTTCTCGTCCTGTTCTCGTCCTGGTCTAGTCCTGGTCTAGTCCTGGTCTAGTCCTGGTCTAGTCCTGGTTTAGTCCTGGTTTAGTCCTGGTCTAGTCCTGGTCTAGTCCTGCTTTAGTTTTGTTTTAGTCCTGGTCTAGTCCTGGTCTAGTCTAGGTTTAGTCCTGGTCTAGTCCTGTTCTAGTCCTGTTCTCGTCCTGGTCTAGTCCTGGTCTAGTCCTGGTCTAGTCCTGGTCTAGTCCTGGTCTAGTCCTGGTCTAGTACTGCTTTAGTTTTGTTTTAGTCCTGGTCTAGTCCTGGTCTAGTACTGCTTTAGTTTTGTTTTAGTCCTGGTTTAGTCCTGGTCTAGTCCTGGTCTAGTCCTGGTCTAGTACTGCTTTAGTTTTGTTTTAGTCCTGGTCTAGTCCTGGGCTAGTACTGCTTTAGTTTTGTTCTAGTCTTGTTCTAGTCTTGGTCTAGTCTTGGTCTAGTCTTGGTCTAGTCTTGGTCTAGACTTGGTCTAGACTTGGTCTAGTCTTGTTCTAGTCTTGTTCTAGTCTTGTTCTAGTCTTGTTCTAGTCTTGTTCTAGTCTTGTTCTAGTCTTGGTCTAGTCTTGTTCTAGTCTTGGTCTAGTCCTGGTCTAGTCCTGGTCTAGTCCTGGTCTAGTCCTGGTTTAGTCCTGGTTTAGTCCTGGTCTAGTCCTGGTCTAGTCCTGCTTTAGTTTTGTTTTAGTCCTGGTCTAGTCCTGGTCTAGTCCAGGTTTAGTCCTGGTCTAGTCCTGCTTTAGTTTTGTTTTAGTCCTGGTCTAGTCCTGGTCTAGTCCTGGTCTAGTCCTGGTTTAGTCCAGGTCTAGTCCTGGTCTACCCCTGGTTTAGTCCTGGTCTAGTCCTGGTTTAGTCCTGGTCTAGTCCTGGTTTAGTCCTGGTCTAGTCCTGGTCTAGTCCTGATCTAGTCCTGGTTTAGTCCTGGTCTAGTCCTGGTTTAGTCCTGCTTTAGTCCTGGTCTAGTCCTGGTTTAGTTCTGGTCTAGTCCTGGTTTAGTCCTGGTTTAGTCCCGGTTTAGTCCCGGTTTAGTTCACAGTCTAATGACAGTTTAATCCCTATGTTTCAAATAGGGATGCACCGATCCGATACTGGTAGAAGGTATTGGCGCTGATACTGACAGAATTTTGTTGGATCAGATATCGGCTTCAGACGATATCCTGGTTAGGATATCCTTCTAACCAGGATATCGTCTGAAGCCGATATCTGATCCAACAAAATTCTGTCAGTATCAGCGCCAATACCTGCTACAGTCTTGACACAAGCCGCTGCTTTCACCTAATATCTCCATTTGATGCAGAAATAATATGATAATAATGTGACTCACTCCGTGTCGCTCTGTTGTCGGAAAATTCTCGTGTCTCCACGTGTATTCGCGTATTCGCTTATATCCCGGACTTTCTGCTGCTAAAGTATCCAACCGCACTTTGTACACGAGCTCCGGAGAAACAGACCTGTCCTGAACCTGTCCCGAACGTGTCATGTGTCCAAGTGGAAGTTAAAAGTCCATTTTCACAAACGTTCTCCTCGTCATCTGAAAATAGTATATAAACTCCGTATCATTGAAGTGGCGAAGCACGTATCAATCCCACCACTTTTGTGCGTAATTCGTGCTGGCTGGAATCGTTAAGAGAATCATTAGATAAACTGCTAATCGACTCCGTGGAATTGAAACACACGGAACTGGTTTTCAACAGGAACTGGTTCTCGTTTGTGTTCTCTTTAGACAAACTACCAACTCAGCACAGTGCACTTCACATGTTTTACTGTGCCTGTATGAGATCCAGAAGAGTGGAAATGTTGAAATCTGTACCTAAATAAAAGAAAAACAACAATAAGATGCACTAAGGAGTGAAGCCATTTGAATGAGACTGAGACAATAGCTGCTTCCTTCAAATTTCATCTTAGTGTGATTTGAGAAGATGGACGCAGACACATCAGTATTCCCCACGCCCCTCTGACAGGATCCATATTTATGACCAGCTCCATTCGATCATCTTTTGTGAGTATGATTTTAATCTGTCAGAGCACATCACAGACCTCACCCCTGCAAGAGAACGGTGTATCCAGGCACATGCACGTTCTCCCTGTGTCTGTGTGGGTTTCCTCTGGCCACTGCAGCTTTTCCTCCAACAAATCCTCCAGAAAAGGAAGTCCTGACCAAAACTAGCAACAAGATCTGGAGGTGGGTCCCCCTGTGCTCTCTGCTCCTGGGGCACTGAAGGATGGATCAAATGAAGAGGTCAAATGTCCCTACGGGGACAATAAAGTGTACCTTAATCTTAACTTTAACACAGACATCCCAAGTCTCCCGGAAGTTCCGGGAGTCTCCTGGAAAATTATAGTGGCTCCCTGACGCCCGCGTGTCGGATAAAATATCCTGGATTTTAGACAATGTGAGGTTTTTTGTTTTGTTTTTGTTTTGGACTGTGCAGAGCGTGCACGCAAGATAATAACTCTTGTTTCATGCACACGGACTACTTCAAATGAAATGCGCACAAGAGAGAGAGACCTGCACTTGTGTGTGTGTGTGTGTGTGTGTGTGTTTAAGCGAGCACTGGCCAGAGAACGCGCTGATTTGTTACACTCAGCAAAACTAGCCAATCAGCTTTCAGTGTGGGCGGGCTTCAAATTACTTTCTCTGAAGTTATAATTTAGCGCAGCGAGATGGCAGAATCTAAAAAACGAAAATATAAAACTCATTTTACGACAGAATATACTAAAATATATCCCTGTCTGATGAGGGTGAAAAATGATGACGTTGTGGTGAGGTGCACTGTGTGTAAAATAGGCTGGTGACAGGTGTTTTATGCAAACATGGACATATATTTGAAATGTTTAAACACAAATAACATATTTCATTTTATTTTTTTTATTTAATTTTAACTCATTGGCTGCCGGAGACGTCTATAGACGTTCGGGCGAACCCAACCGTTGATTGCCAGAACGTCTATAGACGTTCAACACGTTTTTCAGCGGGGGTTGCTAGGTTACGGCCTGGAGCAACTTTTGAGGTGTAATTCACATCTCTCAACATGTAGATGGCGATGTTGTATCATTATTTGCCGATCAGAGCCGGGGAAGAAAGGAGGAGTGCAGTGTGTGTATAGATGTGTGTAAGATGGCGAGGCCAGCGAACCCGGAAAAGCAGACAACTGTTGATCAGCGGGGAGAACATGCAAATTCCACACAGAAAGGCCTGGGCGACCCGGGGATCGAACCCGGAACCTTCTTGCTGTGAAGCAAGAGCGCTACCCACTCAGCTACCGTGCCACCTTAATTTAGCGCAGCGAGATGGCAGAATCTAAAAAACGAAAATACAAAACTCATTTTACGACAGAATATACTAAAATATATCCCTGTCTGATGAGGGTGAAAAATGATGACGCTGTGGTGAGGTGCACTGTGGTGAGGTGCACCGTGTGTAAAATAGGCTGGTGACAGGTGTTTTATGCATGGGCTTGTGTGTATGTACATATATATATATATATGTGTGTGTGTGTGTGTGTGTGTGTGTAGGTGTGTGTGTGTGTGTGTGTGTGTGTGTATTAGTTTTTATTATGGGTCTGTACTCTGGGCCTCAGACAAAGCCTCAACAAAGTTCTATTTTATATGAAAAGATATTATTATATCCTGTAAACATCTCTTGGCACTATTCACAGAGCCTTATATTCTTATATTTGTAAATAAAAAATGTACTTTGTCATCAAAAATCTCTTTCTCTGTTATTTTAGATGTTTGAGGTGTCACTAAATCAATAAATATTGATGTCAAAGTCACTGATCTGCTCGAAATCCTTCTCTGAACTCAACGCTCGTTTGCTCCATTTCTTGCTCAAAAACCAGTGTTTTTGCTGATACTTCCCTATGTTCTACTATCAGTTATTTGAGAACCGAAAAGGTTAGAAACATAATTTTTTTTCCAGGTGAAAGAAGAGAGTCTAGGCTTTATTTTGATGTGTGCCATGTTTATATAGTCAAAGAACTCAGTATTCTGTGAGTCTTGTAAAATCAGTGAAAATTCTCTGAATCTCTGGCAATCTACAGGCTTAGATTTTGAAAACAGGCTGGCAGTGAAAGAGTTAATATTTAATCATTTAATGTTTAATTTAATTAAATTAAAAGTTTATGTTTAATTTTTAAAGTTTAATGTTTAAGAACTCATTTAAGTTAATAAAAAGTTGTTAAATTAAGTGGCCTTCTCTATTGTGTAGGGTTAGGGTAACGAAACATCTCCCGGGGGTTAGGGTTAGGGCTGGGGGGTTAGGGTAAGGGTTTGAAATGAGTTTTTGGAACTTGGGATGTCTGCTTTAACATGCACCAGTCCAGCTACTACACACACTTGTTCAGTTTAGATCCTTATGGCTCGATATCAGTGACGTGCGGTGAGGGTCATGGCTGGTGAGGCACTGACGTTGTCACAATCAGATTTACAAATCTGTAAACCAGGGCCAGTTCCTCTCCCTGTAAGTGACTGGAGCTCATAATATTTTTTTGATGTGAAGCTGAAAATTCATATTCAAAAATTCATATTATTGTTCAGTGCATTTTCCAGAGCACCGAGTAGCGCCATAAATTAAAATAGCGATGTTTTTAGCGCGATCTGGCTCTGAATGTGAGCGGTGGACTGCTCATGTTTAACGAGGCTTCTTTGCAAATTTTTTAGATCACAATATCTGAGTCCAGACATCGTCACAGCAGGTTGAGAAAAGAAGGAAAAGCAGAAAAAATGATTTCTTACCACTCTGTTTGAAAAGAGTCTTTTGTCCCGTAGCCTGGAGCAAACCCTTTAGCTCCAGCGTTGGTCTTCCTTTAATTATAACCTCCTGCTTCAACCCAAAGTCCAGTTTAGAAATAAAATGGTGAAGTTAAATAGAAAATAACTTTTTTGTACAAATCACTGGATAAATATAACCATTTATTTTTTCATTTGACTTTTTTTTCTCTCTGATGGCAGGTGAGGTATGGCCTGCCTCCCCTGACTGCACGTCACTGCTCGACATCCACCAGAGTAGAACTACAGCTCTGTATGCAGGGCTGCGAGGCTGCACGAGCTCTGATTCATGATTGGCTCCAGGTGCTCGGGTTCAGGCAGTGACCGGTCACACCACAGTCCTTTTGGTGAGCAGACAGGAGCAGAGGGCTGACAGGAGCTGACAGGAGCAGTGGGCTGAGGCAGGCTGGACAGATTTTGGGGCTAACTTTTCTAGTGGGTCCAAAACCTGCTTGTCTCCATTATTCTGCCTCAAATGTTCCACAGTACAGTATAGCATGTATGCTTACTGTGAGGGGGACTGCCTCTCCACAGATCTGACCTGTAGCTTGGTTCGATGATAATGTCACCTGCTTGTCTCCAAAGGTAAAGTCATACTGTGGAATATTCAGCTGGCAGTCACGATCTGTGAGCTGCAGCCTGTCTGGACAAACGCTCCAGATCACAGTCCAGGCTAAAACTTTTGTTCAGACACCTGCCGGCCCTGCCATACCCCCTACCCCCTACCCCCTCCTCTCGTCCTCCTCGTCTCCTCGTTTCCTCTGTCACCTACCCCCTCTCCTTCCTCCTCCGCCCCTCTCACAGGTCTGCAATGGGTCACGGTGCAGCCAACGGGAAACAATGTGATCTGACATCCCCCAAAGAGGATTTAAACCTGAGGAGGGGGTCTGTCTGCAGCGCCAGCGTGTCTCTGAGAGGAGCCCAGGGCCGGCGTGTCTCTGAGAGGAGCCCAGGGCCGGCGTGTCTCTGAGAGGAGCCCAGGGCCGGCGTGTCTCTGAGAGGAGCCCAGGGCCGGCGTGTCTCTGGAGCCCAGGGCCGGTGTGTCTCTGGAGCCCAGGGCCGGTGTGTCTCTGGAGCCCAGGGCCGGTGTGTCTCTGAGAGGAGCAGTGTCGTTATCGTGTCGTTATCATTAGTCTGAGGTCTAGTCCAGCGTTAGCAGCTGGTCTGTCCTCACATAGGGACAGCACAGTGAGGACACTGTGTGGACACACTGTTGTTTATGTCCTGACCGCAGGGACATGGTCAGAGTGGACACAGGCGGGAGGATGAACTGCTGCGAGCCTAATCCCTCCCCTGACTGGATAAAGAGGGGGGAAGATTTGGGACTGGAGTTGGACGGGTGGTGGACGACATTATAAGTTGTACTGTGAAGTTTGGAGTACACACAAATATACGAAAAAGATTGTGTTCGTAAGTGCATCTGGCATAAATCATAATGTCACCCCGGTCGATCGGGGGCCAAGTGTCAGTCGATCGCCAGGGCTTAATGCTCAATTCCAATTTTTTTGTGAAATCCTCAATGTTTACAGAACTAGCCTAGAGTTGCTGGAGACGGAGAAGAAGAAGAACAAGGTTTTTGGCCACAGCGTTTTGCGGGGCAGTTGCTACGTGCTTCTCCACTTCACTGCAGGTATGAAAATCCCTCACCTTTCAGCGAAATTCGCCGATATGTACGGATGAGTCATATTATCGTATTATTTCTGCATCAAAGGGACAGATTAGCTGACAGCTGGGGCCCGGGACTAAACCGGGATCTAAACCAGGATTAAACCAGGTCTAAATCAGGACTAAACCAGGTTTAAACCACGTCTAAACCAAGACTAAACCAGGACTAAACCAGGACTAAACCAGGACTAAACCAGGTCTAAACCACGTCTAAACCAAGACTAAACCAGGACTAAACCAGGACTAAACCAGGACTAAACCAGATCTAAACCAACACTAAACCAGGTCTAAACCAAGACTAAACCAGGTCTAAACCAGGGCTAAACCAGGGCTAAACCAGGTCTAAACCAACACTAAACCAGGTCTAAGCCAAGACTAAACCAGCTCTAAACCAGGTCTAAACCAGGTCTAAACCATGTCTAAACCAACACAAAACCAGGTCTAAACCAACACAAAACCAGGTCTAAACCAAGACAAAACCAGGTCTAAACCAAGACAAAAACAGGTCTAAACCAGGACTAAACCAGGTCTAAACCAGGACTAAACCAGGTCTAAACCAGAACTAAACAGGTCTAAACCAGGACTAAACCAGGACTAAACTAGGCCTAAACCAGGTCTAAACCAGGATGGGTTAGGGTTAGCCCCCCCTCTTGGTAGATCTCGGCACACCATCAACCTCAAAAGTAGATCCTGGTTAAAAAAAAGGTTGACCACCCCTGATGTATGATAAATGTGAATATTTAAAGGAACTGTGTCATAAAACTCTGAGAACACGCTCCTTGTGCACACACTACTGACCAAGTTCAATGGACAGGGAACCCCTGGAAGTACCTCGCCGGGTTAGGCTAATCTGGGAATGTGCAACACTGAGCTCGGCCCATTCACTTGAACCAGTGGACATGGGTTTAGGTTGTTGAGTTGTATATTGATTTCTGAACTGTTCTTAAGTGTAAACATTATTATGTTGTTTTAAAATGAATTTTGTTATTTTGACCATTTGTCATTTTATGCAAATAAATGCTCTAAACGATAATATTTTATTTGGAATTTTTTGAAATGTTCCTTTTGCCCAAACACATACCAATAAGTAGTAAAATCAGAAAAACTGATAATTTTGCAGTGGTCTCTTATTTTTTTCCAGGGCTGTATACAGATTTTAGTCTCCACTGGTCCCTTTTAGCGATGACATCCGGGGACTCAGCGCCGATCCTTTGACCGCTGATGGACGCAGACACTCCGGGGCCGTTGTAGCACAATTAGGAACACAGGAGCGCCGGTAATTGCATCAGGTTTGTGCAGGGTGCTCTCTGCGGGGTGCCACGGAACAAAGCGTTTGAGCGGGCTGAGTGATGATGGGAACATGGAGAGCAGAGGACTGAGAGCCAGAGGACAGGCTCAGATATAGACACGGGAATTATACTTTGAGTACTTTGAATTATAATGTCTGGGATTTTGAAGAGAGCACAGTTGTAATCAGTCAGTAACCGCTGATGGAATTTACTAAAGCTGTTCTTATAACCTGTTTATTCACAGTACTTTCCTCAAATATCCACATCATTTTGAAGGTGCACTATGAAATTTCTCTGGTCTCTGGAGATGTCTCTATAGCAAGGGTGGGCAATTATTTTTCCTCTGGGGCCAGATGAGAAGCAGAAAATATTGTGGAGGGCCGGGCCAAAAGTTTGAAGTCTACTCTGGTTATTCATTTTATTAGGGACCGAGCCCGAAGGGGGACGAGGTCCCTATTGTTGTTGCTTCGTTTCCGTATTATTATTCGTGTTCGTACACGCTGGGGCAATTTTGAGCATGTTCCCATGCTTCAAAACGAACGAAACTTTGCACGGGCATCTCAAAGTGCGGCCAGTACGACCACAAAAAGACCCGTCCCCCGGTGACCCCCAGGAGCTCGATAGCGCCCCCTAGCGCGTTGTCTTTCGGGGCTGGCATACCGTTTAAGATAGGCGCACGAAATTCAGTAGGGACGTGTATCTCAATAAGACGAACAAACGCCTCACTGCAATGTCATGGCCACGCCCAACAGGAAGTGAGATAATTGGCCTTTTGTGTGATTTTGGAGTATTTGACATAGAATGGAATTTGAAACACTTCTCCTACACCGTACCTCAGCTGGGCTTAAATTTTGGTGAACATAACCTTAAGACGTTGGAGATGTTAAATTGCGAAGGATTTTCAAATAGGCGGTAATATGACGATACGGCGGATCGATAAAGTTAGGTATGGAATTTGAAACACTTCTCCTACACCGTACCTCAGATAGGCTTAAATTTTGGTGAACATAATCTTAAGACATTGGAGATGTTAAATTGCGAAGGATTTTCAAATAGGCGGTAATGTGACGATACGGCGGATCAATAAAGTTAGGTATTTATTGAATGGGAGTTATGAGTTATGAATGGGAGGTATTTGTTGCTAGGCAACGCCCTGATCAAAGATCTTTGATCTTTGTACCTTTGATCTGTCTTTGGCCACGCCCAACAGGAAGTGAGATAATTGTGCCAGGCACACGAAATTTGGTATGGGTGTGCGTCTCAGTAAGACGAACAAACGCAGGTGCGAGGTCCCGACCAACGCCGCTTGCGGCTTTAATTTCTATGTTGAAATCAGTAAATGTCATTGTTTACAGAAGCTGGTAAGTTCTGTGTTATTATTAAGTAATGAGAGAGTGAAGTTTTACAAAAACTGAATTTATTCAGTAAAATAATTCAAAACAATGGTAAACGTGAAACATTTGTAACTCTTTTTCAGTCACATTAACCCCACAATGCTTTCTGAGGTTAACTTTCTTAACGTTCTATTGAGACACCACAATGTCTTTGTTTGACAAATAATATAATACAAGACCAACTGCCAAACTGTGTAGAAAAAAAGTCAAAGTTAACACATTTAGTGTTTTTTTTTTTTCTTGACCAGTGAGAGAAATCTGGCCTCTGTTGAGCTTTATCAAGTGCATCAAAGTCAGGTTCATGTTTGAGGTGGAGATGTGAAGTCCGACAGATGATCATCAGTACAAATGCATTATTTACTATTTTGAAAGTAAGTTTTATTTTCTTAATTCCAAGCAACCTTTCGCGGGCTGGTCAGAGTTGGCTCGCAGGCCGTATTTGGCCCCCGGGCCTTGAAATGCCCAGGTCTGCTATTGCTTGTCCTGGAATGCTCCCCAGTGTGTCATTAAACATCTCTATCTCGCATTTATTCAGTGTTTTATTGCTCAAAAATACCCTGAAAAACGTGCTTTCTTCTGTGAGTTTTTGAACTTTACATGTAGATTTTTCTGAAATTATCAGTCCTGTCAACATGAAATAAAAACTGTGTGATCCTGACACACTGTTCTGTACACCTGAAGTCCATTTGTCGACGTTTTCAATAAAATAGAAGAAGATCGAATCAAAAATCAAGATCGATCAATATGGGGGGGCCCTAATTCCAAGTTTTTGAGAAGGTAACAACAGTACATCATGGCTAAAGCTCACGAGAGTAAATTTTGCCTTTGACCTTTAATTCTACTGAAAGAACAATTTCATGGTCAAGAATCCTCAGCTTGTCTCTATGGATATCTTGAGCGAATTTAGCAGCTGTGGCCCCGCACAGACAGAAGCACTGCCCATACAGTGGTTCATGTTTTCGTTCAGTGGTTCCCAACCTTTTCCTCTTAGTGACCCCGATTTTACCCATGAATGTGTTGGCGACTCACATCCTTCTCCCACCTGTGACACTATGGTTTCTAAAAAAAAGAAAAACATTATAAAATATATCCTCCTGGGACCCGAAGAAAAAAAGTGTGTCTAAATTTTTCTTATTATTTTAATTTTCTATTTAGAGGTAAATGAACACCTCAGCATTTACGTTTTGTTAATTTTATTTTTATTCGTAATGTTGTAACGTGTCCTCTGTAATGGACGTCGGGGAGATTTTGGTGTTAAAGGAATAGTAACGTTTTTTACAATTTGAGCCTTATTTCGGTAATAAAACAAGTTGTTTTACTCACCCATATCACTTTGGTGTCATATGGAGCATTTCCGGAGATGTTTTAGATTAGCGTTAGGCTAACGGCGTTAGGCTAACGGCGTTAGCCTAGCGCGACTTATAGCCATAGCTCGGGGCATTCCCCGAGCCGTGCGGGCTCCAAATAACACAAACTTTAGCACTTTTCAAATCATAGAAGCTCGATGTTTTTAGTCTACGATTTCGTTTGGTCAAAAGTGGCCTGTAATCCGAGATTTAGCCATAGTTTCAAGAAGATGAGGACGCCAGTGCGCATGCGCGGAGTGTGCTCTCAGCTCCCGGGACCCAAACATGGAACGCATAGCTGTAAACTATGGATAAATCTCAGATTACAGGCCACTTTTGATTCAAACGAAATCGTAGACTAAAGACATCGAGCTTCTATGATTTGAAAAGTGCTAAAGTTTGTGTTATTTGGAGCCCGCACGGGGCATATTACATGCTCGGGGAATGCCCCGAGCTATGGCTATAAGTCGCGCTAGGCTAACGGCGTTAGCCTAACACTAATCTATAACATCTCCGGAAATGCTCCATATGACACCAAAGTGATATGGGTGAGTAAAACAACTTGTTTTATTACCGAAATAAGGCACAAATTGTAAAAAAAACCCAAAAAACTTACTTTTCCTTTAAATCCATGTGAAGTTAATGACCTAATAAAAACTTTTTTGATAACCAACATTTCTGACAAACTTCTACAGTCGCTTAAATTTTTTTAAATTTCTTATTTATTTATTTATTTATAATTTATTTTTATTTATTTATTTTATCATCATTATTATTATTATTATTATTATTATTATTATTATTATTATTATTATTGTTATTTTTTTTTTTTTTTTATAATAGTGCAGCCACAAACTAGAGTCCATCTCAAAACACACGCAGACAGACTGGTTAACTCAATGTTCACTATAAAGGACACAAATGAATGGGCGGGTCTCAGGAGGATATATATAAATTCTGGTCTAAAAGATGGAAACTCTTCATATAGGCAAATTAACTTGGCAATCCTTCCTTAAAAATTCACACAATCTAGTCTGGACTCCTGGAAAACCTGGGGACCCCTTGAAAATCTCTGGGGACCTAAATTTGTGTCCCAACACCCAGGTTGGGAACGGCTAGTTTAGTTCGATTCGGTATCCAAGCGCTGTGCTGGTTATACTCTGAACCTGCCAGTCCCTTCGACATCCTGACAGACTCCAGGAGGGTCTGGAATCGGACAATAAACCTCCGGCCAAACCCGAGACGATCCAACCACAGACGCTAATTTGTCGCACGCGTCTCTCAAATGTAGAAGAGAGTGATGGAGTTTGGTCTGAATGATACAGAATTTTGGAAAGGAGATGCTTTCCAAAATTCTGTATCATTCAGACCAAACTCCATCACTTCTTTTATTTGAGAGAGTTTAGTACTTCGCTTGTTGACTCTGCACACATCTGCTCTCAGGTAGGGATGCACAAAAGATCGATAGAAAGTCAATATCCTTGTTTGGGCTTTTAACTGGATGTAATAAGATCATTTACAGGCTGATTTTGGTCTAGGACTTCTCATAATATTTCAATACAAAGTTGTAGTCATTTGAAGAATAAATAATAATTACGTAGCACATTTAGATCTCTTGTGTAATAAATGAACCATGTTTTAAGCATTCATTCATTCATTTTCTTCCGCTTTTCCATTTTCTGGGTCGCGGGGGCAGCAGTCCAAGCAGTTCTGCTGCCCAGAACCCAATGCACCAGCCCCCATTAATCCTCCCGCGGGTGGTGGGTCCACAGGAGGACGGCTCACGTCACAACGGGCCTTGATGTACTTCTGCCATGGCGGCTACCAGTGTCCACAGACACTGGGGGCGAGGTGGAGTTAAGTGTCTTTCCCAAGGACACAACAGCACTCATCTGTGGGAGCCTGGATCACATGCGGTCAACCCATCAAGAGCGGGATTCGAACCACCAACCCCTGGATCACGAGGCATATGCTCTACCAACTGAGCTACTGCCGCCCCAATGTTTTAAGCAAATAAGTGCTATTTTCTGTCCCTGCACTGTTATCGTAGTATCATATTGGTATCAGAACAGAAAAAGCTGGATCCCCACTTTCAGCCCTCAGCGTTGTTTTTTCCCCTTTTCTACATGTAAGTAGCCATGTTCATTTCAACAAAAACGGACTGTGTGTCTTCCTGATTGGTTAATCCACATGTCCATCACACCTGTCTGATATCAAGGAGACTGGGGACGTCTTTGTAAAGTTTGATCAAAGCTATTAACTGTCTCTTCAGTCTGCTGCCATCAGGAAGGAGACTGAGGAGCCTCTCGGCCAAGACCAGCAGACTGAAAGACAGCTTCATCCACCAAGAGGTCAGGATTTAAGATTCTTTATTGTCATTATGCAAATATAACGAAATTTTGACGAACTCCCGGCTACAGAAGAATAAAAATAAAACAGAAGCATAAAGATAAAAAGCATCATAAATAGAGTTACAGTAGTGTAAAGTGACTGTTGCAATGTAAAGGATGCTGAACTCTCTCCCTGCCTTCCCTCCCCAATGACATTGCTGCTTAAATTACACCATTTGAGCTTTATTACACATTGTGTGTTTTACCTATTTGTATTATATATAAGTTTTACTGTACTTTGTGTATATGTGATATTTTAGTCGTGGTGTTTATCGTCTTGTTTATCAGATGTTTTATGTTCACTGTGGGTCTAGGGGGCGCTGCAATTTCAAATCCTGTGTGTGCGACCTGTACATATGGTTTTTGACAATAAAGCTGACTTTGGACTTTGAAAACGTGTAGTTCTGATTGGACAGGGAAGTTCTGAACAACATATGCAAACATGGAAACAACTGGAAATGGAATTCAGTCCAGTTTAATAGTAGTATGAACTATGTAATGATGTATCTGTGGATTTGATCATTCTCAGTCCACATCTCCTCACTGCGGTAAACATGTGGAATCCTAATGAACTGATGGTGAGAGAAGAGTAACCCCAACATGGACCTGTGCTTTGATTTCCATGAAAGCTGCGCCTGAAAAGCACCACGTGTAGTTTAGCATTTCAAACAAGATGCACCTTTCTCTGAGCGTCCGTTTGGGACCAGGAGTTATCTGAACGCACGTTTGAGCGGGCGGTATTTGTACTGGATAATGAACAGAAAAGATGTGAACCAAAGAAGAGCTGCAAATGCTGTGAAAGAAAAACAATGTTTGATAACTTGATGTATTCTATATATAATGATACATTCATATGATGTATAATGTAGTCACTCTTATTCATGGTGTTTATTGTCTTGTTTATCACATGTTTTATGGTCACTGTGGGCCTAGGGGGCGCTGCAATTTCAAATCCTGTGTGTGCGACCTGTACATATGGTTTTTGACAATAAAGCTAACTTTGAACTCTAGTCCCACATGGTTAGCTGCTCTTGTGGCTACCTGGCTCACACACTGAGCAGCTTTTTAACATCATATTATGGGATTTTAACCAACTAAGAAGAACAGCATGTGCAGTTCAAAGGACACAAGGAGCTGCTGAATTGTGTGAAATGAACTTTGTTTTTATCCATGGAGACTGTGCAAGAGACTAGCTAAAGAGTGGACACTGTGGACATTTGAGATGCTACCTTCCAGAGGAAATACTTAAAGCAGGGGTGTCAAACATGCGGCCCCGGGGCCAGATCCGACCCTCCAAGACCTTTAATCTGGCCCTCGGCTGATTTTCTATTAAAATATTTTAATTATATTTCAATTTTCTATTAAAATATTGGTAATTTTCTGCGCAGCTTTGCATAGCAGCGTCTCCAGCACCTCTGTGCGTGGCCCCTCCCACCAGAGCAGCACAAATGAAGACTAAAGCATGACTAAACTGAATAAACATTGTGTTGAAATTGCATTTTTCTTAAAGTTTCATGTTGTTCTTAATATTGTAATATTTTGTAAAAGGATATAATAAAATAAAAATAAAAAACATTTCTGTAATAGATTTGCACAAATTCATTCATTCATTATCTTCCGCTTTATCCAGTATTCGGGTCGCGGGGGCAACAAGCAGATCTGCCGCCCAGATCTCAACGCACCAGCGGGTGGTGGGTCCACGGGTTTGACCGGCCTTGATGTAAGTCTCCTGACATGGGGGCTCTCGACCAGTGTGCATCAACACTGGGGGCGAGGTGGGTTAAGTGTCTTGCCCAAGGACACAACAGCAGCAGTCATCTGTGGGAGCTGGAAATCGTACTACCAATGATCTGACCGAACCGCCAAACTTTGGATCAGTGGCCAAACGCTCTACCAACTGAGATACTGCCGCTCCTCTCTGCACAAATATTTGGACTTATTGCTATTTTTGGGGTATATACACCGTGGGTTTTCTGATCCGGCCCCTTTGGGATCAAAGTAGGTTGGATACGGCCCCCGGACCAAAATGAGTTTGACGCCTCTGATTTAAAGGGAACGGACCATTTTGTCTCCAACCAAAACACCAGACTAAAGTAAGAGTGAGGCCTTTTCTGCTGTGTTCACCTGTCTCCCTCTGGACACTGCTGTGATCCTGCAAGACACAGAATCTGCTGACCGTCCCTGACCTGTCCTCCTGTTAAACTGCACTGAGACACAAAGGACACTGAGACACAAAGGACACTGAGACGAGCAGTGGAAATGTTGCTGCAGCAAAACTTGAATTTCCCTTGGGAAGATCAATTAAGTATCTCTCTATTCAAGAAGCCTGTACCCTTGATATTAATACTTTGCAGTGACATCGTGCAGGGAGGGTTCTACATGTATGTGTATGGCGGAATGTTCATCAGTTACCATGACGACACAATGCACACATTGGTGAACACTGTCCAAAAAGGTTTTAAGATCTTCAGAGCGATGCCTCCAGGTAGCAACACTCTAACATGGCTTAAAGGTTACATGAGTCAATTTTGTGTAAGCCTTTAACCCAGGACCTTCTTGCAGTGAGGCAGAAGAGCTAACCACTCCTCCATCGTGCCATGTTGAACAATGCTCCGACATACAGGTCTCAGGTCTAATCCAAAAAATCAAATAGTTAAAAGCAAGAGTTTCCTCAGAACTCAGCTCAGTTACATCGTAAAACGTATCTCGGCTCAAAGAGGGGTGCTAAATTTCACTGTCACGAGCTGCAGGTGCAAAACAGAAAACAAGAATGAAAGATGGAAGGCCGAATGGCCAGCGACCCACCACACATAAAACATAAAATAAAAGACTGTAGCACCTCTATAATCACAAATCCACTCAAAATGTTCACTTTACAAATGAGAAAGGTTTAAAGGGTCCTATATTATGCAAAATGGACTCTTGTGAACTTTAAGCCATGCAAGAATGTTAAGTTACCTCCTCAAAAACATACCTGGAGTTGTGTTTTGAGTGTTCAGAATGCTCTGTTACACCTTGTGATGTCATGAATCAGGTGCTCGAGGGTTCATGGGAGTTTGCCCAGCCGTTCCACATGTGGTTTGTGGATCTGGAGACATTTGACTGTGTCCCTCGTGGGGTCCTGTGGAGAGTGCTCTGGGAGTACGGGGTTCGGGGCTCTTTGCTAAGGCCTGTCCGGTCCCTGTATGACCGGAGCAGGAGCTGTGTTCGCATTGCCGGTAGTAAGTCGGACCTGTTTCCGGTGCATGTTGGACTCCGCCAGGGCTGCCCTTTGTCACCGGTTCTGTTCATTGTATTTATGGACAGAATTTCTAGACGCAGTCAGGGGCCGGAGGGGATCCGGTTTGGGAACCACAGGACCTCATCTCTGCTGTTTACAGATGATGTCCTGATGGCTTCATCAAACCGGGACATGCAGCTTACATTGGGGCGGTTTGCAGCCGAGTGTGAAGCGGCTGGGATGAGGATCAGCTCCTCCAAATCTGAGGTCATGGTTCTTGACCGGAAAAAGGTGTTTTGCCCTCTCCGGGTAAGTCCTTGCCTCAAATGGAGGAGTTCAAGTATCTCGGGGTCTTGAGTGAGGGGAGGATGGAGCGTGAGATTGACAGGCGGATCGGTGCAGCGTCGGCAGTGATGCGGTCGCTGTACAGGACCGTTGTGGTAAAGCTCTCAATTTACCATCAATCTACTTTCCTCCTAACCTGGGAAATCTCAGGCTGTCTTTCGTTCGTTCCGATCTGAAAGACAGCCTGGCAACTATGACAAGCGAGCTCTCCCAATTCTGGGAGCCAATCAGAGAGCGGGGAGGGGTGGCAGGACGCGTACTACGTGACAAACGGAAGCTTGTAGTTTGAACTGACAACTGACATGATTGGCTATGGGCTACGTATACGCCAAATGATAGACATTCATAATAAACCCAATAAACGGCCGTTGGCGATCGTAAACCACACCTCCGCTACGAGATATTTCGAAGGTAGCTCCCAGACCATATATCACCTGTGATATGGTCAGGTGTAAACCAGGCAACTTTCCTCCTCTCACCTATGGTCATGAGCTTTGGGTAATAACCGAAAGGACAAGATTGCGGAAATAAGTGGCTGAAATGAGTTTCCTCTGCAGTTTTCAGTTTGAGAGAAGAACTGCAGGATTATTAACTCGAAGAATATATAACTTGGAGACAACAGTGATGTTAAGATGTGTTACTGAAAATGTTTCTGGTAGTGATGAAGGAGAGGAGATGAAGAAGCTGAGGAGACAGGGCGCTGTCAGTTCTGCTGCTGGAGGGCTGCATGCCGTGTGCTGTCTGCATCTAATTATTTTATTTTATTTATTTATTAAGTTTTGAGTTTTATTGTCTGTTCATTAGGAAGTCCTCCTTAGTATGCTGGATGTTATTTTTGTTGCATTACCGTGACTGGCTTGGCTAATGAAATAATACAATTTAAATTCATGTAAGAAAACAAGCTTGTGCCCATGTGAAAGAGGGTTTTCAGCACCTTATACAAGCCCTCCTGGGTGAATATTATGTAGAATACAAATAAGAGAACATAGAGCAGGTCAAATCTATGTCTCTCCTGCTGAACCTGCACTAACACAAACACTGTTCCATCAGTCAATTCTGCCCTAGTTTCCCCTCCCTCACCCTCGGTCTGCAGCCCGGGCCCCTACAGCAGATAATGTGTCCACGCCAGAGTCAGTGCTCTAAAGGGAGTGTTTAGTATTCTGTTTCTGTGGCCATTTTCAGACGAGTTTACCTTTAAAGTTCCTGAACTCTAATCAAGAATTCTCTTGTGCTGGAATCTGTTGAGTTGAAATGCTTAGATTAAGTGCTTGATGTTCTTTGTGGAATCAAAACTGAATAAATCAGTTACAATTTAAAATGTAAATGACGTTAGGGACTGTAGGCTGTGCTCTTACAGTGTTTAGTAAAGGTACAATCAAAAGTGAGCTTGTGTCACCAGTAGGGATGCAAATTATCGATTAATTCATTAATCTATAGTTGATTGACCTTATCGATCGACTTACAATTAATTGATAAGCGGCGTTTTTCACCTGAATTTTAGTGTTTCAATAGGGTCTTTAAGAATATAAGCTATAGTAACATAACACTGAGTCAAAAATATATCATAGTATTATTATATTGTATATTCCTTAATTAATTATTCCTTAGTAAAAAGCAGACAAATGTATTGATGCTGAATAACAAAATACAGTAATCCCTCGCTCTATCGCGGTTCGCGGATTTATTATTTTTTTCAAATTTTTTTTTTATAGTGTAACATTATTTTATAGTGTAACATTGTGTTCTGCGTCCTGATTGGCTAAGAGGCTAGACCAGGAATAAACGTGGACTAAACCAGGTCTAAACCTGGACTAAACCAGGATTAAACCACCACGTGCCGCTGCTGGTTTCGTGCGGCTGGTTTGTGGCTCGGGCTGAGACTACGCATTTCGGGCGCTGCGGTTCGATCTTGTGCTCAGCAGCTGCTGAGCAGTGCCGTTGGCGCCTGCGGCCGGCTGTGAGTCGAGCTTGGCGCAGCGCGGTGCGCGGTTGCCTTGTTATGTGACCACGCGGGTGCTCGTGTCTGCGATTAGCGATTAATTGCAATTAATGCATTTTGTTCGACCAACGTCTTGATCGACAATTAATCGTAAGTCGATTAATTGTTGACATCCCTAGTCACCAGAGCCTTAAAGGGATAGTGTGTGTGTGTGTGTGTGTGTGTTTTTTATGTTAATCTGTATGGCTTCACCTTCAACAGTGTCCTGAGATTAACACAGACTTACCCATGACAGCGTGATCTGGTCCCGGTTCTCCTCTGTTAACGTAGCTCGTGAACGTAGTTCCAGTAAGTTCTCGGGGACAATTTAATAAAAAAAAAATTTTCATCTCAAAACAATATTTGTCCGAAAAGTGATACATTTGCGTCACAAACAGTTGTCCGCTAAAAATTCAGCAGTGTATTTCGTATTTGCATATTTTCTCTCTAGATTCGTATCAATGTGCCCACGTTAGTTCTATTAGCCTGTTCACTTGTAAACATCCACTTACGGCGGATGTCGCCGTACCGCATCCGCCGTACATATCCGCTAAAAGTTAGCAGGCTAATACAGCTAATATGCGCGCAGTGATGTGAATCGAGACGAAATATGCAAATGCGAAATACGCTGCTGATTTTTTAGAGAACAGCTGTTTGTGACACAAATATATCACTTTTCGGACAAATGTTATTTTGAGAAGAAAAACAAGCTTTATTAAATGTCCCCGCGAACTTACCGGAACTACTTTTACGAGCTACGTTACCGGAGGAGAACTGGGACCATATCACGCTATCATGGGCACGCATCAGTGTTAATCTCAGGACACTGTTGAAGGTGAAGCCATACAGATTAATTCATGACGGGTTTAGGCAGCGACCGTTCAGATCAGAGGGATTTTGGATTTCAGAATTGAAACTGGCAACACAAATGAGACTTGCACAATCGTCGTGAGAACAACTCCATCAAGTACAATGTTTTTGTAATTAAAAATAAATCAGCATTAGAATTATTATCAGTAAAAGTTCTATTTGATTTGAACAAGTTTATCTGTATCTGAAAACAGATTTTTATGCAATTTAAAATCAAAATCTAAGTTCCTATAAGATCTAAATGTTTATGAGTGAAGCAATTCACAGGTCCTTGACTTTACTTCGCTTTTAGTCATTTAAAAATCATGTCTTCTAAAAATTGTACATGTTTTGTACATTCATACCATACTCCAACTGTACAACAACTCACCCTTATGTAACAGATAATACTCCCTACAACTGTACACAGCTGTGATTGGACATTTTATTTGATATTTATATATTTTATATTGTATTACTTATTTTTATATTTTATTCTGATTTGTACATATACATTTATTATTATTATTATTATTATTATTATTATTATTATTATTATTATTATTATAAATCTTATTTATTTTATTATTATTTTAATAATTATGTCTCATTTGGCACTGGTCTCTTGCTCTTTTTTTGTTATTCCATCTATTTTTGTTACTCTCTGTTATATATTAAATATATTTCAATACCACAATAATAATAATAATAATAATAATAATAATAATAATAATAATAATAATATTAATAACAGCTTTCTATTCTCGAATCGATTAGTACCTGATTTTCGTTACTTTTGACAACCCTTGAAGACCAAACACTTCGCCAGCCTCATTCACGCAGCAGCTATTGTTCTTAGGATCATTTCAGCTGCTTCCTTGCTCTCAGTAACAGCCTGAAAAAGAATCTATTACAATACGAGAGCGGAGATGATGCCTCAGAGACAGACGGGCGAAACGGGTTTTTGTCTCTTCTAATGCACTTTTAATAATGTGTGTTATGTGTGGATGGCCACCAGGGGATTTCAGACGGAAAGAGGCTGCTTTCATACAAACAAATACAGAAATATGAGATCTGAACAATACCCTGGCAGACTGCGTCAAATAAACCTGTTCTGGTTAGTGGGGAAACGAAATTTCGAATTCATTCTATGTACATGTACATGATTGTTTTTCGACAATAAAGCAAACTATGACTATGAACTATGAACTATGACTATATGAAAAAACGTACAAATAATGTGGATTCATATATGGCAAATCAATGCAAATGCTCCCCTTAATGGGCCCGTATTATGTTATTTTCTATGTCCTAATGTTGTTTCCTCTTCACAAACACACCTGGAGTTGTGTTGTGTTTAATTCACACGTTTAACACACAAACCCTGCAGATTGTCTGAAAGGGAAAACACTCGGATCCACCTTGTGATGTCATGCAGTAATACAGAAAGTGCTCCACTGTGTTTTTAATCTCATCTATACACCTTCACGAGAATCATTTGGATGATTTCTGCTCTGGAATTGACAATCTGCTGAACTAAAGGTAAAAAGAGGTCAAAGGAGGAGCGGTAAACGTAAAAAAAATACTCCTTCATGATGTCATGACGAATTTGCACAAAAAAGGTGCACTTAGTCACTTTATATTGAATGGTGCAAAAACTCTTGTGCAATAACAGTTTGTGTAATAGGGCTTGTGCAATAATTATTTGTGCAATAATTATCTGTGCAATAACTATCTGTGCAATAATTATCTGTGCAATAACTATCTGTGCAATAATTATCTGTGCAATAATTATTTGTGCAATAATTATCTGTGCAATAACTATCTGTGCAATAATTATCTGTGCAATAATTATCTGTGCAATAATTATTTGTGCAATAATTATCTGTGCAATAATTATCTGTGCAATAATTATCTGTGCAATAATTATCTGTGCAATAATCACGCAGTTCATAAACATCAGGCCACCACACACAGAGTGACCAGAGGGGCGGCCGGAGGAGACTGTATTGTTCCCTTGCGGAAAAGTGCACTCAGTCAGAGCGCCTTTTCTGTTACAGCCGCCCAGGAGTGGAACTCTGTCCCCTCAAACATCAGAGAACTGTCCACATACAACCTGTACAAAAAACATCTAAAAAACTGGTTCATAACACATCAGACCTGTCATCACTAATGTTTAATATTTTCTTTCCTCAAACTCCACTGTGTTGTCTCTTGTGTCTCTGCTGTCTTGTTGTGTCTTGCTGTGATGTCTGTGGGATAATTTTAAAGTTTTATGTACACTGTATTTATCAATTGGATTTATAGTTTTAGCTAAAATTTTACTACTTGTTAATAATTGTATATTGTTCACTGTGTAATTTTATTTTGTTATCATTGTTTTTAGGGAGACCATTTTAAGATCTGTCCAGGGACAACAGGTGAAAATAGCCTCTTGGCTAATTCTAGTACATTTACAGATATGTTAATTAATGTACACTGTCCCTGTCAAATAAACCAATAAATAAAATAAATAAATAATTATTTGTGCAATAATTATTGTGCAATAATTATCTGTGCAATAACTATCTGTGCAATAATTATCTGTGCAATAATTACTTGTGCAATAGAGCTGGTGCAATAAATAGAGCACTGTAAGGTTGTGCAGTGCACAAATGGACAATGGACATCAAAGATGGACAAATGTATCTGGCAATGAGCTGTGACTGTTTTCTGTTTGTCTGTCTGTACTGTATGTGTGAGTGTAACTGTGTTTTTAAACTGCGGGCAGTGAGCCCAAGACAAATTTCCCCTTAAATTTTATCTCATCGTCACAAGGTGGAACAGAGCATTTCGGGCTTTGGAGAAGGCTCTATATTTCACATTTTTTAACTAAATTATCCCATTTTAATCTAACTAAAGAGGCGTTGCTCTGTTTTGAGTCGTACTTGTCCCACAGACAACAGTGGCCGTTTCCCAATTCACCGACGGCACACTTGTGAGCGTCCTTGGAACGGGATATGCGTCATATCCGGCGCGACAAGCGCCGTTCCATTCGTTTTTTTCCCCCTGCACCGTCGAGACGAGCCCTGAACGGCGCCGTCGTTTCCATGGAAATCGGGGCGTGGACCAACCGTGCAAACATGCACGCTTTGCACACTTAAAAGCCCCAGCATGCACAGTGCGGGAGGATCTATGACTACAAAGACCGACTCGCCAACGACATCCACAAGTGAGAGTTGCGACGTCACTATAAAATATACGTACTGGTTCACCTCACCTACAACTATGCTACATGAAACTCTTCATAAACTACGCTAAACATGTGTGACGGTAGCCGTAACGGCATAGATCACGGCACCTGTATTACCGTTCACATGCTTTTCCCCTTACACTTCTATATTTCCTTTGCTGTTGTAATGCTGGATATTCTCTACAGTATCGCCATATCCAGCGTTTACTCTAAGCTGCGCACTGCTCGCACATTCTCAGCGCACAAGAAAACTTATGCAGCGCACTGTAAATCAGGGATGAAAGAGCTTTTTATTCAGCCGGGGGGTCATTTTTTTTTATATCTGCAAAGTGCGAGCCGCGCGGGGGGGGTTCATTTCGGATGTGGAGTTAGTGTGTTTGCTCAGACACATTAAAAATTAGGGGGAACATTGGCCATGTCCCAATTCCAAGTATTACTAGTCGCAATAGTATAATATTTTTGTCTTTAGGGAACAAGGAGCAGACCACCCGGCTCACTGAGCTGAGGCGGGACCTGTTCAATTTCGCAGACGCCCATGTGAGAAACGTAGTGCACTAAGGACAGAGCGAGTGTGCCAATGTGTCTCCCTGTCTGGTTTTAAATCGCCCTACCTTCACTGTCCAACAGGGGTCCCCCAAGGAAGTATTTTAGGACCAATTTTATTTAGTATTTATATTAATGATTTACCAGAGGTTTGTTCAAATGTCAATGTCCAGCTGTATGCTGATGATGCTGTAATTTATACACATGCCAGAACTGTACAGGAAGTTTCAGAAAGGTTATCATCAGCCATGACTCCTGTCCAAAAGTGGGTCAAGAACTCATGCTTACAACTCAATACAAAGAAAACTGTCTGCATGATGTTCAGTAAAAAAGCAAATGAGCTGCAGCGGTCCAATGTCTTTCTGGACGGGGTGGAACTCAGCCTCGTCAAAGAGTTTAAATACCTGGGACTGACGTTGGACCCGACATTGACATTTAAGAAACACATTAAGCGCCTCACAAAAACCGTTAATTTTAACTTAGTGAATTTTAGACAAGTAAGATCCTTCATGACCCTATATGCGGCACGAATGTTTTTACACTCTATGATTCTGTCTCATATAGAGTACTGCATTACCACATGGTCACTTGCTGCTGGCACAACACTAAAGCCAGTTGAATCACTTTTTTAAAAAGCTGTGAAAATATTAAACAAGAAACCATTCTCAGTTCACCACTGCACAATTTTAGACAAGTATAACTTACTCAATTTTAATAATTTTGTTCATTTTAAATACGGTTGTTTGATATATAAAATTTTACATGGACTTGCTCCTCCACTGCAGGATTTTTATTAAAACAAAGACTGTCAGTGGGAACAAGGCCCAGGGCCCAGGAGAACTGTGAGGTCCACTCAGACACACTACATTTGGACAAACTGTGCTCTCAGTCAGAGGCTCTAAGTTCTGGAACACACTCCCATTATCAATAAGAGAGACTCCAACACTGGACACTTTTAAATTATACTTGAAACAGTGGCTAAAGGAAAACCAGACTTGTGGACATTTTTAATGTTTTAATGTTTTAATGTCTTAATGTTTTAATGTTTTAATGTTGGTGTTATTGTCAGTTGTCATTGTTTTATTGTTTTTGCTGTGGTGTCACCTGCCTAGGGACTACAGATGGAAATTAGCATTCTTGCTATAATCTGGCATATTTACACTGCAATGCTGCAGATGTTCATTAATATGCACTGTCCCTATTAAATAAAGAATAAATAAATAAATAAATAAGTAGATTCTTGTGAGTTACAATGCTGTTACCTCCTCAAAAACAGACCTGGAGTTGGCAAAAGTAGAAATTTAATTTGTCAAGTGGACAAAAGTTTATTTGGTTGAATACGTTTCGCAGCTCATCCAAACTGCTTCTCCAGAACTGAAGAAGCAGCTTGGATGAGCTGCAAAACGCATTCCACCAAATAAACTTTTGCCCACTTGACAAATTAAATTTCTCCTTTTGCCATTGTTTCTACCTGGACGACTGAGGGATTCTACACAGACCTGGAGTTGTGTTTTGTTTCATTCACATTTACTCAAACATGTCATTCATAATTTATTATTAGTCTGTCTACATCTCCAAAACACAAAATGCTCTGCTCCACCTTGTGATGTTCTGTAGTCGTAGTTTTAAAGTGAACAGCTCCTTTTACCTTTCGTTCAGTAGAGATCGGCAATTCCAGGGCTGAAATCATCCATATGATTTTAATGAAGGTGTGTCTTGTTTAAAAACACATTGTAGCACTTCCTGTATTACCACATGACATCACAAGGTGGAACAGAGTGAAGACCTCAGCGTAAATCTGCAGGTTTGTGTATTAAACATGTGTGAATTAAACAAAACACAACAACTAGGTACATTTATAGCTTCTGATGCGGTACATAATCCTATAGAGGCTGAATGTACAGCTCTAGAAAACAATAAGAGACCACTGCAAAATGATCAGTTTTTCTGATTTTACTACTTATAGGTTTGTGTTTGGGCAAAAGGAACAGTTTTGTTTGAGTCTATAAACTACTGACAACATTTCCCCCAAATTCCAAATAAAAATATTATCATTTAGATAATAGATAATTTGCAGAAAATGACAAATGGTCAAAATAACAAAAAGATACATGTTTTCAGCAAAGAAACAAGATCAAATTCATTTTAAAACAAGATAATACTAATGTTTACACTTAAGAAGAGTTCAGAAATCAATATTTGGTGCAATAATCCTTATTTTTAATCACAGCTTTCATGCGTCTTGGCATGCTCTCCACAAGTCTTTCACATTGTTCTTGGGTCCTAGTTTAGACCTGGTTTAGTCTTGGTTCAGACCGGGTTTAGTCCTAGTTTAGTCCTGGTTTAGTCCTGGTTCAGACCGGGTTTAGTCCTAGTTTAGTCCTGGTTTAGTCCCTGTTTTAACCTGGTTTAGTCCTGGTTTTCCTTGGTTCAGTGCAAGTTTAGGTCTGGTTTAGTCCTAGTTTAGACCTGGTTTAGTCTTGGTTCAGACCTTGGGTGTTCTTGGGTGACTTTATTCCACTCCTGGTGCAAGAACTGAAGTAGCTCAGCTTTGTGTTTGTGTTGGAATTCAACAGATGCTGGAATGGAATGGCTGTAATACATGTAGAGATGCTGATTTCAGAAAAAAATGTAGTGGTCTCTTATTTTTTTCCAGAGCTGTATATGCTGAATATAGAGGGTGTATATACATTAGAGGGTGTATATAGAGGGTGTATACATGGTACTGGACCACACTGATAAATGAGCTGTGAACAGAGGTGTGAAGGTCAACATTTACACATAATTCATTACTGCAGTGCTCAGATTCATTAGGCTAACAGCATTATGAGGTTCTTCACTTCAACGGCGAGCTGGTGTTATGCACCTTTCAGGTCAACCTACAGTCTTTAAAAGTGACTGTCAAGAGGCCGAGGAGCTGTAAATGTGACCTAAATAAACCCAACTAACAGAGCAAAAGTGTTACAATCCAACAAAATGACGTTCAAAAAAGCAATAAAAACAGCAGGATCATTCACAGCGGGTTAAAACATTTTAAGACCAAAATGATGAGGCTCACAGCAGCAGTTACAGAGAGAGAGAGGCCACGTTTTATCAATACAAAGTGAACTGGAGCCAGAGTCGATGGAGCCACAAGCACCACCATGCTCACTTCCTATTTGGAAAGTGGCGTTAGCTAGGTCCATATATATATATATACTGTCTATGGTTTTATAATGTTTGTGGAAATGCAAGGACCCATGTTTTTCAGTGCATTTTTTCACAACATTTTGGAATTGAGTGTTTAATTTGATACTGATTTTGATTCATAGTCTAACTTGCAAGAAGGTCGTGGGTTCAATTCCTAGACCACATGGGCCTTACTGTGGGCACAGCATATTATTTGATTTGAGCAAAGCCTTCTGGCAGCTGCTGTTTTAGAAACCTTTTTTTTTTTTTTTTTGAAAATTAGCGTAAAATGTCATTTAGCATAGCCTGGCAAAGTGCACTATAAAACAAAGCATTAAGCTAACAGTGTAAAGTCAGCTTGAATTAGTGTTAGCGCAGCAATTTTGGGAGTGTTCCAGTCATGTGATCTTTAAACAGCTGGACAATGGCCAGCTCCCTCATATAAAACTACACTCATTTACTTCCAACTTTGGCTGGCCCCCTAAATCAACACTTAATGCATGAAATATGATCGATACACGGTGTCCTTCAAGAAGCAGCTTAAGTTTAAAGAGGTAAAAGTGCTGAGTGTGGGAAATGCTGCCATGACTGAGCCAAACGCAGCCCAGGGCGGTGCTGTGTTCCCCCGCACAGATCAGCGGAGAGCGGGCACACGAACAAGGGCACCCCGGGGCTCATCAGAGCACTGGAGGAGAAAGTTCATTTGGATAGAGCACATTTACAGGCCTGTGCAGGAACAATGCTTTTGGCTCAGAGTTTTATACAAACAAAGGACCTCCAACAAAGCACGAGCTGTGCCCAGATCTGGGCCTCATATATAAGGCTTGTTTACACACTCTCAAGGATCAATATCCAAGATTCTACTTTCATTCTCAGAGAAAATAAAGAAAATGCCTTTAGAGCATCAAACATTGCAGAGTTCTGATGTAAAGCACAATACAAAAAGGTGCAAGAGCCCTTAAAGAACCCCACAGAAATGAGCCCAGTGTAACATGAGCACAGCACAGACACTCAGCACGTCTATCTGTTAATGCAAGTGTGTGTGTGTGTGTGTGTGTCTGTCTGTCTGTTTTTCTGTTTGTCTGTTTTTCTGTCTGTCTGTCTGTCTGTCTGTGTTGTTGTCTGTCTGTCTCTCTGTTTTTCTGTCTGTTTGTCTGACTGTGTCTGTCTGTCTGTTTGTCTGACTGTGTCTGTCTGTCTGTCTGTCTGTTTTTCTGTCTGTCTGTCTGTCTGTCTGTCTGTCTGTCTGTCTATTTGTCTGTCTGTCTGTCTATTTGTCTGTTTGTCTGTCTGTCTGTCTATTTGTCTGTCTGTCTGTCTATTTGTTTGTTTGTCTGTCTGTCTGTCTATTTGTCTATTTGTCCGTCTATCTGTCCGTCCGTCTGTCTGTCTGTCTCTCTATTTGTCTGTCTGTCTGTCTCTCTGTTTTTCTGTCTATTTGTCTGTCTGTCTGTTTTTCTGTCTGTCTGTTTGTCTGACTGTGTCTGTCTGTCTGTCTGTCTGTTTTTCTGTCTGTCTGTCTGTCTGTCTGTCTGTCTGTCTGTCTATTTGTCTGTCTGTCTATTTGTTTGTCTGTCTGTCTGTCTCTCTGTTTTTCTGTCTGTCTGTCTCTCTGTTTTTCTGTCTATTTGTTTGTCTGTCTGTTTTTCTGTCTGTCTGTCTCTCTGTTTTTCTGTCTGTCTGTCTCTCTGTTTTTCTGTCTGTCTGTCTCTCTGTTTTTCTGTCTGTCTGTCTCTCTGTTTTTCTGTCTGTCTGTCTCTCTGTTTTTCTGTCTGTCTGTCTCTCTGTTTTTCTGTCTGTCTGTCTGTCTGTCTGTCTGTCTGTCTGTTTGTCTATTTGTCTGTCTGTTTGTCTGTCTGTTTTTCTGTCTGTCTGTTCGTCTGTTCCACATATAACTCTTGAACCACTCAGACGACCGATTTCATATTTGGAGTGTGTCATCCTAACGGTCCGGGGGGAGTGCAGTCCCAGGTTTGTGATAAACAGGACCAGTGTGAGCAGCAGCACTCTGCACTGTGGAGGACCCTCTGTGCCATACATGACGTGGGATTTATAAAACAGCCACTAGGTGCAGCACTTTGCTTATCTCTGCTCAGCTGAGACCCTGACGTGAGCTCTCCACAAGGTCTGACACACAGAGGAAGAGCGTCAGTTTGAGGAAGCGTTTGATCAGGATATTATCAGGAAATACATCTTATAAAATAATTACATTCAGATTTCCGGGTTTAAGCAGATAACACACAGAGAAGGCCTGTTTATTCCACTGAGAATTCTCAATAACACACATTGTTTTGAAGTCACGCTCTCGTGCACTGTCCCAGGGCAGCACTGGCTCCTCCTGGTGTGGATGTTCCTCTGAATTTTTGACTGAACTTGTAAAACAAAGATCAGACCTGAGAGAAAAGTCCTCTTCAGACAAAACACACAAGAGGCTGTGGTTTAATGAAGATCTGGGACTAAACACCGTTCTGTCGCTCAGTGTTGGTTTCCAGTTATTAAAAACGTTGCGTTTATTTGGTTGAAACTGCTGACCCACTAAAAAAGGTCATTTGAGGGAATATTTTTTGTCTGGTGGACTAAAAACCTGTTTCTAGGCAAGAAAAGCCTGTTGCTGAGTGTTCCAAGTGACTTTGTTGAGACTGTATGATTAAATTAAAAAAACAACAACACATATCTACCTCAAAATATCTGTCCTCTGACCTTTATTTCCACTCTCCCCTAAAGTACACGCACAGTTTTAAGAAACCTTTTATTTTTACAAGAAGTTCTGGACCTGCATTATTAGGTGGGATGTTACTTTCATTATGCTTTCCTCCAATTTTAGTTGAAACTTATTAAAAACGTTAAATGTTATTTAGAGCTTAATTTATGGGCAGGAAACTTAACACCTGTGCACACTTTACTGTCAGAATAAGAGCGCCTGGTTGTTACATGCTGATCCACACATCGCTCCTTCGCTCCTTTCACTCTTTCAGGAGGACGTCTGTATTTATAAGGTCGTTTGCAGTATTAAAATGAAATCAGAAAAAAAAAAATCACCTCTGATACTAATATTAGCACTGATACTGCCATTCCTCGTGTAACTCTGCTGTATTTGATCATTTTATTCATTATGCAGCGTCATAACATATGTTCAAATCCTCAAAAACAGACGTGGAGTTGTGTTTTGTTTCATTCACACAGAGGATTTTCAGACAACAGGAAATCCAACACTCCAACACACATCTCAAACACTTTAAGACAGAAACCGGTCCACCCAAAGGACAAAACACCGAGCCACAAACAAAGCAATGTGGTCTACTCCATTCAGTGTAGTGAAGACTGCAGTGAGCGCTACACTGGAGAAACAAAACAGCCACTTCACAAGAGGATGTACCAACACAGACGAGAGAGCCAGAGTGGACCTCAGTCTGCCGTACATCTCCACCTAAAAGGACCTCAGTCTGCCGTACATCTCCACCTAAAAGCCACGGGCCACTCCTTTGAGGACAGTGAGATCCAGATCTTGGCCAGAGGAAAAGAATTGTTTGAGAGGGGAGTTAAAGAGGCTATTTATGTCAGAAATGGAGGTCTCAGACATCATTTGTCTCCATCTATAACTCTATCCTCAAACCTAAATCAAAAAACAAAGAAAACAATAGGGATGCACGATATATCGGCATTAACATCGGTATCGGCCGATATTGCCAAAAAATTTTTGACATATCGGTATCGGCCCGATGTGTAAAACTGGGCCGATATTAACAGCCGATATTTGTCAGTACTATAAATACCAGATTAAGAGTGACATTGTGTGTCATGTCTTTGTGTTAAAAGATCAATAAGTTAGTTAAAGGTTATAAATGAGTTCATTTCATATTTGTAAATTGTTAAAAAGAGTGAGGTAAAATCAGAGTGAGAAATCTTCACCTTTAAGGATGGTTCTGTTTTGAGTAAAGAGTGAGCGTTCCTGTGTTAAAGTCCGCTCTGTTTTATACGAATGAAGCATGAAGACGCTCGTGTTCACAAACAAACAAACACAAACAAACAAACAATATTTATAAAGCGCTTTTCATACAAAATTGTAACACAAAGCGCCTTACAGTGGTCAAGGATTAGAAGATTGACCTTTATTGATCTCGCACAGGAGAAGTTGTTTCTATATTTGACCCGGGGACCATCCCCATGATTTTGTTTTGTTATTTAGGCTTTGGTCAGGCCCTAAGCTGGAGGATTTTACCTATGGCGCATGTTTAGGTTGATGGGGGAAACCGGAGTGCCCGGAGGAAACCCACCCAGACACGGGGAGAACATGCAGTCTCCACACAGAAAGGCCCGGGCAACCCGAACCTTCTTGTTCACGCTGAATATGTTTTATACGTTTGAACCTCGGCAAACTTTCACCTTTGTGAGTATTTTATGTTAACAAGCACTTTGATTAAGGTGATGTATATATCACATTTGAACAAGTCAGACCTGAACTTGTGGTTTCACGGAGCTAACTGTTTAAGCTAGCTACTCGTATTTTGTTCATCACATGTTTACGACATTAGTAATGTGCCTTCTTTGTTCTACGTTTCAGTTACTACATAAATATATAAGAGACCTCCATAAAACAAGAAAAGTACGCCTTGTGTATGGAGTTTTTCTTTATTAGTTCGTTGGCTGTCGAGCCTCACATAGTCACGTGTCGTGAGGACGGCACATGTGATTTATCATCCTTGTGTTTTTTTAATCTAAACTTTCTCACAGGGGTTTTGTCAATAAAATAAGTTAAGCTTTATGGAGTCAAAACACATTTTGAAAATAAAAGAAGACATTCAAAAATTTATTTTGCATGATTTTCAGTCTGTATATTCAAGAGCGTCACGTGAGCCTGAAGCGTCGTGATGTGGGCACAAAAGGTTAAGCTTATAAAAGATGTGCGTTTCTTCAGATTGTTAAAAGGTCTTATATTTTATCACAGCGCCTCAGTATCGCTAACAGTCGGATTTGGTATTTAGATGTGATTTTGTGGTTGCGGCGATGCATGGAGAAGAGTGCGGATTCAGCAGAAACGAGTCACGGAGAGGGAGAAATGTCTGGGCAAATGGAAAATAGGAGCTGTTCAGGAATGGAGCAGGCTTCCAAGAATGTTCACAAAGACCTAGAGTACCCTTGACAAGAGAATTGTTGACATTTTTGCAATCGTAGCATAGTATTTTCCTTTCAAAAGCAGCTTCAGTGCGATTTAGCAGTAGTGCTGTCATGATACTAAACTTTCAACCTCGATAATTTGCACACTAAGGAATCCCAATAGAACGATGATAATAAAAACACTCTTATTTAGGTGATTTTCAACAATAAATCCTAGTACTTAGTTTTATATTACCATGTGGTCTTATATGTGTGTAATCCAGGGGTCTCCATAACACGGTCACACTTTATTTTAGGGTACACTTATTAACATCTATCTACCTGCTAATTAGCATAATTATAAATGGTTGAATTGTCATTAATTAGTATTTATTCAGCCCTTAATAATGTATAATTCCCCATAAGCTTATTCTGCAATTAGTAGCCATTTTTGTCCCTGAATTATGATTCTAATAACCTTTTGGTAGTAAAGGTGTCGTTAAGGACTAGTAGCACAAGTGGAGGAGTTCAAGTAACTCGGGGTCTTGTTCACAAGTGAGGGGAGGATGGAGCGTGAGATTGACAGGCGGATCGGTGTGGCAAAGAAGGAGCTGAGCCAAAAGGCAAAGCTCTCGATTTACCGTCAATTTACGTTCCTCCCCTCACCTATGGTCATGAGCTCTGGGTAATGACCGAAAGGACGAGATTACGGATACAAGCGGCCGAAATGAGTTTCCTCCACAGAGTGGCTGGACGCTCCCTTAGAGATAGGGTGAGGAGCCCAGTCTCACGGGAGGAGCTCGGAGTAGAGCCGCTGCTCCTCCACGTCGAGAGGAGCAGCTGAGGTGGCTTGGGCGTCTGTTCCGGACGCCTCCTGGACGCCTCCCTCGGGAGGTGTTCCGGACATGTCCCACCGGGAGGAGGCCCCGGGGAAGACCCAGGACACACTGGAGAGACTATGTCTCTCGGCTGGCCTGGGAACGACTTGGGGTCCCCCCGGAGGAGCTGGAGGAAGTGTCCGTGGTGAAGGAAGTCTGGGAGTCCCTGCTTAGACTGTTGCCCCCATGACCCAGCCCCGGATAAGAGGAAGAAAATGGATGGATGGATAATAGCACAAGAAATGTAGTTTTTACTTATTTGCACAAAAAGCTTATTAGAATCAGAATTCACAGACAAAACTGGCTTATTATCATACTAATAAGCAGTAATAAGGTGTGTATAAAAAGGAAAGTGTTTGTAAATGTCTACGTAATAGCAGAAAAAGCGTATGGGGAATTAGACATTAATAAGGGCTGAATAAATACTAATTAATGACAAATTAACCATTTACAACTATTCTAATTAGCAGGTAGTTAGATGTTAACACGTGTACCCTAAAATAAACCACAGACGAAGCAGAGGGCGAATCATAGGCCATAGACCGGTGGTCAAAACAGTGAATAATTAACAAATGTGCATTTAAAAAAAAAAAAAAAAAGGTTAGAATGCTCCACCAGCCATTTATTCTCAAAAGAACATACTGAATATTTGAGGTAGGCTTTACTGAGGTAGATTTTCAATAACCTCGCAGTAAAAAATATTGGTAAGGTCACCTGGACGCTGAGCCAATAAAAATGGGTCTGAGGGAGCCTTTTGTGCTTTTTGGTGAAATCCCTCAGTGGTCGTGTAGGTTCCACAGTGGTCCATGGGCGTATTCTAGTCTGTGTCCTGTGAATGGGCCTTTTCTAGTATCAATACCTGCGAAAAAGAGGATGCAGTCACTATAGTAATCTTAGTACTAGTATCTGATTTTTGATTCTTCTGACAGCCTTCCTTAGTTTGAACAGAATAAAACTTTTTAAATATCAAATTCTAATCACATTCACAATCAGATAAACTGACTTAAATGAGCAGAGACATTACTCTTGATTTTTTAATTAACCTATTGTAACCTATGGGCAATTTAATCACATTTGTCAGATGCAATTTCGTGAGATATTTTTAAACCAAAATCGTCAGAGATGTCTGTGTGCGCAGACATGAGAGAGCTCCATGTCTCCTCCGGCACTCCCTTCTTCCCCCAGACCCTCTCCTGCGGCGTACCCAGGCATCACAGCTCTCCTCTGGGACGCACAGAGGTCGCGCCCTGGGCCTGGCCTGGAGCTCCATGTTCGCCCTCACCTCCAACATCACAGGAGGAAAGCAGGAACAGGTGAGTGTGCTGGAGATTTTCCCCATCGTAAATACACATAAACATTACATTTTAAAGTGCTTTTGATTGGTTAGAATGTGTGTTTGAGCCTAAGGAATCCAGATGTATGGAATTTGTGTTTTATAGATCCCATGACATGGTACTTCTTGATGCTTTTATATGGCTCCTTAATGGTTCCCTAATACTGTAAATGAATCCTTCAAAATCAACACTCAGTGCATGAGAAACAAAGATAAGATGAGAAAGAGTCATAAATATATCTCTCAAACTCTTTATTCTGGGCATTGTTGCTTGAATGCAAATGAGGAGAAAAGAGCTGGCCACTAGTAGAGGGTGGGTGCGTGGCCAAACTCTCCGCTCAGAGCTCAGAGCCCACAGCTGATCCATTTCCTTGTTTTTGCACTGAGGAGAGATTTGAAGCGTTTTATTGAAAAATAAACACATTTCCACATAAAATAAAATTAAACCACTGCTGTTCAAAGGTCCAGAGGAGATAAAGGACTTCCGAGCCTAGAAACACTCGGACGTGCCTCCAGGCAAATAAAAAAACGCATTTCGCATTGCCTAGCGCATTCGCAGTCCAAACTCTCTGGGCGTGATTTACAGAGACGCTGAGTACAGACAGACGGGGGTGGAACTGCATTTGCATTTCTTTTTTCGATCTGACATCAATAAGGTGCCTTTTTCAAACTCGCCCGTTTGAGCGCCGATTTTTTGTAACGCAGAAAAGGATCACAAATGCTCAGTTTAGACATTTCGCAACTTTTAACCATGGGGGGGGGGGGGGGGCTAAACAGGGTAGGGGAGCTCACATTAACGTTCAAAAACCTCAGAAAGTGAAAATTTCATGCCATGGGACCTTTAAGCAAGACAGATGCTGCATTCTATCATGCTCTGGACCCGGGAAAACCGACCTCCACCTCCAGAAAGAGCAATGAAACGGCCAGTCAAATCGGGGTTCCGAAACACAAACTCGGGCTGGTTCGGTGCAGCCAAAGTCGGTTGGATTTATGACACAACAAAAATAACAGCGCACACAGTGAACGGGGAGAACTGTCTTTTCGTCATTTTGTTATGTTGTGTTTGTGTAGAGAAAGTGTCTTCTAAAAAGTTTGTAGTGACATTTAGACTTTCTTTCACATCATTTAACAGTAGACTGAACATGTAACAGTCAAACTGCTGTAATTACAGTTACGTTAAACTTACATTAACTTTCCATATTTTCCCCAACTGTTGCAATGGAACAACTTTACAGCAGATGTCGGGAGAACTGACTCAGATTTATCGACTACTGACATTCAATAGAACGCGGCAAGATTCTGTGGCTTTACTGAGCAGGTCAAACATGAACACAGTGCAGCTCATATCCGAAACCTTTCAAGAGCATTTTCTAAAGCTTTAAAACATCCATCCATTTTCTTCTGCTTATCCGGGGCCGGGTCGCAACAGTCTAAACAGGGACTCCCAAACTTCCCCTCACCCCGGACACTTCCTCCAGCTCCTCCGGGGGACCCCAAGGCATTCTCAGGCCAGCCGGGGAGATGGGAGACAGCCCGGAACACCTCCCGAGGGAGGCGTCCAGGAGGCGTCCGGAACAGACGCCCGAGCCACCTCAGCTGGCTCCTCTTGACGTGGAGAAGCAGCGGCTCTACTCCGAGCTCCTCCTGTGTGACTGAGCTTCTCCCCCTGTCTCTAAGAGAGCACCCAGCCACTCTGCGGAAGAAACTCATTTCGGCCGCTTGTATCCGCGATCTCGTCCTTTCGGTCATTACCCAGAGCTCATGACCATAGGTTAGGGGAGGAACGTAGATTGACGGTAAATTGAGAGCTTTGCCTTTCGGCTCAACTCCCTCTCTTCACCACACCGATCCGCCTGTCAATCTCAAGCTCCATCCTCCCCTCACTTGTGAACAAGACCCCGAGATACTTGAACTCCTCCACTTGTGCTACTAGTCCTTAACGACACCCTTACTACCAAAAGGTTATTATAATCATTATTCATGGACAAAAATGGCTACTAATCACAGAATAAGCTTATGGGGAATTACACCTTAATAAGGGCTGAATAAATACTAATTAATAGAGGAGGAAACTCATTTCGGCCACTTGTATCTGCAATCTCTTCCTTTCGGTCATTACCCAGAGCTCATGACCATAGGTGAGGGGAGGAAGGTAGATCGACGGTAAATCGAGAGCTTTGCCTTTCGGCTCAGCTCCCTCTTCACCACAACGGTCCGGTACAGCGACCGCATCACTGCCGACGCTGCACCGATCCGCCTGTCAATCTCACACTCCATCCTCCCCTCACTCGTGAACAAGACCCCGAGATACTTGAACTCCTCCACTTGAGGCAAGGATATATATTGTACTTATTTGGAAAAGCTCAGACGAGGCAATTTTGTGTGATATACTGGAGGACCTTTAAGATCCAAAGCCTTATCATTATTTCGTAGGGACTAGCTCTATAAACCCGCCATGTTCATCTTGTGTTCAGACTCGTAGATAAAGGGTTTAAAAATGTCCTAGAATTGTTTCAACAGAAAAATGTGTTTTCAACAAAACAGTGAAACGAGTCACTGAACCTATTTCTATTCCAAAGCTACTAAATGTTTCCGTTATCGTTATTTTAAATACCTGGATACAGCACAGTGACTCAAACCATCATGAGTGACACAGCGGTGATTTCAAAGTGTCAGAGTCTGAACCTTAATAAGGGCAGTTCTGTGTGATGTCACCAACTACTGGAAATCTCAAAGGCCACTGAAGACAACACAAGCTTCGATTTAGTTGCAAATGTACCTCGTTTGCACTAAAGTTAGCAGAAACACAACACCAAACACCATACACGCAGTTTAGGAGGTTGGGCATTCTGCAATTAATTAGGCTACGTTGCACCCACACTCCCCTAGTCTTTGAGAAAAGATTACAAATTAAACGTTTATTAAATTTGATGAGTTGGGAGAGATTTGAGTCGCCCTGACGGCAGCTCTGATGATTCCATTAAAAGTGGAGCTGGAGTTTGTGTCCTCACGACGTTCGATGGGACCAGCTTCAATCAGCGCCTGAGCATGAATCAATTAAGAGTGTCCTATAGTCTAACCAGATTCTCCACTCTCCACTTTTCCTTGTCAGCCCGCGATATTAGTAGTCTGCATGGAGTGCGAGAGGCCTGCGCCTGCATGGTGATGTACGCCACTGTCACCTTTAGACAACCTCACAACTTTAACAGTAACCTTTACCTGAAACTTTAAGAGTATTTGTGTTTTTCTCATTTTTAACTTTTGATGGGATTGCACCTGTGCTAAATATTGCAGTTTTATGTTAACCGGCAGTTTGTGGTGGGAAAAAAAGTTAGTCTATAAGCTGCAGGTGTCCACGTTTTCAAGTCCGGGCTATCTGCTTTTATTGCCTCTGAAAGCTTTTGTCGCCTTTTTGCATTGAGTCAGTTCGTCACGCTGCCGTCGCCAACGTCTCACCATCGACTCATCGATGCTGAGCTCACGTGCAGCAGCTCGATTTCCTTCTTCGACAGTCAGATCGATTGTCTTTAGCTTAAAGGAAAAGTAACGTTATTTTACAATCTGAGCCTTCTTTCGGTAATAAAACAAGTCGTTTGACTCACCCATATCACGTTGGTGTCATTTGGAGCTGTTTGGTAAAAGTTATGTTGTAGCGTATCCGTTAGCGTGAGTACTCGGGGCATTACTTTGCGGTCTCCAAATAACACAAACTTTAGCACTTTTCAAATCATAGAAGCCCGATGTCTTAATCTACGATTTCGTTTGAAGCAAAAGTGGCCTGTAATCTGATAGTTTCGAGCCATAGTTTCGAGTAGATGAGGACGCCAGTGCGCATGTGCGGACTGTGCTCTCAGCTCCCGGGACCCAAACATGAAACGCAAAGCTGAAAACTATGGATAAATCTCGGATTACAGGACACTTTTGCTTCAAACGAAATCGTAGATTAAGACATCGGGCTTCTATGATTTGAAAAGTGCTAAAGTTTGTGTTATTTGGAGACCGCAAAATAATGCCCCGAGTACTCACCCTAACGGATACGCTACAACATACTGTAACTTTTACCAAACAGCTCCAAATGACACCAACGTGCTATGGGTGAGTCAAACGACTTGTTTTATTACCGAAAGAAGGCTCAGATTGTAAAATAACGTTACTTTTCCTTTAAAAGCTGCAGCATTTCTTCATGTGTTTTCCATGAGGCGGGTGTGATCGTGAAGCTCAAAATAACTGTTCAAAAGAAAATCAAACGAGCATCTTTTTTGGCGCACCCGTCTCTCTTCGCCCGTCTGTCTTCGCCCGTCTGTCTTCGCCCGTCTGTCTTCGCCCGTCTGTCTTCGCCCGTCTGTCTTCGCCCGTCTGTCTTCGCCCGTTTGTCTGTTTGCTAAATCACAGGTTAAGTTACGGGTTCACTAAGTCACGGGTTAGTAAGTGGGTGGTTCACTTACCTGGGGTTGAAGCTTAGTGGCTGGTTAACTGCCAATCATGTGCGCGGGCGTGAGCGGCACAGGATATATGCAGAAGCGAGCACAAAATGTTTGTATGTGTCGTCTCTTCAGGAGAGCTACGCACTACCAGTAAGCTAAACTGTTTCCATTTATTGAGCTGTTGTTTAAGTTAATTTGGTGTGCTATTGATGGGCATGGTTTGTATGCGTCGTTAACTTTCGTGCCGTTGTTGTGTCGCGTTGATAAAACATTGTTTCACTGTCGGCTCAATAGTCTCCATGGCAGCTATATACCATAACAATTGTATGATGTGGAGTTTTTATTGTCACGGTTAGTGGATTGGGTGATTTATTTAGACAACATTCATGTATTGTAATGTATATTTGATCTGGGCTAAAAAATTTACTTGGCTTATTTACTTTTGTGTGGAAATAAAATGTATTGGTGCATTTCTGTATTTAGATGCTTATGATTTGCATGTAAAGTTTGGTTTAAACACTGATGTATATGAATGCATGCATATATGTATATATATATTCATGTATACATATGTTTATAATATGCTATGTTTATATAATTATATTGCTGTTATGTTATGAATATTACTATCACGACTGTAGTTTACATCAGAGCCTTTTCTGTTCTACAGGTTTATAACATATATGTGGAATCAATATCAATCAATCAATAAATACCATGAGTTATAACATTGTGTGCACTCCTTGACAACCCGTTCGGTGGGGAAGTCTTAAAGAACCAAACAATGTCGGTGTCTGGGATCATGTCGGTGTCTGGGATCTTGTCAGGATAGGTGTTTCGATCAGGTGTGAGTGGATGTCCGACTACTGAAGTTTGAGACGTTTCTTCTCGTCATTTACGCCTCATCTGTGTTTAACTCATACGGGTCATTAAGACGTGTCCCACTCACTAAAGTTCATTTAGCGTCAGAACTTATTTTATCACACGGCGATAAACTGTTTTGGTGCTGACAGCAGCGCTCGCTAATGTTGTAACTTCACGTGAACCGCACAAACAGCAGCGCTTTCTGCACTCCGGCTGCATCACATTTGCTGTGTTCATAAACAAATAATACGTCCATACATTAGCCGCATCGTTCAAAGTGTGAGAAAAAAGTAGCGGCTTATAGTTCGGAAATTACGGTATGTCATCATTTCCATCTAAAATGCAGGGACCACTACGCACAATGAAGGCCTTTAAACCTTCATTTAACAAAATACTGCTCATTTTTATTAGAACTACTGTGTAATTTACACAAGTTGTGGCCATTTTTAACATTATGGATGCTACAGATAGGCCTAACAGTTATGGAAACTGCTGCCCACGTCCAACCAGGAAGTAAAATTAATCAAACTGTAAACAAGACTGAGATGAAGAGCAGAGTTCAAACTGTGGAGCAAGGAAGAAGCTGAACTTGTTTTGTGTGGTGCTTATGATAATGCTTAAAAGTCTGTATTTTTTAGGTTCGGGGAATTAATATTGAAAAACCTGTATTAGTTTGAAGGCAAAAAAAAAAAAAAGTATAATAATCAAAAGTGGTGATTGATGAATATGAGGGGAAATTATTCATTACAATCCACAATACCGTCACCATGGTGTGCGTTCATCACAAGAATGGGGAAGGTTTTGAATCTAAAAATACTGAGTAAAAGTCACAGTGAACTGCATAGACCATAATCCATTGTACTTGTCAATCATCAGATAGTAAATACTATACTATACTGTACTGTACTATACTATACTATACTATACTATACTAAACTATACTGTACTATACTATACTGTATAGTCTGGTTCCCTATTTCTACAATACATTTGATGTGCACTGAGATTTCTTGAGTTTGTCTTAATCAGAGCACAGGAGCAGGGTCCTCCAAACTCTGCGTTAGACTCTGCGTTAGACTCTGCGTTAGACTCTGCGTGAGACTCTGCGTTAGACTCTGCGTTAGACTCTGCGTTAGACTCTGCGTTAGACTCTGCGTTAGACTCTGCGTTAGACTCTGCGTTAGACTCTGTTAGACTCTGTTAGACTCTGTGTTAGACTCTGTGTTAGACTCTGTGTTAGACTCTGTGTTAGACTCTGTGTTAGACTCTGTGTTAGACTCTGTGTTAGACTCTGTGTTAGACTCTGTGTTAGACTCTGTGTTAGACTCTGTGTTAGACTCTGTGTTAGGCTCTGTGTTAGGCTCTGTGTTAGGCTCTGTGTTAGGCTCTGTGTTAGGCTCTGTGTTAGGCTCTGTGTTAGGCTCTGTGTTAGGCTCTGTTAGATTTTGTGTTAGACTCTGTGTTAGACTCTGTGTTAGACTCTGTGTTAGACTCTGTGTTAGACTCTGTGTTAGACTCTGTGTTAGACTCTATGCTAGACTCTATGCTAGACTCTATGCTAGACTCTATGCTAGACTCTATGCTAGACTCTGTTAGACTCTGTTAGACTCTGTTAAACTCTGTTTTAGACTCAAGCTGTTGGCAGTTGCAGTGTCACAGTGTTCTGAGCTCTATCAATAAATCAATGAGGACTTTTCTTCATAATGGACACAGAAGGACTGACTCTGCTCAGTGTGGTCCGCTCAATAATGGAAGCTACTGTGAAACTATTTATGAAAACGTTTGGTTTGCGCTCTCTCCTCCTGGCTGAAGTCGGCAATATCTCACAGGACAGATGCCAGATCACAAGAATTTTAGAATTAAATTATTTAATCATGTTCAGGAGAGGCAGTAGCTCAGCTGGTAGAGCGTTTGTCCACTCATCCGAAAGTTGGCGGTTCGAATACGTCGTGGGTTGAGCGGTCAGATCCACTGACCCACAGGTTGGCGGTACGATTCCAGCTCCCACAGACGAATGCTGCCGGCAAGACACTTAACCCCACCTCGCCCCCAGTGTCTGCGTACACTGGTAGCCCCTATGACAGAAGTACATCAAGGCCAGTTGCGTCGACAAGGACTAGACTAGACTGTTCTAGACTGAATTTAACTAGCCTTTAGTGTAGTCTAGTCTAGTGTAGTAAACTAGATTAGACTAGACTGAACTAGACTGAACTTGACTGAACTAGACTAGATCAGACTGGACTATACTAGATCAGACTGGACTAGATTAGATCAAATGGACTGGACTAAATTAGACTGGATTAGACTAGATCAGACTGGACTATACTAGATCAGACTGGACTAAACTCAATTAGACTGGACTAGATTAGACTGGACTAGAACAGACTGGACTAGAACAGACTGGACTAGACTAGATTAGATTAGATTAGACTGGACTAGACTTGTTTAGACTGGACTAGACTAGATCATACTGGGCTAGACCTGATTAGACTCAACTAGACTAGACTGGACTAGATTAGACCAGACTAGACTAGATCAGACTGGACTGGACTAGACTAGATTAGACTGAACTAGATTTAACTGGACTAGATTCGACTAGATTAGACTGGACTAGACTAAATTAGACTGGATTCGACTAGATTAGACTGGACTAGACTAAATTAGACTGGACTAGACTAGATCAGACTGGACTAGACTGGACTAGACTAGACTGGACTAGACTTGACTGGACTAGATTAGATCAGACTGGACTAGACTAGATCATACTGGGCTAGACTTGATTAGACTGGACTAGACTTGACTGGACTAGATTAGACCGGACTAGACTAGATCAGACTGGACTAGACTGGACTAGACTAGATCAGACTGGACTATACTAGATCAGACTAGACTAAACTCGATTAGACTGGACTAGACTAGATCAGACTGGACTAGACTTGACTGGACTTGAGTAGACTGGACTAGACTAGATCAGACTGGACTAGACTGGACTAGACTAGATTAGATCTAATCTACTAATCTGATCTAATCTACTCAAGTCCAGTCAAGTCTAGTTCAGAGACTTGACTGGACTTGAGTAGATTAGATCAGACTGGACTAGACTCGTTTAGACTGGACTAGACTAGATCAAACTGGGCTAGACTTGATTAGACTGGACTAGACTGGACTACACTAGATTAGACTGGACTAGACTTGACTGGACCAGATTAGACTAGATTAGACTGGATTCGACTAGATTAGACTGGACTAGATTAAATTAGACTGGACTAGACTTGACTGGACTAGATTAGACTAGATTAGACTGGACTAGATTAAATTAGACTGGACTAAATTGGAATAGACAATGTTCTCTTCTGCATTGTTCCTCCAGTATCAGTCTCTTCATTTACTTTTGACCATCAAAACATTTCAAGGTGACTCTTGAATGAGCTGTCCACGTATAAAACTCCTCCTTACATTGAACAGACTTAGACTCTGCCTTGCCTACACATAAATAGCCAATTTCCTGGATCCTGGAAGATCTTAATAAAAGTTTGAGAAGGTAAAACGCAAATATTTATGTTGCGAGCCAACTGTAAATAGTTGTTGGTGTGGGAGGCTGTCGGTTTCATCAGATAACACTGCTTAAACGGCTTTATTTTTAGAACGTGCCGGTGCGGTCGTAGGATTAAGCAACAGCAATGTTTTCTGATAGTTTCTAATGAGCCATCTCATAAAATAAACAGTCAGCCAGCCCCTCAGAGCTGCATTCAAATAAAAACAAACCAAAATTAGCATACTTGAAGTGGTTGTACCGCTTCAAGGTTGACCGCTCATGTCTGTAAACTGGCCTGTTTTTGGTCCCTGCATCAAAGCTAATACTGATTAAAAACATCTGTACGGCCTATTTTGCTAAATCAACAATATTTTTTCTCTACAGACTATACTCTAATCCAGTTATTGTATTTTTCTACCATTAAATTGTAAAAAACATAGATCAAATTGCGGTAAAGACGTGACCCGGAAGTACAGCCCCATTGTCGTGCCCACCGAGGTCCAGCAGCATGGAACCTCTGTGGAGAAGTTTGGAGCTTTTGGTGCAAAGTTTGTAAAGTTTGGATGGAGGGGAGAAACTGAGGCAGTTTCATAAGAAATCTGATTGTGTGGATGTCATTCTAAACTCCAACTGCTTGACGCTACAGTGCAGGTGTATTGTGCTCAAAACTGACTAAAAATAAATGCAACGTTGGCGACATGATGGATTAAAAGGTTCTTATCTTGTTTCGGTGTGTTTATCAGTCCGACATTTCCAGAATAAAGACCATAATAACAGCTTGTTTACTGACACTGCTTATCCCATGCAAATCTACAAAAAAAACTCATTTACATTTTACAGACATCCTGAGGTAAAAACTAATCCCGTAAATAGGGCTTTAGTCGACCGAAATGTGGATTAGTCAATGACTCATTTGCATTAGAACTTTCCAATCTTTTACATAATCAGAGGCTCGTACTGAAGGATTTGTTGATTTTCTGTAAGTTATATGCATCAACCCGAACTGGGATTGAACGATTAACCTTCACGTCAGTCTCTGTGCGTCCAGCGTGACCCGATGTCTTGGATTTTGAAAGAACTGGACCAAGTTTGAGCGTGTGAAAGGTTACAAATGCAAATATTCCATTCTAAACAGCTGATTCACACTGACCTGATGGGCGAGAGTCTGGGGCCTTGGAGAAGGATGTCAGATTTTATAACATTGTTTTATAGCTTTTTTTATCCTTTATTTATCCCTGTAGGGAAATTGTCCTCTGCATTTCACCCATCCTTTCCGGAGCAGTGGGCAGCACATGAGGTGCCCAGGGACACATCTCCATGATCTTATTGCTAGGCTTGGTCAGGACCTGAGCTGGAGGATTTTTCCTATGGAGCGTGTTTTGGGGTTGATGGCAGAAACAGGAGTGCCCGGAGGAAACCCACCCAGACACGGGAAGAACATAATATTTACATACTTTGACTGTGCAGTTATAGCAACAAGCCATACCCAGGTTTTCTGTACAAAAACATCCCCACAGACCAGGAAGCAAAGACAAAGACATACAGTAGCTGCAGCTTTTTTCAATAGTGATGCTGACACATTTCACCACTTTACACATATAAGATCTTATATAATCTTATCTTATCTATTTTTAAGATGAGACACTACAGTACAAGCAAAACTCATCATTTTATATTTTTCTTTTGTTGTCAAGTTTACTCTCAGTATAAAAAACAGTGATAAGTGGGGGTGGAGCCAGGTGAGAGGAGGTGTTTTTTTCTTTGGCGACAAAGGGAAGGGTGGGGCAAGGGAGCAGATCAGAAATCAATGAAATTCATTGAAAACTGAAGTAGAGGCAGATCCTAAAAATGGAATAGACAGTGGAAGTGTTTACATTAAATACATGTCAGTGAGTCCGAATAGAGTGCCCACGAAAAAGTCAGAAGTCATAATCGCTTGGTGCTATTTTCTCTCGAGTCGTATCAGTGCGCACCTATTATTATTATTAGCCTGTCCACTTGTAAGTGGCGATGTTTACAAGTGAACAGGCTAATAATAATAATAATAGGCGCGCAGTGATACGACTCGAGAGAAAATAGCACCAAGCGATTATGACTTCTGACTTTTTCGTGGGCAACTGTTTTGTGACGCAAATATATCACATTTGGACAAATGTTGTTTCGAGAAGAAAAACAAGCTTCATTAACTGTCCCCGCTAACTTGCCGGACCTACTTTCTTCAGCGCCAGAACCGGGGCAGAACTCGGCTCAGAGGACACTGTCAGGGGTAATGGGTGTTAATGCACGACACTGGTGAAGGGGACGCCATACAGATTCACATCAAAAAACCCAAACTATCCCTTTAATAATTTTTCAGTGTCTTGCCTTAAAGCCACATCATGTAACTTCTAGGTCAAAAAAGTGTATTTACTCTAAGCGGGCTTGCATCTCCACAAACCTGACTCTTGTTTTCCCTGTCTCCATGGCAATGTTGTCCCTTTGACTATAATAAATAATAAATCAACCTTCGATCTCCATGCAGAATGGTCCAAAGTATGATTTCAATTTCAATGCCACCTCCAGAAAGTTCCATACTGCACTTCAACCATTAGCCTCCTCAGACTCTCCATCTCCTCCTCTTCTTCTTTCTCTCATCATAATTCCCTTCTGGCTGAAAGATCTCTGTCCAAAAGTGTGACAGCTGTGTATTGTTGTGACAGTTCGGAGCAGACTCGGGCTTGGCTCTCAGGTTCAGTGGTGTTTTCTCAGAGCTTCGAGCACACTTCAGTCTGCCAACAGGCCATCTGCTGCGATCACAGGGGTACAGCCTAGAGGGGGCGATATGCTGAACTCAAAACTATTCAGCGACTCCATTTTATGCAAGTTAAAAATACAAGTCTGACTTTTCATTATGTTAGAAACGAGGGAAAGATGACATTAGCCAACTGGTCTAAGGGGAGTAGATCTCAGTTTCGTATGGACGGTCATTTCGTCCAGTTAGCTGAAATAACCTGACCTTCAGACATTAAACTTATCCAAGAGTCACATAAGTTCCACACCATCTGTTACCATCCCCAAGAACAGTGAGGAGAGTGTGCTAACTACTCTGCGACTGTGCCTCATGTTTCACGTTAAAAGAGCGTGCTGTATTTGCACATTTACATTGTTTCTGTGATAACAGACTGGGGCAGTTTCCACCTGCCCAGGGCTCTATCGAACAGGCAGGGTTTAAATATTTACTTTAGAGGTTTTGACCTCACTGTTTGTTGTTGTTTTATTTAATTCTTATCTTTATTTAAAACAAAATATAGAAGCAATACATTGTGCACACACTGAACCTCACACTGTACACACACTGTACACACACTGTAACACACACTGTACACATACTGTACACACACTGTAACACACACTGTAACACACACTGTAACACACACTGTAACACACTGTACACACACTGAACCTCACACTGAACCTCGCACTGTACACACACTGTACACACACTGTAACACACACTGTACACACACTGTACACACACTGTACACACACTGAACCTCACACTGTACACACACCGTATACACACTGTATACACCCTGTACACACACTGTACACACACTAAACCTCACACTGTACACTCACTGTACACACACTGTACACACACTGTACACACACTGTAACACACACTGTAACACACACTGTACACACACTGAACCTCACACTGTACACACACTGTACACACACTGAACCTCACACTGTACACACACCATATACACACTGTACACACACTGTACACACACTGTACACACACTGTAACACACTGTACACACACTATACACACTGTAACACACACTGTACACACTGTATACACACCATATACACACCATATACACACTGTACACACACTGTAACACACACTGTACACACTGTACACACACCATATACACACTGTACACACACTGTACACACACTGTACACACACTGTACACACACTGTACACACACTGTAACACACTGTACACACACTATACACACTGTAACACACACTGTACACACACTGTAACACACTGTACACACACTATACACACTGTAACACACACTGTACACACTGTACACACACCATATACACACTGTACACACACCATATACACACTGTACACACACTGTACACACACTGAACCTCACACAGTTCACACTGTAGACACACTGTAGACACACTGTACCTCACACAGTTCACACTGTAGACACACTGTAGACACACTGTACCTCACACTGTAACACACAGTACACACACTGTACACACACTGAACCTCACACTGTACACACACTGTACACACACTGTATACACACTGTACACACACTGTACACACTGTACACACACTAAACCTCACACTGTAACACACTGTGCACACACTGTACACACACGGTACACACACTGTGTTCCAGACCTCATCAGCTGAGTGGCTGTTTGTTTCTTACTCCAAGTGTTGATAAAAGTGTGTCCACCCCCTGAGGCTGAGGTAATCACACAGAGTAGCTCAGATCGATGGAGCTGTTCAAACACGGATTCACACTGTGGAGACGATTCAATTCATTTAATGCACTTTTTCTGTTTCTGTCTCTCTGTACAGCTAAGAAAAAGCTCCAAACACAAAGACTTTACACTGGATTTTATTTCCACTCCACACTCAGCTGTGGTAAGAGAAACTGCTAGCTGGCCCCAACAGAGTGATTGGCAGACCACCAATCACTCACACAGACTCTGGGTGAAATGCACTGCCCAAGGACACACCAACAACAAAAACTATGGCAAAAGGAGAGATTAAATTTGTCAACTGGAAAAAAGTTTATTTGGTAAAATACGTTTCGCTGCTTCTTCAGTTCTAAACTGAAGTTATGAACTGAAGAAGCAGCTTGGATGAGCTGGATTTCTCTGGCTTCCAAAAATCAGAGTTTGTCATAACTTAAAAATACATAATTTGGGGAAATGAATCAAAATCAGCCCTAAATATCAGCCAAAAATATCAATTAGACATTATCAGCCATCGTTTTCTCTGGATTGTAAACAACTGTTATCGTATCGTATCTTTTATTGTCATGTAGAACTTGAAGTGAACCTTTACACAGAGCAGCAGCAGCAGCAGCAGGGGTCATGTATTAAAGACTTCTATAACAAAGAATATTTTTTTATTATAACAAAATATTGCAAATCTAATCACAATGTTAGTCATAAAAATTGCAATTAGAGCAATCTTTTTCAAGGTCTAAACTCACACCAAAATACTGTCAGTACCAGTATTAACTTGACAGAAGTTTCAAAGGTCAAGGTCTTTTGCAAATCTGTATTCTAATGCTAAATAAAGCCAATGTCCAGAACCTTCTGTGATGAATAATCAGGCTTATCTCCTGCTTTATGTAATAAGTTTTGTGTGCCCTCTGACTCCATCTGGACCTCCCAATACCGAGACAGCCCAGACTCGGGATTACAGACACTCTTTTATGATTAATCTCTGACTTTTAGAGACCAGTGAAGGTGAATGTTTCATCCATAATCCAGCTGTGTGTGGAGAAACTGCTGCACAATCAAGTCCAAAATGGCAGCAAAGTGAAAACTGGTGGAGGAGCCAATTTTTTAAGGTGGTCTTTTGAAAGGTCTTAATAATTTTAGGCAGTGTTCAAGGCTGGACTGGGACAAAAAACAGCCCTGGCATTTTTGGCTTAGACCGGCCCCTCATAATTAGCGGAGCACAACGGACTAATTCATGTTTGTGTTCCCCAAAGCAAAGTATTTTACTATTGTTACGTCTTGGCCGAGGGGAAACCAGGGCACAACATTTAAAGGAAAAATCCCCAAAACCACCAGCAAACTCACAGTAACTACACATTCAATGGTTTATTTAAAATGCATCTTGCACACACACACACACAAAAAAAAAAACTTTCTCACCAAATCTACACAGTTCACGTAGGTCACCTCTTTTGGCCTCAAAACGGTGAATTTCGCCGAAAGGTGAGTGAATTTCATGCCTGTCCATCAGCTAAAAGTCCCGGTATTATCCTAACATTACTACCTGCTGACCTGCTGTGCCTGTGCGACACTTCCCCTGGTCACTCTGTCCCTCGGGTTCCCTCGGGTTCTCTTGGGTTCCCTCAGGTTCCCTCAGGTTCCCTCGGGTTCCCCGTCCACAGTCTCTGGCTGCTCCTCTCCCTGTCCACCTTCAGCCTGGGCTGCAGAGGACGTGGAGGCTCCAGCCCCTCCAGAGAATATCTCTGTTATTTTAGAACATTTTGCAGCGTCTATAGTGAGATTTTTTAATCTTTTAGCCCGTAACTTCTCCACACCTCCTTTCTGCCGCTTCTCCATGTTTCCACGCTCAACACTGAAACTGTCGGGTTTCAGTGCAGAGAAAGGGGCGGGACCGCTCTCGTAAGCTTCTATATCCTGATTGGTTTAGTCCACTGTCTGTATTGAAGATGGACCAATGGAATGCCTCCTCTAAATTGCGGGCCGGTCTCTAAGTAAAAAAAAAAAAAGCATCGGCCCCTAGGACTGTTGGCCCACCGGGAAAATGCCCGGTATGCCCGATTACCAGTCCAGGCCTGCTGTGTTCATCTGTGTTTGGGAAAGTTCATTCAAAAACTAATTAGTTTTTAGTTATCTGTTCTTTTTTTTTTTACATATTTTAGATGTTCGTGTTGCCTATAATTGGTTTGAAAATTCTATATTCGCCGAAAACAGCTTTGTTTTTTTAATGCTGTGACTCCGCCCTCCCTTTGCTCTCCGCACTGAGTGGCTCCCCGTTCAGAGCGCTACCACAAAACAACCGCAATTGTTTTGTTCATCCCGCTAATGAACCTACTGCACATCGCAACAGGTTTGTGAAGTTGTAGCCTATTGTTCTGTATCATGCACATCAAAATCTAAATCGTTGTGTAGGAGCGTGGATGAAGTACGCTTGTGGGCGGAGCTTTGGACAGAATCGTACTGCTAACTGTAAGGAGGGTTTGAAGAGGGCCTGGGAGAGATCGCTAGATTACTCAAACATGCCAAGATGAAATCTAAAACTTCTTCAGACATGTTTTTGATGAGGGAACAGTGTAAAAACAAGGTAGAAAGCTCCAAAAAAGTCCACTTTACATAATGCCACATTTGCAAATCACAAAATAATACCCAGAACTACCCAAATTATCACTATTCAGTCATTTAATCTGCAAATCACCAAATGTTCCAAGAACCTTAGCTTGGTTATAAACTTCTCCACACAGCTCAAGTAAAGAAACAATACAAAACAAATGAAAATTATCCTATAGTGATGAAATAGGACAAGATCTTGAGCCACAAAACTTGCCCCTGAGGAGAACTATCTTGTGATTTATTTACGTGCCACTACAGTATTTTTTTATTATCATTATTAGGCCCGAGCGCTAAAGTGTAGGGCCTATTGTTATTGTTCTGGTTATTGTTATTATTTTCCTATACACTTTTTTCAAGGTTCGGGTACTTCCCACCGACGAAATCTCACGAAATGTTGCATAAAATTCAAGAACGCCAAAAAAGGAATTTACAAATAATCTGTATTAAAAAATCTTTGAAAATGGCTCAACAGTGCCCTCTGGAAAATCCAAATACATTGCGCCTATGGCTATACCCGTGTTGCCATGGCAACAGGCCAAACATCTGTCCTCGCCAATGGGATGCCAGACAAAAACTTTGTCGTAGCCAAACGAAATTTGGTACACAGATGCATCATGGGAAGAGGAACAAAAAAGCATATTACACCATTGCTAGGCGACCAACAGGAAGTCAGCCATATTGGACTGAGCATGTGACCTGGCGCCGAAGGCAAATTTTCCTGTCCTCGTATTTTAACAAACTCCTTCTCGGGTTTTTGACCCAGACTCACCAGAATCGTGCTGGATCATCTAGACAAGTGGGACATTAAAAGACTGAACGGTGTTTCTGTGAAAACTCTACAAATTTCAGGTTTGTTTTTGCAGCTCGCCATCAAATTTCGACAACTGATAATCCGTGCATACTTTGGCCAATTTCACTCAACCTTTAATCGAAAATAAACTTTAATCGAAAATAACAGAACAGTGCAGGAAAGGCTTATGAGTGACCCTCCTCTTAAAATAATTGAAATTAAAAGGCAAAACAAACAACCCCCCGCAACTGCAAGCGAGGGCTGATCATCGCCGCTTGCAGCTATATTTACTTATTTTATTATTATTATTACTTATCTTTATCCCATTCTTCCTGCATGCACTTTTCTTTCTTGTTCAAACTGTCCCTACCTGGAGCTACTGTGACAAGTAAATTTCTCCTGCATGAGATCAATAAAGTCTTATCTTATTTTATATTTAAGTTATAATTGTATAGATGCAAGTGTGTTGCATCTGTTTTTTTTTTTTTTTAACAAATGAAATAAATAAAGAAAAGTAAAAGTAAGTAAAAGGTGCAGTGGGTGAGCAGGAGTGTCCATGATGGAGAGCAGTTTGTCCAGTGTCCTCCTGTCCCTCATTGTGACAAACGTCTCCAGCTCACAGCCGATCACGTGAGCAGCTTTTTACCGCCTTCTCTTCTTTCTTTCCCTTTTATGCCAATAGTAACAGCAGCCATGTCCTCAAACAAAGACACGACCCGTGTCCCTGTGTCGTACACGAGGAGGTTGTGGCTTAAATTACCGGCTCTGTGGCAGGAGTCTGGTGGCAGTGACGTAGCAGCTGTGTTTGGGACAGTAGCCCACAGACAGGGAGATACGCTTTCAAAAAAGACTGTTCAGGAGGAGGTGGAGAGGCTGAGGAGGCTGGTGGTCCTGCTGCGTCTTGCCTCAGTAAAGGTATATTGCATAAGCAGCTATTTAGGTCAAAATAAGTCAGCTCTGTACTGTCGAAATCAAATTTTAAATCAGGGGTGTCAAACACATTTCGGTCCGGGGGCCGTATCCAACCTACTTTGATCCCAAAGGGGCTGGATCAGAAAACTCACGGCAAATATACTGCAAAAATAGCAATAAGTCCAAATATTTGTTCAGAGAAACACAAATCTATTACAAAAGTCTTTTTTATTTGATGAACTCTTTCTTTTACAAAACATTATAATATTTTCTGTCTTCTATCTTCTGTCATCTCAATTCTCCGTTCAAGTTATTGTATTGTTCGAAATGCCGTGTCTCATAGTGGCGTTTAAGATTATATTCCTTGAGCACCGTCACTTGTTGCAAACACACCGAGCGTACAGGTTTCCCATTCACCTCTGTCAACAAATAGGAATTAGTCAATTCTTCTTGAAAAATCCTGCACTCGGCGTCCACTTTTCTCATTTTTGACATTTTGCTGATGAGGGTGTCACGGTCAACAGTCAAAACTATGGTCCTTTAAGAGCGTCTGGAAAGAGCCAAGTCTTCATTTGTGCTGCTCTGGTGGGAGGGGCCACTGCACAGAGGCGCTGGAGATGCTGCTATGCTAAACTGCACAGAAAATTACCAACATTTTAATAGAAAATTTTAAATTTAAACAAATTGAATTTCTCCTTTTATCAGAAAATGTAAATATAATTAAAATATTTTAATAGAAAATCAGCCGAGGGTCAGATTAAAGGTCTTGGAGGGCCGGATCTGGCCCCCAGGCCGCATGTTTGACACCCCTGTTGTAAAGTGTTTCGTTGTCTGATCATCAGGAAGTACACATTAGCACAGTGGTTGTGAAAAGTGCCAATAAACTCATCGTGAATAATCAGGATGCTCAGTAAAAATCAGGCTTTAATGTGAAAATAGGTAATGAATTCTATGGATTTGATAAATATTTCGTAAGGCGGTTTAGACCTGGTTTTGTCCTGGTTTGGTCCTGGTTTGGTCCTGGTTTGGTCCTGGTTTGGTCTTGCATTGGTCCTGGTTTGGTTTTGATTTGGCCCTGGTTTGGTCCTGGTTTGGTCTTGATTTGGTCCTGGTTTGGTCCTGGTTTGGTCCTGATTTGGCCCTGGTTTGGTCCTGATTTGGCCCTGGTTTGGTCCTGGTTTGGTCCTGGTTTGGTATTGATTTGGTCCTGGTTTGGTCTTGATTTGGTCCTGGTTTGGTCCTGATTTGGTCCTGGTTTGGTCCTGATTTGGCCCTGGTTTGGTCCTGGTTTGGTCTTGATTTTGTCCTGGTTTGGTATTGATTTGGTCCTGGTTTGGTATTGATTTGGTCCTGGTTTGGTCCTGGTTTGGTCTTGATTTGGTCCTGGTTTGGTCCTGGTTTGGTCCTGGTTTGGTCCTGGGTTGGTCTTGATTTGGTCCTGGTTTGGTCTTGATTTGGTCCTGGTTTGGTCTTGATTTGGTCCCGGTTTGGTTCTGGTTTGGTTCTGGTTTGGTCCTGGTTTGGTCCTGGTTTGGTCTTGATTTGGTCCTGGTTTGGTTCTGGTTTGGTCCTGGTTTGGTCCTGGTTTGGTCTTGATTTGGTTCTGGTTTGGTCCTGGTTTGGTCTTAATTTGGTCCTGGTTTGCTCCTGGTTTGGTCCTGGTTTGGTCTTGATTTGGTCCTGGTTTGGTCCTGGTTTGGTCTTGATTTGGTCCTGGTTTGCTCCTGGTTTGGTCCTGGTTTGGTCTTGATTTGGTTCTGGTTTGGTCCTGGTTTGGTCTTGATTTGGTTCTGGTTTGGTCCTGGTTTGGTCTTGATTTGGTCCTGGTTTGGTCCTGGTTTGGTCCTGGTCTGAGGTCCACAGGCTCAGCACATGTCCTCTCTCTACGGATTAAACAACAATGGAGTGGTTATTCTGGCCAATCAGAGCGGAGGGAGGGCCTTAAGACAAAGGAGACCCAAGCAGGTGTAATCCCCCCGGGGCAGGAGGAGCTCTGGGCTACGGGACATAAACCTGCTCTGCTCTATCTGAAAATATAATCCTCCAGCTAACGTAGGCCTGACCCGGACTAGGCCAAGATCTGGAGTTCTGCCCCAGTGAATGGATCAACCTGGGACACATTTCCATATACGAGCAGATCTCAACCTTACCTGGAAAACAATTCTACTAAAAAAAATACCTGAACCTGTGTCTCCAGAGTCTTCACCTGCAGACAGAGACACATCCAGGTTTGCCTCAGTCAGTTTATGGACAGACCAGGCCTCATTTGAAGCTCAGAACCTCCAGAACTCCCTCCCTGGTCCATGATTGTCCGCATGGTTTAGGTGGCTCATCCATCATGTCCATTGTTTTTTGGAATGAAGGATAAATCAGCATTAGAATTGTAACCAGTAAAAGTTATATATGATTTATCTCTTGTAATGTGTCATGTTCATGCAAGTTCAGATCAAAATCTCACAGTTTGTTTAATATGTGAACTTTACTCTTTATGGACCTCGATATCTGTGGCCTCGTGGAGTTCACATGAAAAATCAGGACGTTTGCCATAGCAATTCAAAATGAAAATACAAATATATCTGAACAGCTCAAAAGTCCTCAAAAAGTCCTTCAAAAATGGAAAAAATACTGATATTGATGTGGGCAAATATCAACTATGGGATATTGATAATGGCAGAAAAAATCCATAAAAATCCACTTTATCTGTCCTCTGTCCTCTCTGTATGTCTCTGTCCTCTCTGTATGTCTCTGTCCTCTGTCTTCTCTGTATGTCCTCTGTCCTCTCTGTATGTCTCTGTCCTCTCTGTATGTCTCTGTCCTCTCTGTATGTCTCTGTCCTCTGTCTTCTCTGTATGTCCTCTGTCTTCTCTGTATGTCTCTATCCTCTGTCTTCTCTGTATGTCTCTGTCCTCTCTGTATGTCCTCTGTCCTCTCTGTATGTCTCTGTCCTCTGTCCTCTCTGTATGTCTGTCTTCTCTGTATGTCTCTATCCTCTGTCTTCTCTGTATGTCCTCTGTCCTCTCTGTATGTCTCTGTCCTCTGTCCTCTCTGTATGTCTGTCCTCTCTGTATGTCTCTGTCCTCTCTGTATGTCTCTGTCCTCTCTGTATGTCTCTGTCCTCTGTCTTCTCTGTATGTCTCTGTCCTCTGTCTTCTCTGTATGTCTGTCTTCTCTGTATGTCTCTATCCTCTCTGTATGTCTCTGTATGTCTCTGTCCTCTGTCCTCTCTGTATGTCTCTGTCCTCTGTCCTCTCTGTATGTCTCTGTCCTCTGTCTTCTCTGTATGTCTCTGTATGTCTGTCCTCTCTGTATGTCTCTGTCCTCTGTCTTCTCTGTATGTCTCTGTCCTCTCTGTATGTCTCTGTCCTCTGTCCTCTCTGTATGTCTCTGTCTTCTCTGTATGTCCTCTGTCCACTCTGTATGTCTCTGTCCTCTGTCCTCTCTGTATGTCTCTGTCCTCTGTCCTCTTTGTATGTCTCTGTCCTCTCTGGATGTCTCTGTCCCCTCTGTATGTCTCTGTCCTCTGTCCTCTCTGTATGTCTCTGTCTTCTCTGTATGTCCTCTGTCCTCTCTGTATGTCTCTGTCCACTCTGTATGTCTCTGTCCTCTGTCCTCTCTGTATGTCTCTATCCTCTCTGTATGTCTTTGTCCTCTGTCCTCTCTGTATGTCTCTGTCCTCTGTCCTCTTTGTATGTCTCTGTCCTCTCTGGATGTCTCTGTCCCCTCTGGATGTCTCTGTCCTCTCTGTATGTCTCTGTTCTCTCTGTATGTCTCTGTCCTCTCTGTATGTCTCTGTACTCTGTCCTCTTTGTATACGTGTCTCCTCTGTCCTCTCTGAAGTTTTGTCGCCTCTGTCCTCTCTGTATACGTGTCTCCTCTGTCCTCTCTGTTTGCGTGTCTCCTCTGTCCTCTCTGTAGTTGTGTCTCCTCTGTCCTCTCTGTATACGTGTCTCCTCTGTCCTCTCTGTTTGCGTGTCTCCTCTGTCCTCTCTGTAGTTGTGTCTCCTCTGTCCTCTCTGTATACGTGTCTCCTCTGTCCTCTCTGTTTGCGTGTCTCCTCTGTCCTCTGTTTGCGTGTCTCCTCTGTCCTCTCTGTATACATGTCTCCTCTGTCCTCTCTGTTTGTGTGTCTCCTCTGTCCTCTCTGTATACGTGTCTCCTCTGTCCTCTCTGTATACGTGTCTCCTCTGTCCTCTCTGTATACGTGTCTCCTCTGTCCTCTCTGTTTGCGTGTCTCCTCTGTCCTCTGTTTGTGTGTCTCCTCTGTCCTCTCTGTTTGCCTGTCTCCTGTCCCCGGCCGCTCGCTCCGTGGACACCAGCTGCTGTGAGGTGTCGGGTTCCTCTGCCCCTCGCTCTGCTCCACTGGCCCCTGTCGCAGCTCTGAGCAGGTCCAGGACGCCCAGAGAACCTCCACCTCACGACAACGGCCCAAACAAAGCTCAAGATAAAGGTGCACTGCGTAACTTTTCCCCCTTGCCTCCATAGAGATGTAAATGCTTTACCTGGTATGTTTGTTCATGTGTTTAACTCATTATATTCAGTCTGTTGCCCATAAAATAAAACATATTCAGAATGTAGAACAAGTACACCAAACACTCGAGGTGTAGGCAGAAGCTGAAGCTGATTGTGCCTCCTTATCTCCAACTTCAGCTCGTTAATGGAGCTTCATCTACAAAATTAATATGACATTAATTTAAAAAATCAACAATTCTCTTTACTGCTGTTATTTTTTCATATATTTTTCCATTACTCTTCCTCTTATCCGGGGCCAGGTCGTGGGGGCAACAGTCTAAGCAGGGACTCCCAGACTTCCTTCACCCTGACACTTCCTCCAGCTCCTCCGGAGGGACCCCAAGGCGTTCCCAGGCCAGCCGGGAGACATAGTCCCTCCAGCGTGTCCTGGGTCTTCCCCGGGGCCTCCTCCCAGTGGGACGTGCCCGGAACACCTCCCGAGGGAGGCATCCAGGAGGTGTCCGGAACAGACGCCCGAGCCACCTCAGCTGCTCCTCTCAACGTGGAGGAGCAGCAGCTCTACTCCGAGCTCTTCCCGTGTGACTGAGCTCCTCACCCTATCTCTAAGGGAGCGTCCAGCCACTCTGCGGAGGAAACTCATTTCAGCCACTTGTATCCGCGATCTCGTCCTTTCGATCATTACCCAGAGCTCATGACCATAGGTGAGGGGAGGAACGTAGATTGACGGTAAATCGAGAGCTTTGCCTTTCGGCTTAGCTCCTTCTTCACCACAACGGTCCGGTACATCGACCACATTACTGCCGACGCTGCATCGATCCACCTGTCAGTCTCACGCTCCATCCTCCCCTCACTCGTGAACAAGACCCCGAGATACTTGAACTCCTCCACTTGAGGCATTTCCATTACTATTCTCTTAAAAGTTCGTTTGAATTGAAAAAGAGACGTCGCTCATTTTAGCTCATTGTAGGAACTTTTCCATAACTGAACTCCTTCCTTGATAAACCGTGTTCCCTCAGAGAAGTTCTTACATGTGTCCTGTGGAACATACATGTGCCCCTTGATTATATTTACTTTCTCTCTGAGAGAACGTTACCTGAAAAGAAAGAGGAATTTCATTTTGTTTGACTTTGTATGTGAACTTCACCTCATACAAGTTGAACAAGTCGTAGAACTTTAGAACGTTTGATTGACTGAACAATGAGTTACTCGGTGAATCATAAGGCGCAGGTTAATCCATCTTTTTTGCAATAGAAGGACAGGATTAGTTCTAGTTTTATATGTTCTTCCACAAATTTCAAGGCCATATGTTAGGTATTGGTGTGACGAGAGAACAATATAGTAGATAAAATGTATTTTTGTTCAGAATATACTGTAATTTATATCAAATTCGAATCATTTTAGACACTTTCTTCACACGTTTAAAGCTAATTATAGAAAATTCCAGGCAAAGCAATTGCATCGCAGGGATACAATCAGATGGCAGACCTTCCACCACAAAAGTACATAAAAACTGTTGCTTTAAATAAAGGCTGAAATAAATGGATTCGACTTTTCCAAATGTCTTTACTGAATTCAAGTTTGTAAGTAACGAGGGAAGTGTAAACTCTCCTCGACAAGAGCTGATCGTCTGCCAAAGCTACTGTCAAGGTGCGCTATCACCAAATGCGCAAACATTATTTATTCATTTGGGGTTCCTTGAGAGAATTAAACAGATACTCTCAATCTGTATTATTATGTAACACCATGTCTTACCCCTTCACCTTCCCCTTTATCTATGTCTTTGTCTTGCCCCTCGATACCGAACTGAGAGGGCTGGGGGTACGAATGTTCCCCTAAAAAATGGGACACCACTCGACTCCCGTTTGCGTCATCGTCCCTTGCCATGTCAAGGAATATCGGGTACCTCAGCTCGATAAAAAAATAGCTTGTTTATACATGAAAATTTGATGAAAACGATAACGTCGGCGAAACACACCACAACAACAATTCACTAAAAGTAACGTAGAACATAAGTGTCATAATTGTAAACCTGTTAAACTGTTAATCGATAATTACGACTGCTGAAAATACATTTATGAGACTCCTTGGTTGGTCGATGTGACGCTGCCATCCTGATCCCAAAACCTGCCTGAGCTTGTAGGCGTACCCCTTCGTTTCAAGTCCGGTCGAGAGTTTACTTCGTTTCAAGGGGTATGTAGCCTGAGGTCGTGGCTCTAGCCCTTGATCAAAATTAGAATCGGGACACCCCTTGCCCTCACATGAACGCGCAAAACCAAGGGGTAGGGGTAAGACGAAGGGGTAAGACAGAGGAATGCGACACAGCCTTGGTGTTAGAAAGTCACATTCTGCATTCTAAAACTGAACTAAAAGTCATATCCGGAGACCTTTTTAGAAATAATATTCCTTTGTCTTGAATGTTCCACAGTAATGCATCAAAACTCTGTATATATTTAGTCAATTACAGATCTTTGTATTGTATATAAAGTATTTTTAAAAAGGAAAAAAACATGCATTCATACACTGGGTGGAGTCACTTCTCCGCCGATCTGGCTTGTAACATGGTCTGGTTGAGTTAGGCGCTTATTTCCATGGAGGATAGATATACAGGCTGAAGTTAAAAGCTATACTGTGGAACATTCCTTGACAGAGACAAGCAGGCTGTGCACACTTCAACAGAAAAGTTCCACCGTGCAGCTTTAATTTCTTGTTCTCAGGCGCACTCGTAAAGAACCATGTCCGACACGAGAACATTAGCCTTAGCCACATTAGCATTAGCCTCATTAGCATGTGCTGCCCCTCATCACGTCTTGTTAGCCCGCCGAGGTCAGAGCTGAGCGGGGGTCAGGACATCATTAATGCCGACAGCACTCAAACGCCTCACGCTGCCTTCACTGACCCGCACACAGCTGTCATGACACTACACTGACGGAGGAGGAAGGATAATAGAAGATTCATCATGACAAACCAGAGATCCTCCAACGCCGCGAATTCAGTCGTTCGGTAGATGATTCAAAAAACTATTCAAAATGCTAAAACTAAAACACTTAAACTGCAATTTGAACACCACAACGACAATTAAAAACACTCTTCTTTAGACGATACAATGTCATTCTCAGCTTAAAATAGTATAGCATTAAACTGTTAGGGTCTGGTGTTTGGACTCTTGACTCCACCCTGCTGGCCGTCTTTTGTACCGCAGCCGTTTTCATTTTGACAGCTCCTTGTTTTGTTTTCACTGCCTGCCACACCCCTATGCCCCACCTGTTTCCACTCTGTGTAATTAGTCCTTTCCCTTCCCAATTGGCTCATGTGTGAATTGTAGCTCCTATTTAAGTCTGTCTTGTTTTCTGTTCTCTGTCGGACCGTCTGTATTTACCTGCCTGTTTCCGAGTAACCTGCATGCTAGAGAAAACCTATTTTTGTGAGTACCTGAAACCTGATCGTGGATTTTTTGTTAGAATTTTTGTGGACTCAAGGAATTGTTTTTTGTTACTTCAAATCTGATCTGGAACTTTTGGTTGTACATTTTTGGACTTTGGAAAATAAAACATAACTCTGATCTGCATTTTTGGTCTCTGTCTGCATTTGGGTCTCTGTCAGAAAAACCCTTACAAAACTAAACTTCAGGTGACCATCTTCAAGGATCTTGACCCTCCAGAAAAGATCTACTGTGTAGACAAATGCTCTACTCAGTTGGTAGAGCATTTGGCTATTGATCCAGGGGTTGGCGGTTCGAATCCCACTCTTGACGGGTTGACCGCGTGTGATTCCAGCTCCCACAGATGAGTGCTGCCGTTGTGTCCTTGGGCAAGACACTTAACCCCACCTCGCCCCCAGTGTCTGTGGACACTGGTAGCCCCCATGGCAGAAGATACATCAAGGCCCGCTGTGACGTGAGCCGTCCTCCTGTGGACCCACCACCCGCGGGAGGATTCATGGAGGCTGGTGCATTGTGTTCTGGGCAGCAGATTTGTTTGGACTGCTGCTCTCGCGACCCAGAAAATGGAAAAGCGGAAGAAGATGAATGAATGAATAAATGAATTTTAAATCACAATATTGATCTAAAACTATGTCAGAAACAAAACAAGAGCTTTGACTTTCGCGTTAGAAATCTGTGGTGTCCAACGGGAGATGACGTCGATACAAAACGTGATGTTTCAGTTGCCATGTTTACTTGAGAGCTTTAATTCCAAATAAAAATCATTTCTGTAACCATGTAAACACTTATGAAAAAGATTATAAGTAAATAAGATAAGTAAGTGGGTGGTTTATTCTGATTTTTAAGTTGAATTAATTTACTCCGCGATCCTGAAAACATTTATTCTTCTTAAATACATTTCCGGTCGTTCAGCGGATGCTCGTTGGGTCGCCCTTCTGATCCAATCCGGCTCCACCAGTCGTCTCTTCGGACTTTCCTCCACTGCTCTTTGGATTTGTGAGCGGGATGTGGGAGTGGGCTGACTCAGTTTGTCTTCTTCCTCCTTCTCCGACGCTCTTCCCTTCTCCACCTCAGCGACCGACGTAACGCGTGAGGATAGAATTCTCCAGCTGCTGCTTCATTATCCTCGGAACGACTGCGAAAAAAGTTTGGATCATGTTTGTGTCGGCGGCGTAACAACAAACCGAGAAGACAAAAAGCCGGTAGCAGGTGAAGTGTGCGTTTTCTTCCGGTCGATGTAAATCCGTTCGTGTCCCTGTCCAATCAGAAAACCCTTCCCAACCTCCAGACGTTAAGCGGAATTAAATAAAGTCGATTTAACATGTTTTCCATGTAAATCTCAATTCGGAATTATTATTTCCATGTAAACTCGAAGGAGAATATTTTAATTCAGAACTATTTCTTCAGAACAATTCACTTGGAATTAAAAAAACATCAGGTAAACGTGGCCAGTGAAAATAAACGAGGATCGAAGAAATAACATCTTGAATACATTAGAATAAAGATGACTCAAACATGCACGAATCACTCTAAATATAACTTCAGAGGGAAATCGAGAAGGAAACAACTATTTCATGGTTTAATGCTCTGAAAAAGTCAATTTTGCAGAACAGGTCTGCTTTAAGGTAGACCAGAGCTGTTATTATAATATTTAGAGGTCACATTTTCACTATCAACACTTGTTTTTGTTTTTTGATAACCTGTCTACCATTCAAATGTTTCAATCATCAAATTTATTTATTTATTTAGTTTATTTATGAGACAAGGACAGTGCACAATACACATTAACCTTAACAGGAGAGATGCTTTGTGCAGGTTGTACCACCAGAGCTCATTAACACCTGTCGTCCCTGGTGCATGTTTTTTTAGATTTGATAATTATCTTCTGACAATAATTAGTAGAAAAATTGCAGTACATTCTTAAAAATGGCAAATGCTTATATATACGTATTAAATGTACTGTAGGGATGGTGCAAGAGCTCGTGCCACAGGATCTCCAGAGACGAAATTGCCACAAGATCACGCAGACATGAGAAAAACGATCTTGTGAGATTGTTTTTCGTTGAGTTTGGATTAGAGAATTGGATCGGATTGTTTACGGGTTTGTGAGTTGCAGGTCTTACAGTTCCAAAAAGCAGTGCTAGAATGGAAACAAAACTGGAAACTGAATCGTGAAATGTATGTATTAGAAATTATGTTTAAATCTCCTCTCGTCTCGTCCCATTCCTGATGATACAGTATATACAACGTGCTGTGTTGTAATTTATTTTGGTCCGAAAGGAAAACAGATATCGCGGCGGCGTCCTCAAATGCAGCAAGAAAACAGCTCCACAGGGACTTACAGCTGAAATATTCTAACAGAGGACGGTTTTATCTTTCAGTCACTTTTTATTTTACGTGGATAGACCTGGGAATGACAAAGATATTATCTTTTTAATACTTTAGAAATAAAATAAAATAAATAAAAATAAAGAGAGATGAGAGAAAGAGATGAGAGAGAGATGAGAGACAAGATGAGGAAGAGATAAAAGAAAGACAAGAAACAGATGAGAGATGACAAAGAGAGACAAGAGCGACTGAGACAAGAGAGAGATGAGAGATGAGAGGGAGAGACAAGAGAAACAGATGAAAGAGAGATGCGAGAGAGACAAGAGAGAGATGAGAGAGACAAGAGAGACTGAGAAGAGAAAGAGATGTGAGGGAGAGACAAGAGAAACAGATGAGAGAGAGACAAGAGAGAGATATGAGAGAGAGACAAACAGGCGAGAGACAGACAAAAGTGTGAGACCAAAAAGAAAGATGAGAGAGACGAGAGAGAGATGAGAGACAACAGAGACAGAGAGAGATAAGAGAGAGATGTGAGGGACAGACAAGAGAAACAGACGAGAGACAGACAAGAGAGTGAGACAAGAAAGAAAGATGAGAGAGATGAGAGACAACAGAGAGACAAGGAGAGATAAGAGAGTGATAAGAGAGAGAGACGAGAGAGAGAGAGAGACAAGAGAGACTGAGACGAGAAAGAGAGATATGAGGAAGAGACAAGAGAAACAGATGAGAGAGAGGTAAGAGAGATGAGAGAGAGACAAGAGAGAGAGATGTGAGGGACAGACAAGAGAAACAGATGAGAGACAGACGAGAGAGTGAGACAAGAAAGAAAAATGAGAGAGACGAGAGCGAGATGAGAGACAACAGAGAGACAGAGAGAGATAAGAGAGAGATAAGAGAGAGACGAGAGAGAGAGAGACAAGAGAGACTGAGACGAGAAAGAGAGATGTGAGGGAGAGACAAGAGAAACAGATGAGAGAGAGATAAGAGAGAGATGAGAGAGAGACAAGAGAGAGATGTGAGGGAGAGACAAGAGAAACAGACGAGAGACAGACAAGAGAGTGAGACAAGAAAGAAAGATGAGAGAGACGAGAGAGAGATGAGAGACGACAGAGAGACAGAGAGAGATAAGAGAGAGAGAGACAAAAGAGACTGAGACGAGAAAGAGAGATGTGAGGGAGAGACAAGAGAAACAGATGAGAGAGGTAAGAAAGAAAGATGAAAGAGAGAGAGATGAGAGAGAGATGAGAGACAAGAGAGAGATCAGATAGCGAGAGATTAGAGACAGAAAGACAAGAGAGAGAGAAAAAGATGAGAGCGCGATAAGCAAGAGAGAGAGATACGAAAGAGAAACAGAGAGACACACAAGAGAGATGAAAACGAGAGAGGTATATTCACATTCTTCATTATTTATCTGTTATCTTCCTAAATATCTCTTTCTCTCCCTTTAATTATGAGAATCAATATTTTTCATTTAGTGTAAGAACTGCCAAAAGCCATTTCTCTTTAAAAACAAAAGTAATAAAAGTTGTGATATGGAGCGTCAGATTACTGAAGTTAATCTATTTTCTATTTATCCTTGGGCCGTCCCCTTATATCTTTTAACAAATAGTCCCTAAATAAAGAATTACAGGTTCTATATTACGCAAAATGAACTCTTCTGATGAGGAAACAACATTATAAAAGAAAATAGCGTAATATGAGCCCTTTAAGATGATTAAAGGGTCTGGAATTGATTTAAACTGTGAGTCATGAGTCAAACTTTGAGCCTTTTACTTTGTCGCTCTTGAAAACGCACCATAACTGACAATTAAGTGTCTGGAAGAGCGTCAGGCAGTTGGTTCCCCATGATTCTTGGTACAAATGCGCCTGATTGGATGAAGAAAGGTGACCCTGTCTGTTGCTTCTGTATGAATTAATACCTGAGAGAAAGATACATCCATCCATCCCTGCCTCAGGTGGAGGAGTTCAAGTATCTCGGGGTCTTGTTCACGAGTGAGGGGAGGATGGAGCGTGAGATTGACAGGCGGATCGGTGCAGCGTCGGCAGTGATGCGGTCGCTGTACCGGTTGTGGTGAAGAGGGAGCTGAGCCGAAAGGCAAAGCTCTCGATTTACCGTCGATCTACGTTCCTCCCCTCACCTATGGTCATGAGCTCTGGGTAATGACCGAAAGGACGAGATCACGGATACAAGCGGCCGAAATGAGTTTCCTCCACAGAGTGGCTGGGCGCTCCCTTAGAGATAGGGTGAGGAGCTCAGGCACACGAGAGGAGCTTGGAGTAGAGCCACTACTCCTCCACGTGGAGAGGAGCAGCTGAGGTGGCTCGGGCGTCTGTTCCGGACACCTCCTGGATGCCTCCTGGGAGGTGTTCCGGGCATGTCCCACCGGGAGGAGGCCCCGGGGAAGACCCAGGACACGCTGGAGGGACTATGTCTCCCGGCTGGCCTGGGAACACCTTGGGGTCCCCCCGGAGGAGCTGGAGGAAGAGTTTGGGGTGAAGGAAGTCTGGGAGTCCCTGCTTGGACTGTTGCTCCCGCGACCCGGCCCCGGATAAGAGGAAGAAAATGGATGGATGTTGCTTCTGTATTAGTTAATATCTGAGAGAATGTCACATAAAAAAGCTTGTTTTTTTTTTGTTTTTTTTTTTCATTTTAGCAGCTTTTTAATACGTCACATGATGCATGACGTGAAGAGCAAAAAATCAGATACAGGCCCTTTGAGGATTTTGGATCAGGATATTGTGATTGTGCTAGAAAAGTTCACACAAAATAATCATTTACAGTGTCACCATGTCTCATAACATTCCACTTTTCTTCTTTCAACACTATTCCATAATGACTTTAATAATACGTTTAAAAAAATCATAACGTATTAGTCTCATTTCACTGTGTTTATAACAGGGATGTCAAATGTTATTATGATTATTGTGGGAACAAACATCACACTTTAACAAGTATTCTGGATTATAGACAACATGGCTAAACAGTGGAATCCTTCATTTTCTTTTCATTCCCATCCCTCTACAATATCTGGAATGCTAATGCACACTTCCTGATCATCAGACCAGAAAACACTTTACACTTAGATGGAGACAGTACAGTTTGATCTCAGTAGCTGCTTATACTATATTTCTGTCATGGGGCACGACAAATACGTGGGGAAAAAAATCAGGTACAGGCCACTTTTCTGGAGGTTTAATTAAACGTTCTGGAGAATGAACTGAAATGGCTTAATTTGGATTCTAAAATTATCATATATATATACTATAAACTGGACACAACAGTGAACGTCCTCAGGGCAGTCCAATGGGAAACCAGAGACACAAACAAAGACATTCTTTAAAAAAATAGCCAGTGCATCAGGTACTTATAAATACTTATTATTCCTGTGTAATGACGATGGTGTAGTCAGATGGATGTTTTTCATTGTTTAATTAATGATTGAAGAGTGCTTTATACAAGACAGTGAAACAAAAAGATATTTACAAGATGTACACACAACAGCAGAAATCTGCTTCATAAAACAACAGCTCGGTTGTTACCTTCCCTGTACAAATCAAGATTCTTTATTGTCATTATGCAAGCATAACGAAATTTTGATGGACTCCCGGCTACAGAAGTATAAAAATACAACAAGCATAAAGATAAAAAGATAATTAGATTATAAAGATTAAATAGATTAAAAAAAGATTAAATAGATTAAAAAAACATCATAATCCTGGTCCAGACTGACTGATGGAGGGAGAGTGGCTCTTTTATCCACCAAGGCTCCTCCCCCGAGCCAATTAACACAAAAATACTGGGTTTAACCACTAAAACCCAATTAACAATAATAACAAAAATATAGAAAAATACACGAAAATACATTTGATAACATGGCCATGTCTCTGCGTCTGTACCAGAACCAGGAAAAATAATATTATTCATAATTAATATGAATAATCATTTACCAATATTTTGTGATGTTAGTGTGTCATCAGACGCCAGTGTCCCGCGCATGACGATAGAAACAGGAAGTGAGTGAGGAGCTCAGTTTGGCAGTGGGATTTGTGAACAGGAGATGAACACTGGTTTGAAGTTTGTTGGATTTGTTTGCACCAAGACGACTGCGGTGGGAAACGGACAGTAAACATAGCGGAGAACAGAGTGGCTCGTGTGGGCTGTTTGGTAGGGATGGGCGATACCAGTTATTTTTGTTTCGATACGATACCAAGTAATACCAGGGTTAGAATCGCGATATTGATACCGATACCGATACTTTCATACATTTTTTTAATACTACAGAAAAACACTAACCTGGCTCTAACTAGATACCTTGGCTTCGCAAAGCTCCACCAGAAGGCTTAGCTCCACACATTCTAACACCGGATATCTGAAAAAAATTCTTTGATGAAATGAAAATGGCAATGCAGACATCAAAACTATTGTAAGTTGGGCACTTGCAGCCTATAAAAAAGACAACAAATCAAGTATCACTATTCTCACTCTCACATACATACATTCTCCTCACATACACTACTCTTAGTCTTCTACATGCTTGATGGTTACCTGGGTACATTCTCCCTCTCTCAAACGCCTCGGCAACTGACCTCTGACTAGCCTCCTGTCGTCGTTTGGTCAGTAGCATTTCGTCATGTTGAGGTTAATGATTTATGATCAAGTGTTTATTTAAATTTGTGGTATTGCCACAATATCGGATCATTTTTTGCCACACACTGCACTTCGCAACATTGTCGTCCACGGTGTGGAAGTAACTCCACACCACACTTCGCTTGCGGTCTCCCATGGCTCCCGCAGCCCCGCGCCGCTTTGACTGAACTCTCACAGCAGTGAGTCTATCGCGGGATGACGTACTACCCCACGTTTGGTGAGAACGCGGAAGGAAAAGTAGTGCCTAACAACTGGCAATGGTTGAATAATGAACAAAACACATATGAATTTGAACTAAATAAACTGAAAGTTAAGTCAGAAAGAAAACATGACTTGGTATCGATATTTTAATACCAGGATCGATGCATATTAAATACCACATTAGGATCGATATATCAATACTTTGGTATCGATCCGCCCATCACTACTGTTTGGACATACTTAGGTGAGCGCGGGCTTTGACGGGGCAACTCCATCACAAAAGTATATAGAGCTGCCTCCATCATCCAAGACCCCACCCACCCCCAACATGGACTATTCACACTCCTACCTTCAGGCCGGAGGTACAGGAGTGTGAAAAGCAAGACTGCCAGACTTAAGAACTCTTTCTTCCCAACTGCTATCAGACTCTTGAACCGCTGAGCAATAGCCCCCCTCCTGGACATTGATTGACCAATATTTTGCACATGAATAACTGGGACTATTATTGACCAACTGTTAAGATAATCTGTCAGATTACAGATGCACATGTAACTGCTCGAATGTTTACACTTCCTGTTTGCACTATATCAACCATGTTTACACTTCCTGTTTGCACTATATCAACCATGTTTACACTTCCTGTTTGCACTATATCAACCATGTTTACACTTCCTGTTTGCACTATATCAACCATGTTTACACTTCCTGTTTGCACTATATCAACCATGTTCACACTTCCTGTTTACACTGTATCAACCATGTTCACACTTCCTGTTTGCACTATATCAACCACGTTTACACTTCCTGTTTGTACTATATCAACCATGTTTACACTTCCTGTTTGCACTATATCAACCATGTTTACACTTCCTGTTTGCACTATATCAACCATGTTTACACTTCCTGTTTGTACTATATCAACCATGTTTACACTTCCTGTTTGTACTATATGAACCATGTTTGCACTTCCTGTTTGCACTATATCAAACATGTTCACACTTCCTGTTTGCACTATATCAACCATGTTTACACTTCCTGTTTGCACTATATCAACCATGTTTGCACTTCCTGTTTGCACTATATAAACATGTTCACATTTCCTGTTTGCACTATATCAACCATGTTTTACTACTGACAGTTGCACATAAAACTGATGTTGCACATTATCTGTAAATATGTACATAGCACCAGCCTATATTTTTCATAGTGTATATTCGGTAAATAGTGTTTCAATTTGATTATACTTTTTTACATGCTTCTCTTTATCTTATTTATCTACTTGAATTTTTTTGTATGCTCTTGGCATCCAGGGTGGGCAGCAAAGTAAGAATTTCATTGTACAGGGAAACATGTTTTTTTTACTGTGCATATGACAATAAAAGCTTTGAATCTATAGAAAATGTCAAGTCTGATCTTAAAAAGTGTCTCTCCTCATTCACAAAACAGAGCGGAGCAACATTAAACCCCCTCCGTGCAGTCCAATGGGAGAACAGAGATAGAAACACCATCAGCACCACGGACAGCTCCAGCCCCAGCTCAATACGAACTGCTGCTGCGTCAATGGAAACGCCGATACTGCCGATGTAACAAACACACAGAGGGGGAGAGGAAACAGCGTAGAGAACACATGTCATGTACGTGTCTGCAGAGTGAGCGATGGACCCGGAAACACCAGGGTCAACAACCAGAGGTCACCAATGAAACATGGGGGAAGGAGCAGGTTTATGAGTTCAATAGGTCAATGGTCAATGCAATGATCAACGCAGAACGAGCTTATAACACTGTAGAGTATCAGTCAATAAACAACGACGTAACGCTACGATCAGCAATGCTATGATAACAGACGATAAAACGGAGCGTCGGGGGCAGAGGAGCGACGGACACAGACACAAGATACAAACTCAGGGTATAACGAAAATAATGAGAAGACTTTTATTCCTCATCTCTTGCAAAGTTGTAAATTTAAACTTCAGCTTCTCATTCACATTATCCAAAAGAATTTGTCCTCTGCAAATAATGACTCCAGTCCACAAACCCGCACTGTGAATCCAGTTTGAGGCGTTCTTTAAAAGTAAAAAGTCCAGAGTAGATCCTCAGGTGTGTCTGTTTACATCGAGCTGAAGCTGCAGATTAATGACAGTGACTCTACTTCCTGTGGACTTTATCTCCAACCTTCTGTGTTTTAAAATCATGTATCTGAAGTTTTGCACCACATTTCACAAATAATAATAACTCAGTTTTGACTTGGATCTAAAGTCGAAGTGCAGCGCTCTGATCTTTGAACACTTCAGAGTCTCAGAGTGAGTGGTTTTACTATAGACAGGAAACAGCTGACACGATCACGCTCACAACTTTATCCTGTGGTCCTCAGTCATATCCCGCTGAAGCCTTTGTGATCGAAGATTTAAAATCTCATCAGATTCTCCTCGTGTCTGGTGTGCACTTTTTGTCACACGTTTAAAGTCGTTTAAAAATCCTGTAGTGTGTGTTCTTTTAAATAGGAATTTTAAGAAATCAAATAAAACCCCCAGGATCATGAGTTAATATGAACATTTGTTCAATATAAATTCAAGTGGAGCCAGACTTGATGGAGCTGGGAGCGTGCCTGTGCTCACTTCCTTAGCTGTGTTCATTGATGTGTTCAGTCTATGGTCAATGCTTGTTTCTGGAGATGTATTTGGAGATGATGTTGTGAGGTACAGGCAGATCATATTACAGGTCAGATGTGTGGAAAGGCAAGCTCTATCACAGTAACAATGCATGTTTTCATTTATTTTATATATATACATTATTATTATTATTATCGGGGCCAAGCACCGAAGGTGCTAGGCACCATAGTCCCTTGGTCCTCTATACTTCCCCTGTTCCTCTCAGCCCAAATGCCCGGTGGTGCTTATCCCCGTACCCACATCCCCCGATGTGTCCTCTGAGCGCTTTGCGAATGTATGTACCTTGTGGTGCATTTCCGTACCACAGGGTACATGTTTCTGAAGAGAGAAAAAAGAAGTGCTTTGTGACTGTTATTGTGGTGGTGAAATCTGTACTATTATGTGCCTGAAATGTGTATTATCGTGTACCTTGTAATATTAAAAGATAAAAAATAAAAAAAGTGTTTCTACTGATTCTTATTATTATACATTATGTTACTCATCATGGGAGTCTATGGCAACCCCTAGAACCGTCTGGTAAAAAGTTGTGAAATTTTGCATGCACATTCCAGCCAGTCTCCTCATTACGCACAGCGATTTATAGGCCCCCAGCTCCAACCGTCTAGTGCCACCAGCAGGTCAAATTTGCAGAAATTTTCCGCGTTGCTAGGCAACGTACCTAGCAGCCTTTGATCTGTCTTTGATCTGTTAAACCTTGTTAAGCCCTGTAAGACCTTGTCAGACCCTGTTAGACCCTGTCAGACCCTGTTAGACCCTGTCAGACTCCGTTAGACCCTGTCAGATTCCGTTAGACCCTGTCAGACTCCGTTAGACCCTGTCAGACTCCGTTAGACCCTGTCAGACTCCGTTAGACCTTGTAAGACTCCGTTAGACCTTGTAAGACTCCGTTAGACCTTGTAAGACTCCGTTAGACCTTGTAAGACTCCGTTAGACCCTGTCAGACTCCGTTAGACCCTGTCAGACCCTGTTAGATCCTGTCAGACACTGTTAGACCCTGTCAGACCCTGTTAGACCCTGTCAGACTCTGTTAGACCCTGTCAGACTCTGTTAGACCCTGTCAGACTCTGTTAAACCCTGTCAGACCCTGTTAGACCCTGTCTATGTATTTATTTTTATTAGTAGTAGTAGCAGTAGTAGTAGTAGTAATTGTATTAATTGTATTATTATATTTTATTTTTATGTATTTATTATTAGTAGTAGTATTATATTATAATAATATATATATATATATATATATATATATATATATATATATATATATATATATAGTTGTGTTTAATATCTTGCATTGGATCATTCCAGGCAAATCAATAACATCTCCCAGGAGACAAGCACGTGGTGGAAATCCTACCAGAAAAGTTACACAGTGGGCCTTTAAAATCTGTGTTATGGGGTGGGGTTGTTCTGTGACAGTAGCAAATGTTCAGAACAGAATGAGCTCGTCAATAAATCAATACAAAACTGCACAAAGAGTTAAAAATATCAGGCCAGGTCAAAGCCGGCGTGCTAACGAGGCCTGATCGTTTCTCATTCCGCCCTGTACAGCTCAAATACAAGAAATAAATTAAATTAAGTAAGAAATAAATAAAATGTACCCAATTTTGCAAACAAAAGGTACACACTAAGCCTGATCTATCGTGTATTCGAAACCTACGGTAACCGGCCTGATAAATACTGTAAAAAATATGAAAAATGACACCGTGGAGACCATTTCTGAGCTATTTTCCACCTATTTCCAAAACTTTCCAATCCAACTCACCACGTTGATACATTTTAAAACCGTACAATTGCAATACCGGCCAGAAAAGTTTTCAGACTTTGAGAGTTTCTGCACCACTTCCAAACTGAACTGAAACTTCTCAAAGCCCATTTACCCCACCTCTAAACTTCAAATAGATGTTACCAAATATAGAAAAAATACCAGACCAAGGACTCCAAGACACGATGACAACTTCAAGTTTGAAATCCTTGATGAAACGTGGATTATTTCATTAAAGAGAAGGTATTTTACAACATATTTAGATCACCATGTTACCTTTTATTGTTTTAAAAATGCGATATTCACCCAAAAAAAACATATTAACATGTTTCATAAGTGTCATTTTTGAAGATCTCCCTTTGCCAAGCTCTATCACAACACAATCAGCGTGCGTCCAGTTTGCCAAGTTGCATTGTATTTGCTTGTGTATATTTATGGAGAATTGTCGCGTGGCAGCGTGGGTGACGTAGGTTTGTGGGCGAAGCGTTGGACACTTAAAGACAGAAACTGGTCCACCCAAAGGACAACACACCGAGCCACAAACAAAACAATGTGGTCTACTCCATTCAGTGTAGTGAAGACTGCAGTGAGCGCTACACTGGAGAAACAAAACAGCCACTTCGAAAGAGGATGTACCAACACAGACGGGAGAGCCAGAGTGGACCTCAGTCTACCGTACATCTCCACCTAAAAGGACCTCAGTCTGCCGTACATCTCCACCTAAAGGACCTTAGTCTGCCATACATCTCTTGGATGAGCTGTGAAACGTATTCCATCAAATAAACTTTTGTCCAGTTGGCAAATTGGATTTCTTCTTTTGCAGTTGGACAAAATCTTACAGCTAAACATAAGGAAGGTTCAAATAGGGCCCGGGAGAGATCGAACATGCATTGATGACATCTAAATCCACTTCAGGCATGTTTTTGAACGTTATAACATGACAGAATTCTCCAAAAAAACTTTCTTTAGAGTGTACAATATCATCACTTTTGCACATTTTAAAACCACACAGCGAGCACAAACCAGCAGAATCGAACACAAAAACGTAGACGTCCCCTTACCTTCACGGCCTCTGCGTGTGTGAAGTTATCAAAGGTTTTGTCGTTGACCTTGAGGATCTGGTCGCCCACACGTAGCCCCTGTTTCTGCGCCAGGCTCCCGGGCTCCACCAGGGACACGTAGATGCCCACGCCGTGCTCCGAGCCGCCCCTGATGCTGAAGCCCAGCCCCTCCTGGCTCTTGTGGCGCTTCATGCAGACCTGGCGTGGTTCTCCGGGGGGCTCGTGGATGAAGTCTTTGCCCAGCAGAGGGACCAGAGGAGCGGGGCCTCCATCGCTGCTCGTGCTGAAGCTGTCCGGAGAGCCACGCAACGCCACCGGGAACTGACAAAGACAAAATATACAGAAAATGAAATTAAATGAAAGTTAGGACACTTATAAAGACTGAAAATCTCCAATTACTCCAAATATTTATTCTGAATTGAGTTTTATTTGAAGGTGCATTGTGCAACTTTTCTGGTGGAGGGTCCATCGAGGTCTAAACCAGGCCTAAACCAGGCCTAAACCAGGACTAAACCAGGTCTAAATCAGGTCTAAACCAGGACTAAACCAGGTCTAAACCAGGTCTAAACCAGGACTAAACCAGCTCTAAACCAGGTCTAAACCAGGACTAAACCAGGACTAAATTAGGTCTAAACCAGGACAAAACCAGGACTAAACCAGGACTAAACCAGGACTGAAAAAGTCTAAACCAGATCCAAACCAGGTCTAAATCAGATTTAGACCTGGTTTAGACCTGATTTAAACCAGGTCTAAACCAGATACAAACCAGGACTAAACCAGGACTGAAAAAGTCTAAACCAGATCCAAACCAGGTCTAAATCAGATTTAGACCTGGTTTAGACCTGATTTAAACCAGGTCTAAAACCAGGACTAAACCAGGACTAAACCAGGTCTAAATCAGGTCTAAACCAGGACTAAACAGGACTAAACCAGGTCTAAACCAGGATTAAACCAGGACTAAACCAGGTCTAAATCAGGTCCAAATCAGGTCTAAGCCTTTCTATCTTCAAGGAGACCAAACCAGACCAAGTTACAGGTCAGATCTGTGGAGAGACAGAATGTTTTTCTAGGTATTTTTGAGCTCTAAAACCACCTGTAATTGAATAAATGTAAAGTAGAGCTGTTTAAAGTCACACTGTGGAACATTCCAGGCAGAGCAGTGAAATCGCCATAGAAACCAACAATTAAAGAGGAGGTTTTTTATGTATTTTCTATGGGATATAAAAAAGAGCTTTAAGTTGTGTTAGAATGTCGTTTCCTCCTCAAAAACAAACCTGGAGTTGTGTTCTGTTTCAGTCACACATGTTTGGAGTTTTTTGGAGCACTTCCTGTCTTACCACATGACATCACAAGGTGGAACAGACTTCAATATGCAAGGTTTGTGTGTTCAACATGTGTGAATGAAGCAAAACACAACTCCAAATACGCTTACAACATACAATAGAACAGAAAAAAACATAAAATGGGGCCTTAACGATGAAAAAAACGTTATTTGTGGACTAATAAGCCTAATAAGGTTGGCTGTTAGCACCAACTACTGTCCCCACATCGTCTGTCGTTGAATTTTATTTTAAATGAGTGTTTCGATGGAGAATTGCAGACGGGAAAATGTTCTGCTGCAAAATCGGTGGCATTTGCAGAAAGCAGCTGGGACGAGCTCCAAAAGTGTGAGGCACCAAACCATTAGACCAGAGCTAAGTGTTCTGAACGATGGGGCGAGCACCGAGACCTGACCGCCGCTGTCACCACACTGGAATTTCAATTCTGATCCTATGGAATGGACTTGATACTCAATACTGATTCTGTTACCATGGTGATAAAAAAAACACTCTTTAGAAGATAAAATGTGATTTTCAATATTAAATCGTAGAACTTTATTTTCTTTTCCCATGTGGTTTTATATCTCTGTAATCCTCAGTGGTCCAGGACTAAACCAGGTCTAAACCAGGAATAAACCAGGTCTAAACCAGGAAATAAACCAGGAAATAAACCAGGTCTAAACCAGGTCTAAACCAGGTCTAAACCAGGTCTAAACCAGGTCTAAACCAGGGCTAAACCAAGTCTAAACCAGGTCTAAACCAAGTCTAAACCAGGTCTAAACCAGGTCTAAACCATGTCTAAACCAGGTCTAAACCAGGTCTAAACCAGGTCTAAGCCAGGTCTAAGCCAGGTCTAAACCAGGTCTAAATCAGGTCTGAACCAGGTCTAAGCCAGATATAAACCAGGTCTAAACCAGGTCTTAGCCAGGTCTAAACCAGGACTAAACCAGGTCTAAATCAGATCCAAACCAGGTAAACCAGGACTAAGCGAGGTTTAAATCAGGTCTACATCAGATCCAAACCAGGTCTAAATCAGATCTAAGCCAGATCTAAACCAGGTCTAAACCAGGTCTAATGAGATCCAAACCAGGGCTAAACCAGGTCTAAACCAGGTCTAAACCAGGTCTAAATCAGGTCTAATGAGATCCAAACCAGGGCTAAACCAGGGCTAAACCAGGTCTAAACCAGGTCTAAATCAGGTCTAAATCAGGTCTAAATCAGTTTTAAACCAGGTCTAAACCAGGTCCATACTAGTCTCTGTGCTCTTATCCTTGTTCTGATACAGTTCCAGATCATATTCTAGTTTCAGTATTGATTAGTATCTGGTTTTCGATACATTTTAAGCAGACCAGATCTGTCCTCTGAAATCAGGAGACGTCCCCACACGTCTCCAGCACGACTGAATCAAACAAATATATGAGTGAGATGTGAACGCCGCTCTGTATAACCCGGACTCAGACTGACAGGGTCGTCACTCAGTGGATTTGTTCTTCTCGACTGGGACGATGACACTGGACAGTTCATCTAAAGGAGACAGAGCGGCGGACAGAGCTCAAAGCATAATTCACTCTGAACATGACCGTCCTGGAAGCATACAGCGGGAGCACACCAACACAGATTCTTCTGAGTTTATCTTATGATGTCATGAAATGGCACTTTTCAAGTTTAACATCTCCTTTTACCTTTAGTTCGGTGGAGATCGGCAATTCCAGGACTGAAATCATCCAAATGATTTTAGTGAAGGTGTTCGGAGTTTAGACTAAGACGAACTTTATTGATCCACAAGGGAAATGATTTGGACACAGCAGCTCATTCCTCACAATATACTATAATAACAAAGAGTAAAAAATAAATGGTAATAATAAATTATTTAGTCCTGGTTTAGTCCAGGTTTGGTCCATGTTTAGTCCGGGTTCAGTCCATGTTTAGTCCTGGTTTAGTCCAGGTTTGGTCCATGTTTAGTCCAGGTTCGGTCCAGGTTTGGTCCATGTTTAGTCCTGATTTAGTCCAGGTTTGGTCCATGTTTAGTCCACGTTTGGTCTATGTTTAGTCCTGGTTTAGTCCAGGTTTGGTCCATGTTTAGTCCAGGTTCGGTCCAGGTTTGGTCCAGGTTTGGTCCATGTTTAGTCCTGATTTAGTCCAGGTTTGGTCCATGTTTAGTCCTGATTTAGTCCAGATTTGGTCTATGTTTAGTCCTGAGGGGTATTCCACGAACGTGGCTAAACTTAGCGGCGATTAAGTGGTAAGTTCTCACCTGACTGAGACAAAACTTAGACAAAAGCCTGAACCCGTTCCACAAACGCATTTCAGCTGCGCCTAATCAGAGCTAAGCTCAGTCTGGCCTAATCAGGCCGGGCCTCCGCGCGTGCACGGGGTAAATAAGAAGTCCTGAACAAGCGACTGTCAAAAACACGATCATGTTGAAGATTCGGGCCGATTATTTTAGCGCATCAGAACAGAAGTTGCTTTTAGAACTCTACAACACATTTGCAATAACCAAGGCCAGAGACATGGCGTGGCAGAAGATCGCCGAGCGCTTAAATACGTAAGTTAAGTCCCATAACAGTGCTGGAGGTTGAGTTTTTTAAGTATGTTTTTCACTTTTGATGTCAACGCTGATCTGTGGCACAGGGGGAAAGTTACTGTCTGGGGTGTGGGAGATTGTGAGTTCGATTCTCATCTCATGGTGAACAGTTGATGGCATAATTATTATATATTTGTAGAGCAGTCTTGTCAGTTGTAAATTATTTTTACTGTGTAAAAGCATTTGCTCCAACTAATACGTTAAATTGTGTTATCTTGTCTTTGAGCAGGAATAATGTGAAGAGGACTGTTTTGCTGGTAAAGACAAAGCATAAAAACATTTTGCAGAGTGGTAAGTAGGCTAATATTAATATTATTATTCAGTGAAATTAGTAATACTGTTGAAATGGTACCTTAATTTATTTTAAAATGAACAGTAGCTACCAAGCCACAGGAGGTGGGAGCCCCCCTCAAAACCTTTCACCTGCAGTGGAGCTGGCACTGGCCCTAAACCGGGGTCGCCCACTGGTGGAGGTAACTGAAGGAGGGACCCCATCAAAGATCATTCCTGCGAGTTCTCGTGAGGAGTATATTCAAGGTATTCTCTAGACTAATGCTTGCCTCAGCTGTGATCCAAGCATTTGTATATTTTAATAGTATGCTTGTGTTCTAGTTACTGAAGATGGCGTACACTTGGACCCTCCTCAGCAGTCCTCCAGCAGTGCCTTGCCTGACCCTCAGCAGTCCTCCAGCAGTGTCTTGCCTGACCCTCAGCAGTCCTCCAGCAGTGGCCTCACACCAGAATGTCATACCTAATGTCTTTTATTGTTTTATGCCTATTGATGGAAATTGATAAATAGGATTTCATTAAAGAGGCTTGCACAGCATCTCTGAAGCAAATTTGTTGAATCATTGAAATGTTGCATCATGGAGTGTGCCTGTTATTTGGCTACATTTAGTTTTAAAAGTAAAGGTTTACCTGTAACTGTATTCTTTGATAGAGATGTCACATAAAATATAAAGTGTCAATGTCGTCAAGTGAGAGTGATGTTAGGCCCAACTGATATAATTTATGTGATGATAACAATAATTGTAGGTTAAATTCATTTCCACTTCTGTAATATGTTGCAAATATATAAATGTGTGAAAATTTAACTCAAATTTAACTTGGGCATCAATAGGTCAATAGCAGGAATCGAACCTGGGTTGTCCATATGAGAGTCACAGGACATAACCACTCAACCAAAGTCTTTGTCTGAGATACCCCTGGAATTTTTCTATATGTTAATGTCGTAAAGACAGCGGTTCAAAAAGCATGTTTTTAAATTACCGGAGATTTGTCAAGAACCAAGAACGTAAGGTAATTTCTTTTTTTGCTGATATTGTTTTAGGACAACACAGATACTCATGCGGGAGGTGTGCGGAACTGTTGGTTTGACACTCTGTTTACGTCAGGTACGTATTCTCTGCGTCATGGCCTGACTAAGCCACAACTTTAGCCTTGCCATGACCAGACTATCTGCTAAGACCATGTTGCCCCAGTAACTCAGCGGGAACTAAGTTTAGCGAGCGTCGTGGAACCGAACTCTCACTTAAACTAGCGCCAACTGACGAATAAAGCCAGGCTTTGCGCTTAGTAGCTTTCGTGGAATACTCCTCAGGTTTAGTCCAGGTTTGGTCCATGTTTAGTCCAGGTTTGGTCCATGTTTAGTCCTGGTTTACTCCATGTTTATTCCTGGTTTAGTCCAGGTTTGCTCCATGTTTAGTCCAGGTTCGGTCCAGGTTTGGTCCATGTTTAGTCCTGATTTAGTCTGGGTTTGGTCCATGTTTATTCCTGGTTTAGTCCAGGTTTGGTCCATGTTTAGTCCAGGTTTGATCCATGTTTAGTCCATGTTTATTCCAGGTTTGGTCCATGTTTAGTCCTGGTTTAGTCCAGGTTTGGTCCATGTTTAGTCCAGGTTTTGTCCATGTTTAGTCCTGGTTTGATCCATGTTTATTCCTGGTTTAGTCCAGGTTTGGTCCATGTTTATTCCAGGTTTGGTCCATGTTTAGTCCTGGTTTGATCCATGTTTAGTCCTGGTTTAGTCCAGGTTTGGTCCATGTTTAGTCCTGGTTTGATCCATGTTTAGTCCTGGTTTAGTCCGGGTTTAGTCCATGTTTATTCCAGGTTTGGTCCATGTTTAGTCCTGGTTTAGTCCAGGTTTGGTCCATGTTTAGTCCTGGTTTAGTCCAGTTTTGGTCCAGTTTTGGTCCATGTTTAGTCCAGGTTTGGTCCATGTTTAGTCCTGGTTTAGTCCAGGTTTGGTCCATGTTTAGTCCAGGTTTGGTCCATGTTTAGTCCTGGTTTAGTCCAGGTTTGGTCCATGTTTAGTCCTGGTTTAGTCCGGGCTTGGTCCTGGTTTAGTCCGGGTTTGGTTCACCCATAAGAACCCACGGTGACACCAGTGTAACAAACACTTTGAATGCCTCTTTTCCTTATAAAATTTATGTCTGAAATTAACTCATCAAGTCCCTAAGTGACATAAACATCCTGGTATGATGACCATGTGACAGTCATGTGACTCTAACAGGAAGTGGACTCTCCAAAATGCTACTATATCCTGTGCGTAAATTTCAAAAAGCTGTTTTTTGATACTCCAGGTCATTTCAAACACATTTAACAGTTCCAGCGCTTTAAGAACATGTCCTATATCACATTCTACCTGCTCTGACCACATCTGTTGAAGAAAGTAATATCAAACTAGTTACGGAAATATCGCTATAACATTTATGTCACATTGGGCTTTTAGCCTTAAAATAAGAATGAAAAACCTGATGTGAGCGATTTGTTACAATAACACGGTCATGATCAATAATGGTCTGTGGTATATCTCATATACAGCTCTGGAAAAAAATAAGAAACCCTTGCATTTTTTTCTGAAATCAGCATCTCTACAGCTGTCAGTTTAACGCGTTAATTAGATTAATTAATTACACTGCTAATTAATGCGTTATAAAAATTAACGCAATTAATTATGAGTGGCAATCCAATGTGCGCGCATTTTAAATTTGGCGTGGGGGCCTTTGAACAGCAAGTTTATTTATAAAAATGTGACGGAGCGATGTCCCCGGGGAGAGCACGTGAAGACGCACGCACCTGTTTCCTTATCTGCTGCTCCGCGCGCCGAACCCATTTCATTATCAACCAAACACTAAACTTAATTCCCCATAACCTCACCAGCGTGTTCTGCCACGATTAAGGGTGCACACTTAGAAGTGCCAGTTTTGCCCATCCGAATCACGCTAAACCCAATAATTTACTCACCCCCGCGCTGCCGCCTCCTCACTCCTCCCATGGTGCGATCTGGCAAACCCGGACACATCCACACCAGGAGTTTAAATCCTCCAGTTTCGCGGGTTTCGGGGGTCATGTGAGCCATGAGTAATTTGCACAGGCAATTATTTGTATTCTCTGTATATTTGAAGCTTTGTATATTATTTTTGGACGTTGCATGAAAGCTGCTGTACGTGCTCACCTTTTGGCACCAGAATATCCACCATGTAATAGTGGAATGGTGTAAATGAGCTTTCAAATGAATGTTACGTAATATGGGAGGGGGAATGGGGGTATACAGGTGCACTCTGCAGGTCTGCCAGCAGTCTTGTCTTGTTACAGTGGAGGTAACGTGCAGGGAGAGAAAGAGAGCGAGCGAAAGACTAAAAGACTTAAAGGGGAAGTCTGCTCTCTCTCTCTCTCTCTCTCTCTCTCTCTCTGTTAAAAATGCAATTAATTAGATTAATCAATTACAATCCTGTAATTAATTAGATTAATTTTTAAATCACCTGACAGCACTAATTAGAGCCATTCCAGCGTCTGTTGAATTCCAACACAAACACAAAGCTGAGCTACTTCAGTTCTTGCACCAGGAGTGGAATAAAGTCACCCAAGAACAATGTGAAAGGCTTGTGGAGAGCATGCCAAGACGCATGAAAGCTGTGATTAAAAATAAGTTAAGTTATTGCACCAAATACTGATTTCTGAACTCTTCTTAAGTGTAAACATTAGTATTATGTTGTTTTAAAATGAATTTGATCTTGTTTCTTTGCATTGTTTGAGGTCTGAAAACATGGATCTTTTTTGTTATTTTGACCATTTGTCATTTTCTGCAAATAAATGCTCGAAACGATAATATTTTTGTTTGGAATTTGGGGGAAATGTTGTCAGTAGTTTATAGACTCAAACAAAAATGTTCCTTTTGCCCAAACACGAACCTATAAGTAGTAAAATCAGAAAAACTGATCATTTTGCAGTGGTCTCTTATTTTTTTCTAGAGCTGTAATTGATCTTTAAGGAAAAATGTGTCTGGGTTCTGATGGGCTAAATAAGTAGCAAGAGACCGGTGTAAAATAAGACATAAATACTGTATATAAATAAGTGTATATGTACAAGTCCAAATAAAATAGAAAAACAAGTAATAAAATATAAAATCACAGCTGTATACAAGAGACAAGAAAGGCAGAGCAATGATAAGATGATGATGTGTACGGAGCACTTCCTGTATTTCTACGTGACATCACAAGGTGGAACAGCGTGTTTTCTGTTTGATAGAAGAAGAACACAACCTAATTATGCAGCGTTCGTGCGTTAAACATGTGTGAATGAAACAAAACACAACTCCAGGTGTGTTTGTGACGAGGAAACGACATTAGAACAGAAAATTGCAAAGTATGGGCCCTTAAAGAAATTAACGTTTTTTTCAATCTGAACCTTATTTCTGTAATAAAACAAGTTGTTTTACTCACCCGTAGCACTTTGGTGTCATTTGGAGCAGTTTCGTAGATGTTGTAGTTTAGCGATATCTGTTAACGTGAGTGCTTGGGGCAGGCGATTGCAGTCACCAAAATAACACAAACTTTATCACTTTTAAATTACAGAAGCTCAATGTCTTAGTCTACACTTTTGTTTGAGTCAAAAGTGGCCTCTAACCCGAGATTTAGCCATAATTTCGAGTAGATGAGGAGGACAGTGCGCATGTGCGGAGTCACAGCTGATTTGCAGATAAGAAGACGCTCATAACTTTTCTGTTGCGAGCGAAACATGGCAGAAGATTGGGACTTTGAGGCTGAAGAGGACTTATGGAGGACTGAGGACTGAAGAGGAGTATACGGATGAGGAGACAGAATGAATACGGAAAGAATGAAGCGGAGACAGTTTTAGGAGCAACAGAGAACAGACATCGGTATTGCATTACTTCTCAGAATCGTGCGCTGAATCCGCTGGACTTCTTTCTTTTCCTTTGCTGGTAAAAAATCGTCCTGACTGAAGTGGGTACTGCAAACACGATGGTCCAAACGTCTTACAGCTTTGCCTTTCATGTTTGGGTCCCGAGAGCTGAGAGCGAAATCAGCTGTGACTCCGCACATGTGCACTGTCCTCCTCATCTACTCGAAACTATGGATAAATCTCGGATTAGAGGCCACTTTTGACTCAAACGAAAGTGTAGACTAAGACATTGAGCTTCTGTAATTTGAAAAGTGATAAAGTTTGTGTTATTTGGTGACTGCAATCGCCTGCCCCAAGCACTCACGTTAACGGATATCGCTAAACTACAACATCTACGAAACTGCTCCAAATGACACCAAAGTGCTATGGGTGAGTAAAACAACTTGTTTTATTACAGAAATAAGGTTCAGATTGTAAAAAAAAAACGTTAATATTCCTTTAAATCTTACGTTCTTGTTCATGTCGACGCTGTATCTCACTCACCTCTGAAGAGAAGTGGCCGGGGGGAGGAGGGCTGGCGCTAGCAGGAGGCACGGGCGACTCTGCGGTCCCGTTGGCCGCTTGCCCCTGCTCCGTCTTCAGGTAGAGCCCCTCGGAGGTGTACTGCTCGAACAGCAGCTGGTCGGACCTGGGGATGACCAGCCTGAGCATGGGCAGCAGCTGTCTCTTACTGGGCACGTTGAGGATCACGTTGAGCGTCTGCACCAGGTCGTACACGTTCCTCTTGGAGTGGTAGACGTTGAGGCAGTGGATGAACTGCTCGCGCTCCTGGTCGCACAGCAGGAGGTTGAGGGCGTTGTGGAGTTTGCGGACGTTGGCCGATAGCGTTCGGGCGGAGGAAACGGAGTTCGCGGAGGAGCAGAGGGACACGCGCTCCAGGTCGGTGCCGCTCATGGCGCCCCTCGGGTCCCCTACGAGCATGAGAGCAGACCGGGCACGGCGGCGGGCAAGGACGGGGGCGGCCTGGAGGTCAGCGTACCCACGGACGGTACTGCGGGCGGGGCAGGCATCTCGCAACTGATCGGACGCTAGCTTTTTATTCCAAATGCGCCAGTTAGGGTTGGACAAAACGAACAAACTGAACTTCACCGATGAATAAACGTGTCTATTTTGTGTTTTGTAGCTGTAAAATTGGCTTTCCTGTAGTTTACACAACTACAAACAGGTTCTGAAATGCATGGGATTGGTGTTTTAGTTTAGCAGTTCAGATTTCAGTCTTTTCTCAGATCTTAATTATTAAAAAAGCAACATCTCATCCATATTTTTAGCCCTGCTTAGAATCCACCCACTACCAAAACAACAATCGCATCCACCAAGAGTCAAACTCCTCCGAATATACTCAGTTCTTAATCCAAAATGTACCAGCGAGTATTGAACAGCTAACTGACTTAAACTGAGAGCCAAAACTTTGTCAATCTTGCGTTTTGTAGCTATAAAACCCGTTCACGCTGTAGTTTAGACTTCTACCAACATGTTCTGAAATGCACGGGATCAATATCTGATAACTAGGCCTATCTTTAAGCCATTTTTACAATCCGGCCAGTATAAAATTGGCAAAATATCACCAAAACATATCCATAAATCACTTCAATTTAAACCAATGTGCTCAAGTATTGCCAGAAATTACAATATTAATTAAAAATATGAGGAAATTACAACATAAAAAGTCGATTTAAGCCAGAGCCTGACTACGGTGTGACACGTTTTTTCGATTATAAATATTATTATTACCAATATTATCCCTATTGGTTATATTTAAGTTGGAATACTGTCAATTAAACAGTAGAATGGACTAAAAAACGTACTCAATTCCCCACAAAAAGACAATAGCTTATGTTGAACTTTGAATACAAGCTGCAACTAGAAGTACTACTCGAGTGCAGTACTACAACGCGGTACTGCAAAGTGTACAACTCGTAGGGGACGCAGTAACGAGCAATACAACCGAAATACGTGGAGCCTCAGTGCCAAATCCCCCCAAGTCCGACGCGAATACTTCGAATCAACCTGCTGCGTTTAGGTTTTCCAAAATGACGATCTCCAACTCCATCGTTAATTCCAACTCGGTCCAAAAATAATATTCCTCACGTCACAGAGCACGTTGCGCGTACATTCCACCGATCCTGGGCGAATGTCAGCGCGTAATAATCGCGTATTTCCTTCGTGGGGAGCGGGTCAGGTTTCCAGAAACACCACGTTTGTGCGGGGAAACATTCTAGTGCGTTATAATCCTTGCGTAAAACGGTCCACGGCGTTTTTGTTTTTGTTGTTTTTTCAGAAAAGTTAACTTAATCCCAAAGCGATAACGTGTTTAATCCAACTCTTCTCATGCGTAATTTCTGAGTAAGGAAGGAAGGGCTGTGTTTTTACTCCATTTTACGCACAAACCGTAAACTCCGGTGGAAGTAGTGGCTCGTTATTAATGCGGGATTGTGTCCAGGAGCGGGTCAGGTGGCCGCCGAAGGGGTTTCGCTTCTCCGCTTCTCTGGTGTCACCGTCTCCGGCTTCACTCCTGCGTCAAAACGCGAAGGGAACCGACCAGCGTCCTCGTCCTCCGGAAGCGCAGTGCTAAAAGTAGTTTTCCGTGGCCGCGTTTCGTCCGGTGGACACTTGTTTGGGTGAGTTACGAGCGGCGCCAGGGGCCGGTGTGGAAATGTGATACAGCACCACGGACAGCTCCGCGGCTCCGTGTGCGCGGCGGGGGCGGACCGAATGAGGCTCTCGCTCGGTGGTCGGTGCGTCTCTCCCTCTCTTTCTCTCTCTCTCTCTCTCTCTCTCTCTCTCTCTCTCTCTCTCTCTCTCTCTCTCTCTCTCTCTCCCTCTCTTCTGTCGTTCTTTCTCTCTTTCTCTCTCTCCGGTGCGTGCGTAAACTGAGGAAGTGACGTATTGTGGCTGTCTGTCGTTACCTACATCAGCCACTTCGTAAACCGCTCTTATTGTTGCCTTAATTTACTGATTTTATTTTTATTTCATTTCATTCATTGTATTGTTATTCTTTTATCTGTTGATTCTATTAGTTTCTTTTAGTTTGGAACATAATTCTGCTCATTTTGTAAGTAAAGTGTCATCTTATTTGATATTGTACTTTATATTGTATTTCTTATTTTTCTATTTTATTCTGATTTGTACATATACATTTATTATAATTATTTTTTAATATAATTATGTCTCATTTGACACTGGTCTATTGCTCTTTGTTTGTTCACCAGGAGTGGAATAAAGTCACCCAAGAACACCCAAGGTCTGAACCAAGACTAAACCAGGACTAAACCAGGTCTGACCCAAGACTAAACCAGGACTAAACCAGGTCTGAACCAAGACTAAAGCAGGTCTAAACTAGGACTAAACCAGGACTAAACCAGGTCTGAACCAAGACTAAACCAGGACTAAACCAGGTCTGAACCAAGACTAAACCAGGACTAAACCAGGTCTGGACCAAGACTAAAGCAGGTCTAAACTAGGACTAAACCAGGTCTGACCCAAGACTAAAGCAGGTCTAAACTAGGACTAAACCAGGTCTGACCCAAGACTAAACCAGGACTAAACCAGGTCTGAACCAAGACTAAACCAGGACTAAACCAGGTCTGAACCAAGACTAAAGCAGGTCTAAACTAGGACTAAACCAGGACTAAACCAGGTCTGAACAAGACTAAACCAGGACTAAACCAGGTCTGACCCAAGACTAAAGCAGGTCTAAACTAGGACTAAACCAGGTCTGAACCAAGACTAAACCAGGACTAAACCAGGTCTGAACCAAGACTAAAGCAGGACTAAACCAGGACTAAACCAGGTCTGAACCAAGACTAAACCAGGACTAAACCAGGTCTGACCCAAGACTAAAGCAGGTCTAAACTAGGACTAAACCAGGTCTGAACCAAGACTAAACCAGGACTAAACCAGGTCTGAACCAAGACTAAAGCAGGTCTAAACTAGGACTAAACCAGGTCTGACTCAAGACTAAAGCAGGTCTAAACTAGGACTAAACCAGATCTGAACCAGGACTAAACCAGGGATGAACCAGGACTAAACCAGGTTAAAAAGGGGACTAAACCAGGACTAAACTAGGATTAAACCAGATCTGAACCAAGACTAAACCAGGTCTAAACTAGGACCCAAGAACAATGTGAAAGACTTGTGGAGAGCATGCCAAGACGCATGAAAGCTGTGATTAAAAATAAGGGTTATTGCACCAAATATTGATTTCTGAACTCTTCTTAAGTGTAAACATTAGTATTATGTTGTTTTAAAATGAATTTGATCTTGTTTCTTTGCATTGTTTGAGGTCTGAAAACATGGATCTTTTTGTTATTTTGACCATTTGCCATTTTCTGCAAATAAATGCTCTAAACGATAATATTTTTATTTGGAATTTGGGGGAAATGTTGTCAGTAGTTTATAGACTCAAACTAAAATGTTCCTTTTGCCCAAACACAAACCTATAAGTAGTAAAATCAGAAAAAAATATCATTTTGCAGTGGTCTCTTTTTTTTTCTTTTTTTTCCCAGAGCTGCATGTTATATTTGATGAGTGAGTGAGTTCCCTTGTGTATCAATGAAGTTTGTCTAAGTTTATTTAGGTCATGGGGACACTTAAAGCACCTACTGTTGCTGCACTGCAAATTTCTCTGATCTGACCAAGATTTTAAAACTTATATCAGGTTATTTATGTTGTTTTCAGATATATCTACTTACTAGTTCTGGGACTGCTTCATTCGAGTCTAGAGGTTGTTTATTTTAAGATAACTTGTCAAGTAAAATCATCAATCAATCAAGTCCAAGTCTAAATGTTTTACCTTGCTGTGTGAAGCACTTTGGAAACTGTTTTGTTTATAAAATGTGCCATACAAATAAACTGGATTGGATTGTTGCACTCCACTTGAGGCAAGGAGTGCCTCAAGTGGAGGAGTTCAAGTATCTCGGGGTCTTGTTCTTGAGTGAGGGGAGGATGGAGCGTGAGATTGACAGGCGGATCGGTGCAGTGTCGGCAGTGATGCGGTCGTTGTACCGGACCGTTGTGGTGAAGAGGGAGCTGAGCCAAAAGGCGAAGCTCTCAATTTACCGGTCAATCTACGTTCCTCCCCTCACCTATGGTCATGAGCTCTGGGTAATGACCGAAAGGACGAGATCGCGGATACAAGCGGCCGAAATGAGTTTCCTCCGCAGAGTGGCTGGGCGCTCCCTTAGAGATAGGGTGAGGAGCTCGGTCACACGGGAGGGGCTCGGAGTAGAGCCGCTGCTTCTCCACGTCGAGAGGAGCAGCTGAGGTGGCTCGGGCGTCTGTTCCGGATGCCTCCTGGTCGCCTCCCTCGGGAGGTGTTCCGGGCATGTCCCACCGGGAGGAGGCCCCGGGGAAGACCCAGGACACGCTGGAGGGACTATGTCTCCCGGCTGGCCTGGGAACGCCTTGGGGTCCCCCCGGAGGAGCTGGAGGAAGTGTCCGGGGTGAAGGAAGTCTGGGAGTCTCTGTTTAGACTGTTGCCCCAGTGACCCGGCCCCGGATAAGCGGAAGAAAATGGATGGATGGATTGTTGCATTTACGTTCTTACAGAATCGGACCAATTACAAAAAAAAAAAAAAGATTAAAAAAAAAACAAAAAACATGCAAATAAATAAAAAATAAATATCCTCCTGAGACCCGGCCCATTCATTTGTGTCCTTTATAGTGGACATTGAGTTAACCAGTTTATCTTTTAAGTGTTTTGAGATAGACTCTGGTTTGTGGCTGTGCTATGATTAAAAACTAAATACATAAATACATACGAAATTAAAAGAGAGTCTAAAAATGTTGAGGTGACTGTAGAAGCTGGTCATAAAAAATAAAAATAAAAAGAAGTTTTTGTTAGGTTGTTATCTTCACATGGAAACTAGGAAACTAAAGACTTTTATGCTTTTAAAAATGACACTATTCCATACATCCATTTTCTTTCTCTTATCCGGGGCTGGGTCACAGGGGCAACAGTCTAAACAGAGACTCCCAGACTTCCTTCACCTTGGACACTTCCTCCAGCTCCTCCGGGGGGACCCCAAGGCGTCCCCAGGCCAGCCGGGAGACATAGTCCCTCCGGCATGTCCTGGGTCTTCCCCGGGGCCTCCTCCCGGTGGGACCTGTAACACTGTTACAGTCCATTACAGAGGACATGTTACAACATTATGAATAAAAACAAAATTAACAAAATGTAAATGCTAAGGTGTTCATTTACCTCCAATTAGACAATCAACACAAAAAAACAAAAACAAAAAAGTAAATACACCTTTTATTCATTAACAGAGTAATGAATAAGTAACAAGCAGGAGAGGAAAGTAACTAATTAGGATACAAACATGTTGCTTTAGTGGATTTTGTGTTTTTTGTGTCTTATTTTTATTTTTTGATGTATATTATAATGTTTCCTTATCACAAACACACCTGGAGTTGTGTTTTGTTTCAATTACATGTTTAACGCACAAACCTGCAGATTTAGGCACAATTTCCACCTTGTGATGTCATGTGGTGATTAGGGATGGGAAATGATAAGATTTTTACAATTCCGATTCCATTATCGATACTAACGATTCGATTCTTTATCGATTCTAATTTGGGGAAAAAAGGAGAACAAACTGTTTGATTAGCACCAAGATTAGCACTAGTCCTGGTCTAGTCCTGGTCTAGTCCTGGTCTAGTCCTGGTTTAGTCCTGGTCTAGTCCTGGTCTAGTCCAGGTTTAGTCCTGGTTTAGTCCTGGTCTAGTCCTGGTCTAGTCCTGGTCTAGTCCAGGTTTAGTCCTGGTTTAGTCCTGGTCTAGTCCTGGTCTAGTCCTGGTTTAGTCCTGGTCTAGTCCTGGTCTAGTCCTGGTCTAGTCCTGCTTTAATCCTGGTTTAGTCCTGCTTTAGTCCTGGTTTAGTCCTGGTTTAGTCCTGGTCTAGTCTTGGTTTAGTCCTGGTTTAGTCCTAGTCTAGTCCTGCTTTAGTCCTGTTTTAGTCCTGGTTTAGTCCTGGTTTAGTCCTGGTCTAGTCCTGCTTTAGTCCTGGTTTAGTCCTGGTTTAGTCTTGGTCTAGTCTTGGTTTAGTCCTGGTTTAATCCTGGTTTAGCCCTAGTCTAGTCCTGCTTTAGTCCTGTTTTAGTCCTGTTTTAGTTCTGGTTTAGTCCCGGTTTAGTGCTCAGTCTAATGTTGACACAAGCCGCTGCTTTCACCTAATATCTCCATTTGATGCAGAAATAATATGATAATAATGTGACTCACTCCGTGTCGCTCTGTTGTCAGAAAATTCACGTGTCTCCACGTGTATTCGCGTATTCGCTTATATCCCGGACTTTCTGCTGCTAAAGTATCCGACCGCACTTTGTACACGAGCTCCGGAGAAACAGACCTGTCCCGAACCTGTCCCGAACGTCTCCCGAACGTGTCATGTGTCCAAGTGGAAGTTAAAAGTCCATTTTCACAAACGTTCTTCTCGTCATGTGAAAATAGTATATAAACTCCGTATCAGTGAAGCGGCGAAGCACGTATCAATCCCACCACTTTTGTGCGTGATTCGTGCTGGCTGGAATCGTTAAGAGAATCATTAGATAAACTGCTAATCGATTCCTTGGAATTGAAACACAGGGAACCGGTTCTCAACAGGAACCGGTTCTCGATTCCCATTCCTAGTGGTGATACAGGAAGTGCTCCACTGTGCTTTAAAATTCCATGCACCGTCACTAGAATAATTTTTGGTCAGTTTATTGCCAATCTGCCACCGAACTAAAGGTAAAAAGAGCTGTTAACTTGAAAAATACCGCTTTGTGACATCACAAAGTGGAACAGACCATTTTGAGCTTTAGAGATGTAAACAGTAATAATAAAGAGTTACTTAAACATGTGAATGAAACAAAACACAACTCCAGGATCTGCGTGAAATCGGTCCCCCATCAAACACAAACCTACACAAAAACTACGTCCATCGTTTGTGCCGCAAAAAGTTTTGTGTGCTTCTTTAGTTTTTGAGATATTAAAGATTCTTTAAAGGTCCCATGGCATGAAATTTTCACTTTCTGAGATTTTTTAACGTTAATGTGAGCTCCCCTACCCTGTTTAGGGCCCCCCCCATAGCTAAAAGTTGCAAAATGTCTAAACTGAGCATTTGCGGTCCTTTTCTGCGTTAGAAAAAAACACAGCTCAAACGGGCGATTCTGAACAAGGCAAGCTCCACCCACCGTCTGGATGTCTACCCACCGTCTCTGTAAATCACGCCCAGAGAGTTTGGACCGCGAATGAGCTACGCAATGCGAAATGCGTTTTTTTATTTGCCTGGAGGCACGTGCGAGTGTTTCTAGGCTCGGAAGTCCTTTATCTGAGCTTCTGGACATCTGAAACAGCAGTGGTTTAATTTTATTTTCTGTGAAAATGTGTTTTTTTTTTTTCATTGAAATGCCTCTCCTTTCTTCCTTCGCGCTTAAAACACGGAAGTGGGGCCAGCACACAGCGCACCGCTAAAACTGTCCTCTCTGTCCTTCTCATTTGCATTCAAGCAACAAGGCGCAGAATGAGTTGTTCAGAGAGAGACTTTCTGACTCTGACTGTGTACATGTGTCTTTCTCATGCACTGAGCCTTGATTTTGGAGCAGGATACATTTACAGTATTAGGGAACCATTAAGGCACCATATAAAAGCATCAAGAAGTACCATGTCATGGGACCTTTAATAAGTCAAACTGGGGTCAGCCTGCCCCCAGGAAGCCTTAAAATGGCTAAAAATCAAAGTAGTCAATACCTTAAGAACCATAATAGAACCTTTTTGCAGCACAAACAAAGCACAAACAAGTGACACTGACATTGACGTTGACATTTTGGGCCATTTCAGAGCATTTTTAAGCTTCCTGTGGGGCTGGCTGAACCCAATTTGACCCATAAAAGAATCATTAATGTCTCAAAAACTAAAGCAGCACAATCTAAATGTTATGCAGCACAAACGAAGCACAAATTGACATAGTTTTTGTGTAGGTTTACGTTAGATGGGGGGTCAACTTCACAGCATTAAAACAAAACTTAAAGCTCACAAGAGTCGATTTTGTGTAATATACGACCTTATAAATCAAGTACACATTTTCAGTACTGGTAACAGGTATGAGCCACTTTAATACACTGCGGTACAACTCTTCGATGTAATTAAATACATATTTTGTTTAAACCGTGCATTCTTATTCCAGCCTGTTTTGTTTTTATAGACTTCATTAATATTAATCACATAACTACCACCCCACCCCTGCCACATGGGACCAATTTAACATCATTCTTTATTAAACATAATACATAATGCATATTACACTGACACTAAACATTTGGAATATTAAACATTTACGTAATTCCACAACAAACCCAAACTTTTTAATATTAATCAAATATATAAAATATTTATGAGCCAAAAACACAAGTTCAAAGTGTCAGTCTAGTACGTACATTATAGTAGAGTATAGGGTCTGGAAAAAGGTGGCTTGCCGTCTCCGGGTGGGTGGGGAGTCCCTGCCTCAAGTGGAGGAGTTCAAGTATCTCGGGGTCTTGTTCATGAGTGAGGGGAGGATGGAGCGTGAGATTGACAGGCGGATGGGTGCAGCATCGGCAGTGATGTGGTCGCTGTACCGGCCCGTTGTGGTGAAGAAGGAGCTGAGCCAAAAGGCGAAGCTCTTGATTTACCATCGATCTACGCTCCTACCCTCACCTATGGTCATGAGCTCTGGGTAATGACCGAAAGGACGAGATCGCGGATACAAACAGCCAAAATGAGTTTCCTCCGCAGAGTGGCTGGGCGCTCCCTTAGAGATAGGGTGAGGAGCTCAGTCACACAGGAGAGGCTCGGAGTAGAGCCGCTGCTCCTCCACGTCGAGAGGAGCAGCTGAGGTGGCTCAGGCGTCTGTTCCGGACGCCTCCTGGACGCCTCCCTCGGGAGGTGTTCCGGCCATGTCCCACCGGGAGGAGGCCCCGGGGAAGACCCAGGACATGCCGGAGGGACTATGTCTCCCGGCTGGCCTGGGGACGCCTTGGGGTCCCCCCGGGAGGAGCTGGAGGAAGTGTCCAGGGTGAAGGAAGTCTGGGAGTCTCTGTTTAGACTGTTGCCCCCGCGACCCGGCCTTGGATAAGAGAAAGAAAATGGATGTATGGAATAGTGTCATTTTTAAAAGCATAAAAGTCTTTAGTTTCCTAGTTTCCACTACTATTACCACTACTGCAATTATTACTAAACTACTAATAATACCACCACTAACACTACTATTACCACTATTATGAAACTAGTACTACTATACTACTACTATTACCACACTACAACTAGATTCAAGATTGTTTATTTGTCATATGCAGAATCAACTACTACTACTGTTGTGAATAAACAGTAACGCAGGAGAAGTTTATTTACATCAGTACAGGACCCAGCCCCCAGAGAAAAAAACCCTCTAGTTGTACTGCTATTACTACAGGTACTTCCCAAAGTACATGTTCATAAACCCTGTAGACCTCCACGTGAAATGAGCTGTTTATACTGTGTACTTCTGTACATCTGTGATTAATGTGATGAATGTGTAAAGTCTGGGCCCATCTTTAAACCCCACGTTTATTTAAACGTTGTGGGCTGATGTATTTGAAGTACTCTCCCCGCTGCAGCAGACAGAGAATACATCACTTTAACTACTGTACCAATATACAAGTATGCTAGCTCCACTCTACGTACGGCAATGACTCAAGAGTAAACCGAAGTGTCACCGTAGAAAATAACAGACTATTTATCCACACCTGGCTCTCCGTGTCTCCTGTGCATCCTGCTGTGCTGTATTAAAACACTATATACAGAGAGAGATGAACAATGGCTCGAGTTACAAGTTGAAAGTCAAGTCAAAGCTGTTCATTTTTCATTAAATTACACTTGTGTGGGGTATTAACTGTAACACATATAATATTTACATATTTACATCACCATGTTGCCTTTTATTGTTTTGAAAATGATAAATTCCCCCCAAAAAACCTATGAACATGTTTTGTTTTTGTTTTTTTGTCCTCCTCCCTTTGCTCCACACATTAACATTAAATCCTGCACATCACATCAGGTTTGTGAAGTCACTGTTCAGTTTTGTATCACGTTTTTGTATATTTACGGAGAATTGTGGTGTGGGCGCATGGGTGACGTCGTCTTGTGGGTGGAGCCTTGTACAGAATCAAACAACTCACCGTGAGGATTACTCAAACATGCACGGATGACATCTAAGGTCGTTTTCACACCTGCCTTGTTTGGTTCGTTTAAAATGAACCAGAGTTTGTTTGTTCCTTTGATTCGGACCTTTTGGGCTGATGTGAATAAAAACCAAACATCTCGATCCGGAGCAAACAAGCGAACCGAGAACACCTAAAAAGCTCGGTCTCGGCACGGTTCCATTCGAACTCTGGTGCGGTTCGTTTGAGGTGAGAATGCAGACCAGACTCGATCCGACACAAGTTGGTTTTTGTACTTAACGAGCTCCCGTCGTATGTCGAGCATTATGGGAAACCGAGGCTGACGAAACTAAACTAAACTAAACTAAACTTACAAGGCTTACTTACGTTTTGCGTGAAGAGCAAGAGTCAGAAGTTGATGCGCACATGAGCGCTGTCCTCTGTAGTCATCTTGCCCTGTGTCTTCGTTGTTTGGAAATTGATTGTAAAATAGTGTAAACCTCACGATGCTGCTCAAACATTTGTGCGAACTGTAAAAACTGTGCAAACCATATCACTATGACAACAATGAAAACAGCAACACCATGATTCTTCACGTGTTTTGACACGGATCATTTCTGTCCAATGGTTGAGCGACCTCAGCACACGTGCTTTTGTTTATAGATGTGATCCACTTAGAAAAAAAGTGCAGTGTGAAAGTGAACCGCACCAAAATAAAAAAAATAATAAAAATAAAAACTGTTTGACTTTGAGTCTGTATGTATGTGTATGTAATGCTCTTAATGGTATATAGTGTTTGTGGCTGGAAATGAATGTATGTGGCGGAATGTGGTTTTATGTCTGTATAGAATTGCATGGAGCTGTATGTGACTGTATGTAAGAAGGATTTTAGAGTGTAAATATTAACCCTGTTTTTATTCTATTTTATTCTATTTTACTTCCTGTAGGTTTGACATGTTACACCTGTCCGGGACAACAGATGAAAAATAGCCCTCAGGCTAATTCTGGCATATTTACATGCAAATGTTTATTAATGTGCACTGTCCCTGAAATAAATAAATAAATAAGTAAAAAATAAATAAAAAAACAGGTCCGGACCAAAACAAGTGAACTATTGGACTTTCCTGGTGGGAAAAACGACCTAAGACCTCTTCAGGCATGTTTTTGATGAGAAGCCGGTTTAACATGGTAGAAAGCTCCAACAAACTGATTCAGGAGAATACCCCTCTTTAAATTTTGCTTCATAATTGACTTTTTAAGTATTACATGTTTGTGTCCTTCCTCATCAACAGCTAACGGTGGCTAATATTAAGAGTAATAAACATTAATACAACATAAACAAATACGCAGAGCCTGTATTTCATATATTCTGGCTGTGAGAGACATTATTTGGACATATATCGTGCGAGAGGTCATAGGGTCTGGACAAACAGGGACACTGCTCCCTCTAAACCTGGGCTCAGACTGCCCACTGTGCCAGCGGAGGAGCTCCAGATTCATTATGTTGGACAGAGGAGCTGACCACAGCCTGTTCCTTTATAAATGAAGAGTTCTGGACCGGGGCCAGTCTGAGGGACGTGTAAGTCTCATAAAAACATAACAGGTAAAAGTGTGGAGGTCTCCTGGGCTGTTTGTCCACTGCAGGAGATAGAAATATAACCCCAGCTCCCCGTTAGGGACACTCCTGTACAGACATGTTCTATAATAATGTTTCCTGAAGTTCTATAATAAGTTCTAGAGAGATTGTGACGGAGAGTCCGTAGTTTCCCGTCATTCCCCGACTGGCACCTCTGGCCTGAGAGCGCCTCAGCCGCAGAGCGCGGAGCTTCTCCTGGTTTTGTGGAGCCAAAGCTCTGGTACAAACTGTTTCCCCGCAGGACCACTTACTGTTTCCCGCTGCCTGGACTCTGTTCATCCCTAATGCGTTGGAGGAGATGTGTCCTCCGTGTCGAGGCTTTGAAGCATGTGTTGACTAATCCAGGAAGGCTTTGGTGAAGCATGTATCAAGGCTTGTATCGGTGACGCATGTGGTGACGTTCGAAGCTTTGCGAACCGCCCGTACCACGTGTCTGGTTCAGGAAGTGGTTCGAGGATTTGGCGCATGATTCGAAACATAAGGGCCAGTGAAACGCAATGGATTCCCCCTCACATTTTGTGGTTTTGGGTTATTGCGAGTTTGGTACATTCTATTTGAGATTCTTTTTTTTTTTCTTTTATTTTGGGATGGAGCCAGCAAGAAAAAAGGTTTTCCTCTGTTTGGGAACATTTTGAGCTGATGTCTCCTAATAAGGTATATAGTAAAAATGACGTCATTACCTAAACAATGTTAATACACAAATTTGACAACACAGTGTTTCCCCTGGTCTAATATATTTCTTGTAAAAAAAAAAAAAAATCAGGTGTTAATAAATTCACATGAATTGCCCCTGCGACCCAGAAATGGAAAAGCGAAAGAAGAAGGATGGATGGATGGATGTTGATATTACAAACATAAAAATATTTAATCACTAATTTGTTCAATATAAATCTTTCTATTAGAACCCCGATGATCATGTTGACTGTACGATTATCACTCAGGGGTGTCAAACATGTGGCCCGGGGGCCAGATCCGGCCCCCCAAGACCTTTAATCTGGCCCTCGGCTGATTTTGGCGGCACGGTAGCTGAGTGGTTAGCGCTCTTGCTTCACAGCAAGAAGGTTCCGGGTTCGATCCCCGGGTCGCCCAGGCCTTTCTGTGTGTGTTCTGTGTGGAGTTTGCATGCATGGTCTGGGTTCGATCCCCGGGTCGCCTGGGCCTTTCTGTGTGGAGTTTGCATGTTTCTCCCCGTGTCTGGATGGGTTTCCTCCGGGCACTCCGGTTTCCCCCATCAACCCAAAACATGCACCATAGGTACCTCCAGCTTAGGTCCTGACCAAACCGAAGCAAGAAGATCATGGAGATGGTCCCCGGGCGCAGTAATGTGTGTGCTGCCCACTGCTCCTAATATATGTATATATATATATATAGGATGGGTTAAAATGCAGAGAAGAATTTCTCCAGTGTGAGATCAATAAAGTCACTTCTTCTTCTTCACTTCTTCTTTATATTCAAATATTCTAATTATATATTAATTTTCTATTAAAGATCCCATGACATGGTACTTCTTGGTGCTTTTATATGGCTCCTTAATGGTTCCCTAATACTGTGAATGAATCCTTCTTCAAAATCAACACTCAGTGCATGAGAAACAGAGATAAGATGAGAAAGAGTAATTTTTCTCACTCTGAACACTCTATTCTGGGCGTTGTTGCTTGAATGCAAATGAGGAGAAAAGAGCTGGCCAATAGTAGAGGGTGGGGGCGTGGCCAAACTCTCCGCTTTCGGCTCTGAGCACTCAGCTGATCCATTTCCTTGTTTTTGCACGGGGGAGAGATTTGAAGCGTTCCATTGAAAAATAAACACATTTCCACAGAAAATAAAATTAAACCACTGCTGTTCAAAGGTCCAGAGGCTCAGATAAAGGACTTCCGAGCCTAGAAACACTCGGACGTGCCTCCAGGCAAATAAAAAAACGCATTTCGCATTGCCTAGCGCATTCGCAGTCCAAACTCTCTGGGCGTGATTTACAGAGACGCTGAGTACAGACAGACGGGGGTGGAACTGCATTTGCATTTCTTTTTTTGATCTGACGTCAACAAGGTGCCTTGTTCAAAATCGCCCGTTTGAGCTTCGATTTTTTGTAACGCAGAAAAGGATCGCAAATGCTCAGTTTAGACATTTTGCAACTTTTAACCATGGGGGGGGGGGGGGGGGGGGGGTAAACAGGGTAGGGGAGCTCACATTAACGTTCAAAAACCTCAGAAAGTGAAAATTTCATGCCATGGGACCTTTAAAATATTGGTAATTTTCTGCTGCTTTTCTGTGCAGTTTAGCATAGCAGCATCTCCAGCGCTTCTGTGCGTGGCCCCTCCCACCAGAGCAGCACAAATGAAGACTCGCCTCTTTCCAAATGCTTTTAAAAGACCATCGTTTTGACTGTTGACCGTGACATAATCATCAGCAAAATGTCAAAAATGAGAAAAGTGGACGCCGAGTGCAGGATTTTCCAATTTGTTGACAGAGGTGAACAGGAAACCTGTACGATCGGTGTGTTTGCAACAAGTGGCGGTGCTCAAGAAATATAACTCCACTATGAGACACGGCATTTCGAACAATACAATAGCGTGAACGGGGAACTGAGAAGACAGAAGATAAAGGAATTATTGCTGGGACTGAAGAAACAGCAGTCTGTAATAGATTTGCATTTCTCTGGACAAATATTTGGACTTATTGCTATTTTTGGGGTATATTTGCCATGAGTTTTCTGATCCAGACCCTTTGTGATCAAAGTAGGTTGAATACAGCCCCTGGACCAAAATGAGTTTGACACCCCTGGTTTAGAAGTTCACGCTTTGATTCTGCAGAACTGTTTTTCAGTCCTCTGTTTTGTCCTTTTTTTGCTCATAAGCAGCCGTTTGTTTTGATACGGCCCAACCACCGTGCATGTTCCTCTGGCTAAACCACCTGCCAATCACACCCACCTGTACTCACAGATAAGACCCTGACACATCCTTCTACAGTAAAAAAAAAAAAAAAAAGTGTCTCTTGGCTCTGCAAGCTCTTGGAGATCTGAATAAATTGAATCACACATTTTGGTCAGAGTCACAGAGGAAGCGTGGGGCTGAGGTCAGGAGGAGGAGACGGAAAAGATGGGATCAGCACAGCCCCCTGACCACTCCATAATGTAAACTGAACCTGTCATGATCACAGGCTCTTCTGAGAACACACTGTGCTGCTGTGAGGGGCACAACTCCACCAGAAGAGACTTAAGTTTATATTATAGAGGTTTTTATTGAATTTTGTGAACTTTTAGCCCTGTTATAATGTTGTTACTTCCTCAAAAACACACCTGGAGTCGTGTTTTGGTTCATTCACACATGAGTTTAAAAACACACTGGAGCACTTCCTGTATTTCCACATGATATCACAAGGTGGAACGGTGGAGTGTTTTCGGTTTGAGAGAAGAGCCTTAGCCTAAATGATGGTACAGTGACAGTAGAAACAAATAAGCTCCTTACCGGGCCCTGACTGGGTGCAGGGATCTCCAGGCAGATGTGGGTAGGTTGTCTGGGCTGTGAAGAAGGCTGACGGGAGTACAGGACCGCAGCGAAACAGTGTGTACCATAAAACCAGGCCGGTCGGGGAATGACGGGCAACTACGGGCGCTCCGTCACAGAACAGAACATGTGTGAATGAAACAAACATTGGAGAGCTGACGAAAACCACAAGCAAACAACAGGCATGAAAACGGGTCAGGGGTGAAAAGGTGAGAAGGGTAGGCTAACCCCAACCCCCCCAGTCCTGGTTTAGTCTTGGTTTAGTCCTGGTTTAGTCCTGGTTTAGACCTGGTTTAGCCTTGGATTAGTCCCAGTTTAGACCCAATTTAGACCCGGTTTAGTCCTGTTTTAGTCCTGTTTTAGTCCTGGTTTAGGCACCTGCTGTCAGCTAATCTGTCCCTTTGATGCAGTGATAATATGACTCACCCCATAAGAATGCGGTCACTCAGTTTGCCGTGTTAATTTGCGTATTCACATGTATGCGCGTGTCACATATATCCACGGACTACCACTAATTATCCGGAGCTCCGGAGAAACAGACGTATCCCGAGGCGAGAGTTCCTTCTTACGTAGCAAGTTACGGATTTTCTCCAGTTTCATGAAATGCCGCGTATATTCACGAGGCTCGCTCACAGCTGATCGGCGAACAGGCGCAAATACAACAGCGCTAATCGTCATTATTGGCGGAAGCGCGATCGGTGGGTAATTATGGTGCAACATGATTGGAAGCTGGAGCGCAGTTCGGCCCTTCGAACTTGTGGGGATTTGGTTCAGTCAATTAATATTTTCCCGACCTCCCTCTCGGATCTACACGATTCATGTAGGTCATCCATTTTGACTTCAAAACTGCGAATTTCGCGGAAAGGTGAGGGATTTTCATGCCTGAAACAACCAGCAAACTCACAGTAACTACACATTCAGTGGTTTATTTAAAATGCATCTTGCACCTTTTCACCGATTTTAGCGATTTTCATGCCTGTCCATCACCTAAAAGTCTTGGTATTATCCGAACATTACTACCTTCTGACCTGCTGTGCCTGTGCAACACTTCCCTGGTCACTCTGTCCCTCAGGTTCCCTCGGGTTCCCTGTCCACCTTCAGCCTGGGCTGCAGAGGACGTGGAGGCTCCAGCCCCTCCAGAGAATATGTCTGTTATTTTAGAACATTTTGCAGCATCTATAGTGAGATTTTTAAATCTTTTATCCTGTAACTTCTCCACACCCCCTTTCTGCCGCTTCTCCATGTTTCCACCTCAACACTGAAACTGTCGGGGATCAGTGCAGAGAAAGGGGCGGGACCGCTCTTGTAAGCTTCTATATCCTGATTGGTTTAGTTCACTTTCTGTATTGAACATGGACCAATGGGACGCCTCCTCTAAATTGTGGCCAGCATCGGCCCAGAGGACTGTCGGCCCAGCGGGAAAATGTTTTGAGTCATAAAGGTGGCAAAGCGAAGTATAAAAATATGGCTGACCTTTTGTGACCAGACTGTCTCTCAGATTGAGCAGATTCGTCCACTCGCCTCAGGACACTGTACGGGACAGAAACAGCGGGACATTCTGGCGGGTTATTTCAGGATGTGACTGACCTCTGGGAACTGAACCTTGCTGTCTGGGTATTGACACATGCTGTTGTTCTTTTCACAGCGACACTACACCAAAAACCTGATCATTATCTGATTTCTGGAGTTATCAGATTACTGTAATGCCATGTCCGCCGGGGCTCAGTTTACACTATTTTCTGATCCACGTCTCACCGCAAACACACCTGGACTTGTGTTTTGTTTCATTCACAAATGTTTAACACACAAATCCTGCATATTTAGGCTGTGTTCTTCTCTCAAACAGAAAACACCCTGATGTGGAAATACACAAAGTGCTCCATTGTGTTTTTAAACTCCATACACCTTCACTAGACTCACTTGGATGATTTCAGCCCTGGAATTGCTACCTGAACGTACTAACAAAAGTAAAAGGAGCTGTTAACTTGAAAATAACCTGACATCACAAGGAGGACCAGAACATTTTGAGCTTTGGAGATGTAAACCAGGAGTGTCAAACTCATTTTGGCCCGGGGGCCGTATCCAACCTACTTTGATCCCAAAGGGTCCGGATTAGAAAACTCATAGCAAATATACCCCAAAAATAGCAATAAGTCCAAATATTTGTGCAGAGAAACACAAATCTATTACAGAAGTCTTTTTTATTTAACTCTTTCTTTTACAAAATATTATAATATTATGAACAACCTGAAACTTTAAGAAAAATGCAATTTCAACACAATGTTTTAACATGAACTTGTTTGCATTTCACAGAATTTAGTCATGCTTTAGTCTTCATTTGTGCTGCTCTGGTGGGAGGGGCCACGTACAGAGGCGCTGGAGACGCTGTTATGCTAAACTAGAAAATTAAAATAGAATTAAAAGTCCCATGGCATGAAATTTTCACTTTCTGAGGTTTTTGAACGTTAATGTGAGCTCCCCTACCCTGTTTAGGCCCCCCCCCATGGTTAAAAGTTGCGAAATGTCTAAACTGAGCATTTGCGATCCTTTTCTGCGTTACAAAAAATCGGAGCTCAAACGGGCGAGTTTGAACAAGGCACCTGATTGACGTCAGATCAAAAAAAGAAATGCAAATGCAGTTCCACCCCCGTCTGTCTGAACTCAGCGTCTCTGTAAATCACGCCCAGAGAGTTTGGACTGCGAATGCGCTAGGCAATGCGAAATGCGTTTTTTTATTTGCCTGGAGGCACGTCCGAGTGTTTCTAGGCTCCGAAGTCCTTTATCTGAGCCTCTGGACTCTTGAACAGCAGTGGTTTAGTAAATTTCTCCTGTGTGAGATCAATAAAGGCTTATCTTATCTTATCTTTAATTTTATTTTATGTGGAAATGTGTTTATTTTTCAATGGAACGCTTCAAATCTCTCCCCCAGTGCAAAAACACGGAAATGGATCAGAGCGCACAGCTGACAGCGGAGAGCGAGAGCGGAGAGTTTGGCCACGCCCCCACCCTCTACTATTGGCCATCTCTTTTCTCCTCATTTGCATTCAAGCAACAACGCCCATTATGGACGGTTCAGAGAGAGAGAAAAATTACTCTTTCTCATCTTAGTGTGAGATTTTGAAGAAGGATTCATTTACAGTATTAGGGAACCATTAAGGAGCCATATAAAAGCATCAAGAAGTACCATGTCATGGGATCTTTAAAGTATTTTAATAGAAAGCTGAGGGCCAGATTAAAGGTCTTAAAGGTCCCGGGCCGCATGTTTGACACCCCTGATGTAGACAGACTAATAATAAAGAGTTACTCAAACATGTGTGAATGAAACAAAACATAACTCCAGGTCTGTTTTTGAGGAGGGAACATTATAACATGGCTTACATCTCACAAGACTCGACATTATTATAACTTAAACCAAAACTAATCTTCTCTTCGAACCCCTAAAGCCTGTCTGGAAACATGGAAACGACTGTCTCCTGCAGAACACTTCACTGCGAATGTGGTACACGGCAGAGAGAGGCCAGAGTCAGTCTGAAAGAAAAATATCACATGGAACCAGAGACTGAACCTGTGTCTCCAGAGCCTTGACCTGCAGATAGAGGGCGTTTTCTCACCAGGAAAGTCCGATAGTTCACTTGATTTGGGCCCGACCAAATTTTTTTTTTTTTTTTTGCAGTTCGCTTTCACACTGTACTTTTTTTGTAAGTGGACCAACATCTGTAAACAAAACCATGTGTGCTGAGGTCGCTCAAACATTGGACAGAAATGAGCCGTGTCAAAACATGTGCAGGAGGAGAATCATGGCGTTGCTGTTTTCAATGTCGTCATAGCGATATGGTTTGCTCAGTTTTTACAGTTCGCACAAATGTTTAAGCAGCATCGTGAGGTTTACACTATTTTACAATCAATTTCCAAACGACGAAGACACAGGGCGAGACGACTACGGAGGACAGCGCTCATGTGCGGGCATCAAGTTCTGACTCTTCACGCAAAACGTAGCCTCTCCTCCTCGCTGAACGGTCGCACTCTGCGGATTCTCTGTTGTCTGGTAAGCCTCGGTTTCCCATAATGCTCGACATACGACGGGAGCTCATTAAGTACAAAAAGCCAACTGTGTCGGATCGAGTCCGGTCTGCATTCTCACCTCAAACGAACAGCACCAGGTTTCGAATGGAACCGTGCCGAGACCCAGTTTTTTGATCGGTCTCGGTTCGGTTGTCTGCTCAAGATCGAGATTTTTGGTTTTTATTCACAACAACCCAAAAGGTCCGAATCAAAGGAACAAATGAACAAATGAACAAGGCAGGTGTGAAAACACCCAGAGACACATCTAAGTTTGTTTCGTTCTCAGCTTATGGACGGGCCTTATGAGAACCTCAGAACCTCCAGAATTCACTCACTCATTATCACCTCATCATGTCCAGTGTTTTTGTAATTAAAGGGATAGTGCTTTTTTTTTAAAAATGTTAATCTGTATGGGTTTCCTTCTAAAAGTTACGTGTGTTGACACCGGCTTACCTCTGACACTCTCAGCTGATCCCGGTTCGGCTCGCTTTCTGGAGCCCACGTAAGTAGGTCCGGTAACTTCCCTGAAACATGAAATAAAGCTTGTTTTTCTTCTCAAAACAAAACATTTGTTAGAAAGGTGATATATTTGCGCCCCAAACAGTTGTCCACGAAACACCCAGCAGCGTATTTTGCATTCGCATATTGTCTCTCTCGATTCGTATCACTGCGCCCACGTTAGCTGTATCAGCCTGTTCACTTGTAAACTTCGGCTTGCGGCGGACCGCATCCGCCGTACACTTCCGCTAAAGGTGAACAGGCTGATATAGTTAACGTGGGCGCAGTGATACAAATCGAGAGAGACAAAATGCGAACGCTAACTACGCTGATGGATGTTTCATTGACCAACTGTTTCGGACACAAATATATCACCTTTCGGACAAATGTTTTGTTTTGAGAAGAAAAACAAGCTTTATTTCATGTTCCAGGGAAGTTACCGGACCTACTTACGTGGGCTCCAGAAAGCGAGCCGAACCGGGATCAGCTGAGACTGTCAGAGGTAAGCCGGTGTCAACACACGTAACTTTTAGAAGGAAACCCATACAGATTAACATTTTTAAAAAACGCACTATCCCTTTAAGAAAAAGTTCGCATTACAATAATTCTTTCATTTGAACACGTCTACTTTGTATCTGGAGGCACAGTTGGGCCATGTTTAAAAATCGCACGCACATTTCCTTTAAAGATCACTTTTCTGTCTCACTGCATTTCATTTTCATTTTGCGTCTCTCCAGGCCAAGTTAAAGGTCAGCTCTATGTAGAGGAGACCCACTCACTGTATTAAGGCGATCTGTTCACATTTTTAAACCAATAAAACCATGTTTAATGGAAAATCAAGATACATGGACCAAGAACCACGCCACAGTAAAGATATTTCTCGATGATATGGACAGATGTGATGGAGGTGGAGGCTCAGGACGGGGGCTCAGGTGGGCAGCCGATTCAGGATTCAGTGAATAAATAGAATGTGAAATGTCGAACGGTGCGAGGTGATGATGAAGAGGAGCTCGGACTGATGCCATACTCCAGAAGGGTTATGTGAACGATCTGATCCAAAGAATGTCTAAGTCGATGTGACTTCAGTCCAGGAGTTGTTGCTCAGTTTCTGAAATTATAAATGATGCATGAAAGTCAAAAGTCCATTTTAAACCAAATACTATAATCTGCTTCTCTCCAAACCGTCCTGTATTTTTATTTTTGTGCACCAGTGGCTCCGTCAAACCAAAAACTTGAATCCAATCTCACTGTCCATGTTTTCAGTGTAATATTATAATATTCATTTTATCTTTCTTGTGAAGAGAACACCACCTGAGGGAATGTTATTGTTTTGGAATGCATCGGAGTATAGCATTAAAGATCCCATGACATGGTACTTCTTGATGCTTTTATATGGCGCCTGAATGGTTCCCTAATACTGTAAATGAATCCTTCTTCAAAATCAAGACTCAGTGCACGAGAAAGACCCATGAACACAGTCAGAGTCATAAATATCTCTCTGGAACACTCCATTATGGGTGTTGTTGCTTGAATGCAAATGAGGAGGACAGAGATAGGCCAGAGCAGCGGGTGGGGGGTGTGGCCAAACTCTCCGCTCTTTCCTCTTTAGCGGTGCGGTGTGCGCCCCACTTAGGCGTTTTTGTGCGAAGAGATGAGAAGCGTTCCATTGAAAAATAAACACATTTCCACAGAAAATAAAATTAAACCACTGCTGTTTCAGAGGTTCGGAGGCTCGGATAAAGGACATCCGAGCCTGGAAACACTCTCATGTGCCTCAAAGCAAATAAAAAACCGCATCTCGCATTGCGTAGCTCGTTGGCGGTCTAAACTCTCTGGGCGTGAGTTCCAGAGAGTGTGGGTAGAAACACAGACGGACGGTGGAACTGCATTTGCATTTTTTCTTCAATGTGACGCCCTAAACAGGGTAGGGGAGCTCACATTAACGTTCAAAAACCTCCGAAAGTGAAAGTTTCATGCCATGGGACCTTTAAGTGTATCTATCTCCATGGAGACGCCATCAGTTCAAGTTACAGGTCAGGTGTGTGAAGAGGCTCACAATAACACAATAATCCTCCTCTTCTGCTGCGGTCTATATAAAGAGAATGAGACACTTGTAAAGACGCAGACCCAGGTTCAGTCACATCTGAACATAAACTCATGTCAGTGTTCACAGGCTCATCACAAGGACTAAATGTCACTGTGTCCTTAGGCAAGACACTTTACCCACATTGCCTAGTATGAAAGTGAAGTGTGCGTGAGTGTTGGAGGTGGTGGATGGCGCAGATTGGCAGCCTCGCTTCCGTCAGTCTGCCCCAGGGCAGCTGTGGCTACAGAAAGTAGCTTACCACCACCAAGTGTGGAGTGAATGAACAATGAACTGTAAAGCGCTTTGAGTGTCATGAAAGGCGCTATATAAATCCAATGAATTATTATTATTATAAATGAGGGTTTCAGCATTTCAAAATAAATTGTAATTATGTCAGTTGGACAAAAGACCAAAGGCAGGACATGAACAGTTTGTTTATATTTTTCATCCTGAAGCCTATACCTACACTACCAATCATGAGTGGGCACACCTTCAAAAACGACAATATTCAAAATATTCAATAATAAAATCTATTTTAAAAAGTCAAAATATTCAAAATATATATAAAAGTTTTTTTTACTATTGGTAAAATGTATGCTCTTGTTAAATCCCCTAAGAAAGACTCACTGGCTCAAACTAAAGGAAAATGGGAAAGGGAACTTGCATTTGTAATTTCTGAAGATGCACGGCAAACTGTGATAAATAATATTTATTCATCTTCAATATGTCTAAGACATAGAGTAATCCAATATAAAATTGTCCATAGATTGCATTGGTCGAAAGTGAAATTGGCTAAATTTAAATCAAATTTTGAGCCTAATTGTGATCGCTGTGAAGTTGAACCTGGAACATTAACCCATATGTTTTGGTCCTGTTCAAAGCTTGCCTGGAAGAATCCATGACTCATCGCTGTACCAGCGAGTGAGTCTGGTAACGTTTGATCCACAGAATGCGCTGCGGTTGCGCGTAGACAGACAGCTAAGTGAACCAATCAGAGATTGCGCCATCTTGATTCAAAACTGAGGCGGAACTTCCGCTGCCTAAGCGTGACTTTGCGGGCAAAGGCGGGTGCACTGACGTCACCATCTTTGAACGAATCAGAATCGCGGAGTCGGTTTGGAACCGGAGGAGCGAGAGTGGATGGAGAGTGTCCAAATGGTATCGCGGTGTATAGGAAATACAGAGAGATATCATTTGGCTGGCCAGGTAAGTTCAAAGCTAACAAAGTTCTGGGAATGTATATTTAAATTTCTCTCTGACACATTGAAGATTAATATTGAACCGGTTGCCATAACAGCAATATTCGGCATTATACCACAATTGAATGCTAAAAAATATAAAGATGTGATTGCCTTTACCACACTCATTGCTCACAGACTCATACTGCTTAAATGGAAAGAAAAATATCCTCCATCTTTTAAGTTATGGTTTATTGATCTTTTCCATCATTTAATATAAGAGAAAATAAGATACTCTGTAAGAGGATGTGTGAATGTGTTTTTTAAAATCTCGCAACTTATTTTGGATACACGAATAACAATTCATGTACATCTTTTTATATTTTTTGTCCAACTTGATTGGATACTTAAAAAACACTAAAAAAAAAAAAAAAAAATTAAATCCTCAAAGTATCCATTATTTGCTTCGTTGACAGGACTCCAAACCCTGGACCTTCTCTCAGTGAGTTTCATGATGAAGTCTCCTGAAAATTTTGTTTTCACTTCACAGCTGTGCCATGTCAGGGTCAAGAACTGCCCAAAGTGCAAACCGGGGTTCAAATTAAAGGGTTAAGGCTGTTTTAAAAATCTAAATCAAGTTTGGAGTTATTTTGTTCATGTGTCATTCGTAGTTTGGCTTCAGTGAGACTGTACAGCAGGAGTGCTCAACCTTTTTTTAACCGAGATCTACTTTTGAGGTTGATGGTGTGCCGAACTCTACCAAGAGGGGGGTTCTGGATTCTAGTCCATTTTAGAATGACCTGTTAGACATGGTAAATATGGGCTTTTGGAGTGAGATTATTTTTAAAGTCGCATAGGGGCGAAAAAATCGGATTTGGGTCACTTCAGGCTGCAGTGTGAACGCAGCCCAAGATATGTGGTCCTAAAACCGATACATATCCAATCTTTTGGCATGCGACTCCAGTCTGACCGGCCAGATCGCGTTCATCCAACCTGAGTGTGTTTCCTCCAGCGAGAGTGGTACAAGTAGGCGCTCACAAATGTACACAAACGTTCTTCTCGTCATGCGAAAATAGTGTATGAACTCCGTGTGCACGTAGCAATCCCACCACTCTTGGCTGCGACACGTTCATTTCTGCGGACGTTGCTGCCACTGCCCCACAAAACGCCATGGCCAAAAACCTCATCCTTCTCCTTCTCCGTCTCCTCCTTAAAACAAATAAGCTGTACATGTTCTGGCTCCGGTACGACAGCAACTTTAGGCAACTTCCGTAAACACTGAGCACGCTCACTGCACATGACCTCGTCGTGTCCTCCAAGGCGCATGCGGGACACTTTTGGGGCGTTTAAAGTTCACACTGGAGATCACATACAAGTCACATTTAATTGGAAATGTGAACGACCTCACAACAACAACAAAAATCGGATTTTACAAAAAAAACGGAATTGAGCGATCGACACTTTGCCTGCAATCGACTGGTTGGGCACCCCTGCTCTACAGTGTAAATAATTATGGACATAGAGAAGAAACATAATAAAAAAGTGTGTCCACACTGTGGACTGGTTGTATACACAATTCAGGCACACAAACATTATTCTCAGCTCAGCACAGACGGGACTGAAGCAGCTTAAATGAGGCAAAAATACAATTCTGTTCTCTCTAAGAAAGACCAGAATCCATCTTCATCAGACTGAGTCAGCTCTTGCTCGTTTCAGGCTGCTGCTGAAGCCAGTGGAACTGTTCATCACTGACAAGAGTCCTAGCGCCCCCTCTGTCTGTGTGCTGTAAACACAAGCAGATGAACGGCCTGTTTTCTGCACATTATTCGGAACTCCAAGTGGAACTAAACACTAATCTAAACTTACTGTATCCTAAAATGTGCACTTCAGAGTCCCTAACCTTTTTGACAATTTTAGTACATTTGCTGCTTTACATTAGTCCTGCGTCCAGTGGCCTCTCCAATTTTAAGTGTAACCTGTACCAATCAAACTAGCGAGATGTGAATGGTACATGTACCCAGGAATCTAGGTTTTAAAGGAGGAAAGAAGGTGTAATGAATTAGGACCACAGACTGTAATGAGAAAAGTGAACAAAGCCGGCATTTATTGAGCAGGATCAATACCTCCAAATATTATTATTTTACCTCTTTATAAATCAGTCCTTTGTGCAAATCAAAATAACTGGTACCTTTAAAATAGAAAATGTTGTGTTGCATCTACCCGGGTAGTATGATTTTGTTTTTTTGTTCTTTCGTTGGTGCACAAGATCTTAGCTTAATTCAGTAGTGTTATGATGAAGGCCTGGTCCACCAGGGAGAGTTAAAGCATCCAGCCAGTCTCAGGTCCCGGATCCAGTGACTCCAGCCTCACACCGAACAGTCCCGATCGGATCAGGTCAACAAAAAAACCAACCTGCATAAGCAGGGTAATATTAATACAATTCTTACAAAGCACAAAATCAGATCTGGTTCAATTCGTTTCAAACTACATCTAACTGGATTACAATAGCTTGCAGGTTCTTACACAATGCGCAGTATTCAACATGTGGCACTAGCAGAGCACATGGTAGTGTAATAGCCCCTTTAAAATCTGTTTCTCTGAATAAGTTCTAATTTGTAAATAGTTACACATTTTCTCCAGTTGGTTTTTATAATATGTTCACAGAATCATGTAAATAACAAACTTTCACTGTATCATGAAATCAAGGTCAATGTAAAAGAAAACTGAAGCTAGCATAGCATTTTAACACACTCACCGGAAAACAAAGAACAAACAACTTGGATAAATGTTCTTCTCTAGTACCCCTTTGCAAACTGATTTATCTCTAGGAACCAAAAACAAGTTGTTATTTAACCATCTGAGTAATATTTTACCACATTTTATACCATATAGCTTACATGTGCTGTCCACTTCCTTCACAAGATGGCAGTGCATTCGCAACAGAACCTACAGCACAATCTACTGGGCACCTTTGGTACTGCTCAGTTAAACCAAATTTAAAGGAACACCTTCCCAAAAATAATGAGTAAAACTTGGGTGGGTTACATAAGTACTACATGACATCATCAAATCAAATCATCAAATCAAACAATATTTATAAAGCGCTTTTCATACAAAATTGTAGCACAAAGCGCCTTACAGTGGTCAAGGATTAGAAGATTGACCTTTATTGATCTCGCACAGGAGTTGTTTCTATATTTGACTCGGGGACCATCCCCATAATTTGTTCACACAGGGCTGCCCTGATTTCAGGTGTTTCTGATACAAACACCTGGCTGTAGGGGCGGAGTTTGAAGTGTGGATACTTGATAGACCAATCACAACCCCCTCTCAATCCCCTCCTTTAGTCCTCCAGGTACTGCCCAGTTTAGCAGCTGGTGATTGCAATTTGAAAATGCTTTATTCACTGAAAAACAGCATAGTAACACGAACAAGACGTTTCACTGTTGTTTCTGTGCCAATCAATTGAACGACAAACACGTCCGGACATGTTCCACTGTTACCGGTGATAGAGCGAGCGTGAGCGCACTTCACCAAACCACCAAACCACCAAACCAACAAACCACGCTCGCAGAATTTGGGAAACGATTGAGCAAAACGACCGCAGAAAAACTAAAAAACTCAATTGCAAAGTGGGTTCACTCACTCACAATCTCTCTCCCTTAATCTCACTCTTGTAAAATGTGATTAATTAGATTAATTAATTACAAATCCTGTAATCAATTAGATTAATTTTTTAAATCGCCTGACAGCACTAGTTAATACATAATTTTCTGTGAATATAGCATTTTCAAAACAATAAAAATTAAATTATTACGTGCTAGTAGTTAAAACCCTACAGCAGTGTTTCCCAACCAGGGGTACAAGTACCCCTAGGGGTACGCGAGCACACTGCAGGGGGTACTCGGCAGTGTCGCTGCCAGGCACGGGGAGATTTTTTTTGAATTTTTTAATTCTAATTTGAGTAAATTTGAGATAAAGAAAAGAGAGAAAATCCATGAGAATTAAAATTTTCAAATTAAGCAGATGAAATAAAATGATTTTCATTTAATAATCTGTTGTGTCACGTTCTACTTTTGGAGAATTATCAACACGTATGAGTGAGGGGGTACTCAAGGAAAAAGACTCAGGGGGTACACAAAACAAAAAAGGTTGGGGAAACACTGCCCTACAGAAGTGTAAATCAGTGATGGTTTCTTACAAGAAAAGTTACACAGTACCGCTTTAAATGATATAAAAATACATGAAAAGAATGTTAAAATAACTGACACGACCAAATGTTTAAAAATATGACTCCCCAGAAGAGCCGTTTATTCTCAAACCTCCACATGCCCACTTCATTAACTCATGGACATTGTTTGTTCAAGTAAGACACAACTCAGATCATCTTCATATCATCTCATGTCATCTTCATATCTTCTTCATATGATCATCTCAGAGTTTGTGGTGATAAAATAGTCCCGTGTGTTCCATACAGCTCCATGTTCAGTCTGCTGAGGCCACCAAAAGACGACACAGAGCTGCACGCTATTGATCTGCTGATGATCATCCAGATCATACAGGACCAGATCTACTGTAAAACCTCCTGTATGTGACAGAGTTTGTCTTCGTCTTGATGTGACATGAATTTTACACAGCTCTTTTTACGTTTTTACCTTTTCATCTCCAATACTTCTTGAAGATTTGAGTCGCCCCAAGTTCAGACGGGCGTGATTGACAGGTGGATCAGCCAATCAGGGACGCACATGGTCTGTCAAGACAAATACGGCTGCTTATGACAAAAAAAACATGGCAAAGCAGTAAACTCTGTTCATCTGAGGTGAATCTGATTGTGTGAGGGAGTGGTGACCAAACCGATATCGTTCTGTAGAAAAAATACACAGAGATTTAAGTCTAGGCGTGCCAGGCAATCTTTTTGGTGCTGGTAAGCATTTTTTTTTACATGGTTGGACTATTAAATGAAATATTTATTTAATCTCCAATTTAATTCAACTTAAAATGTCATAATACCATCAAAAGGACTGCAATATTCAACATGGTTATTGAATATTACATCTGAACACTCACTGTGCAGCCCGAGTTTCAATTTCAACATGAGTCATTATGAAAGCAGAACGAAAAAAATAACCACTTCTGATTTAGCTGCAAGGGAAAAAAAAAAGAAATATGGCACATTTAACTACAGAAGCCATGTTCGAAATGATTATTTTTCACCTTAATAAGGATAAAATTAACTCGAGATCTCGAGAAAACGACACAATTAATTTGTGATCGCGAGAAAACAAAAAATGATTCCATGAAAACGTTGTGGATGTTGTAGTTCTAAGATATCGCCACTAGATGTCACTGTGTAGAGAGTTTCGAACTGTGTTTCAGCTCCGACACTTCAGCTTCAACTGCTTCGGTGTTTCACGAAGCCTCACTTTGCGAAGCCAGTCTTCCGCGGACTGATCTTGAAATGATCCCAAATTAAAAGACGTAATGAAATCTTCCCGTGTCAACCCCTGATCAAAATATTGCCTTATCAGCTGATCAATTATAATTCCAGACATTCTAATAACCAAAAACGCATCTATTCAGAATGAGAAATAGCCCCGAAGTCAGCCTGTCACAACGTGGAGGTAGACGTTTCAGTCGTTTTCTCGAGATCACGGAATAATTGTTTCGTTTTCTCGAGATCTCAAATTAAATATCTCGTTATCTCTGGATAACAAATAAGGAAAAAATATTGCTTATGAATACGGCCTCTGTCGGCTTCCGCATTTAACAGAAAGAGCACAGCGGTTTTCACAAATCGATAACGTTTAAACAAGTGGAAATCCATTTGCGCAGAAGGAAAGGGATGATAAAACAAAATCATGAATCTTTATGACAGGGATACTGCATTGGTGGAAGCTTACTGGAACTTCAATTTAGATTTTTTTTTCCTCAGATAAGAAAGTAGTTCCTCCAGTACTGACGAGGAAATCCACCAGAGGCTTAGGAGAGAACGAAAACATGGTTTAAAGCTCCGAAAAGCTGATTTCCTTTAAATAAAGTAATAAAGACAAAGCACTTGGCCTCAGTAACCGTAAAGTACCTCAAACCAACAAATAATAATAAAATAATAAATACGGCTGCTTCATATATTTTCTTCATTTGCGTTCAGCGCGAGAACAGTCAGTCAGTCCTTCAGTCCAGAGACCAGCTCTAGAACATTCTTCATGAAGAACCAAAACCTTTTTCTTCTCAAAACAATATTTGTCCTAAAAGTGATATATTTGCGTCACAGTCGTCCGCGAAAAAGTCAGAAGTCATAATCACTTGGTGCTATTTTCTGTCGCGTCGTATCACTGCATCTATTATTATTAGCCTGTTCACAAGAACACTGTGAGCGCTCTATCACTCTCTATCATTCTCTTTCACTCTTTCTCTCTCATTCTCTATCGCTCTCTCTCAATCGCTCTATCTCTTATCGCTCTCTCTCTCAATCGCTCTCTCTATCGCTCACTCTCTCTCACTATCTTTCTCACTTTCTCTCTATCGCTCACTCTCTCTCTCACTCTCTCTCTCTCTCTATTGCTCTCTCACTCTCAATCGCTCTCTCTATCTCTCACTCTCAATCACTCTCTCTCTCTCAATCTCTATCACTCTCTCTCTCTCTCAATCTCTCACTCTCTATCTCACTCCCTCTCTATCACTCACTCTCTCTCTCTATTGCTCTCTCTCACACTCTCTCAATCGCTCTCTCTCACTCTATCGCTCTCTATCTCAATTGCCCTCTCTCTATCGCTCACTATCGCTCACTCTCTCTCTCTCTCTCACTTTCTCTCTTGCTCTCTCCCTCTCTCTCTCCCTCTCTCTCTATCGCTCTCTCTCTCTATTGCTCTCTCCCTCTCTCTCTCTCTCTATTGCTCTCTCCCTCTCTCTCCCTCACTCTCCCCCCTCTCTCACTCTATCGCGCTCTCTCTCTCTCACACTCTCTCTCCCTCTCTATTGCTCTCTCCCTCCCTCTCTCCCTCTCTATTGCTCTCTCCCTCCCTCTCCCCCCCTCCCTCACAGGGGTCAGTAGTGCTAGTGCAGCTTCTCTTTGTGCAGACTTTCATTCACAATTTTACCCTCATTTTAGTATTCCTCTTTATTTTAGGCGCTGTAGCTGATTTTTACAGTGAAAAAGTTTGTTTGAAAAAGTTTGCCGTGGCCCAGAGTTATTCCTCACTTATCTTAAGCATTCTGAACATCGTAATTATTCACGAGTACCGGGGCAAGACAAAAACTGCTCAAATACATGGAAAAACCGGGTACTGGCTGCTTATAAACTCACTGCTCTCGATAATTAAGACGCTCGGAATGCATTTATAAGCAGCCAGTACCCAGTTTTTCCATGTGTTTGAGCAGTATTTGTCTTGCCCCGGTACTTGTGAATAATTAAGATGCTCTGAATGCATAAGATAAGTGAGGAATAACTTTTTCAAATGAACAAGTTCTGTTTTTCACATTCAAAGATAAAAATGTTCCTGACGTGCCAAACGCCTCAGGATCATTTCTGATCTTCTGATATATATATATATATATATATTTTTTTTTTTTTGACAGGGCCTGACTACTTACTTCACAGCTAAAGGCAGGAGGAGGATTCCTTTGGCGTTTCATCTCATGTTATTAACTGTGTTTTTAAAATAGTATGAAACAAATCTCCATCTAAATCAGCTACAGCACCTTTAAATTTGATCAACATTATTAAAGGGATAGTTTTTTTTTTATGTCAATCTTTATGGCGTCCCCTTCAGCAGTGTCGTGCATTAACACTGGCTTACCCCTGACAGTGTCCTCTGAGCCGAGTTCTGCCCCGGTTCTGGAGCTGACGAAAGTAGTTCCGGCAAGTTAGCGGGGACAGTTAATGAAGCTTGTTTTTCTTCTCAAAACAATATTTGTCCAAAAAGTGATATATTTGCGTCACAAAACAGTTGTCCACGAAAAAGTCAGAAGTCTAAATCGCTTGGTGCTATTTTCTGTCGAGTCGTATCACTGCGCGACTATTATTATTATTAGCCTGTTCACTTGGTAGAGTGTTTGTCTACTGATCCAGGGGGTTGGCGGTTCGAATCTCGCTCTTGACAGGTTGACCGCGTGTGATTCCAGCTCCCACAGATGAGTGCTGCCGTTGTGTCCTTGGGCCAGACACTTAACCCACCTTAGCCCCCAGTGGAAGCCCCCATGGCAAACGTGCATCAAGGTGCATTGTGTTCTGGGCAGCAGATCTGCTTGGACTGCTGCCCCCGTGACCCGGAAAAGGAGAAGTAGAAGAAGATGGATGGATGGCCTGTTCACTTGTAAGCTTCGGCGTAGACATCCGCTGAAGGTGAACAGGCTGATAGAGTTAACATGGGCGTAGTGATACGAGTGGTGAGAGACAATACGCGAATGCGAAATATGCTGCTGGATGTTTCGGATGCAAATATATCACCTTTCTAACAAATGTTTTGTTTTGAGAAGAAAAACAAGCTTTATTTCATGTTCCAGGGAAGTTACCGGACCTACTTACGTGGGCTCCAGAAAGCGAGTCGAACCAGGGATCAGCTGAGAGTCAGGAGGTAAGCCGGTATCAACACACAGATTAACATAAAAAAAAACAAAAACAAAAAAAACAACGCACTATCCCTTTAAAACCTGGGAGAAATTTCTGAAAACATAGACATACTATATCATTTTAAACCAGTCAAAACACGGCAAAAGTAGAAATTCAACTTGTCAACTGGACAAAAGTTTATTTGGTCGAATACGTTTCGCATCCAAGCTGATTCTTTGTCCAGTTGAACTGAATTTCTCCGTTTGCCGTGGATTCTACACACCTCTTAAGAACAGTCAAAACTTGTCAAATCAAGATTAGGATTCTGAATTGCAGTGAACAAACCACTGAAAGTTCACCATTAGCTTTCAAAGACTCGTCCATCTCCTCTCAGATCAATAATTCTACCGTAAATTCAGTTTCTTTTGCTACTAAACGGTGTATGTGATCTTTGAATAGCGTCATCTACTGTTCCCAGTTCTTTTTTGGCAACTTTAGTGCAAACTTAACTTGCTTGTGTGCAAAAACGGTCAAAAACCAAATCTGTGCTGCCTCGTGCGGCCACTGCAATTCCAAGTGCTATGTGACATCACACAGAATTTCCCTTATTACGTCCAGGTGTTTTTGACACAAACACTGCAGAGGCGGAGTTTGACGGCGAGCTGTCCGACCAATCGCACTGTTCTTCAGAAGTCCAGACCCCCCGCCTCTTCTTTTAGATTAGTTTAGGCGGTTTGTCGCACTTTACGCTCGGACAGGAAGGGGGAGGTGTTCAGTGGGAGGACATCTGTGTTAACTGGGGGACGGGGTGCAGACGGGCGGCGGGCGGTTGAGGGCGTTCGTGTTATTTGGGGGGAGGGTTCCAGACGGGCAGCGGGTGGGCCTCCGTGTTGAAGACCACCTTGTCCAGACTGAGCAGGTCCATGTCGTCGGAGAAGAGCAGGAACAGGTACTTGAGCGTTTCTCCCAAAAAGAAGCTCTCCATCTTGTCCCTGGGCGCCGGGTTCACTGGGTCACGTACGTTGTTGATGGACGTGTAGCCGCCGCCGGGGACCTGTCCGAAGAACACACCAGGGTTAGACCGAGCGCTGCGGATCAAGCTGTAGTAAGAACGACTTTTATGACAAGATTTACAATATGTGTTAATTAGGGCTGTCAGTTTAATGCGTTAATTTGATTAATTAATTACACTGCAAATTAACGCATTAATTACAGGGCTCTCAAGTTTTGAAGTTTGGTTGGAGTGAGAGTGAGACTCTACGGTCTGCCCAACAACAGAACAATCTAGTTTCTGTGCACTGTGACCAGTGGCTAGAGTTTTGAATTGCTTAACAAAATTTCAGCATGAGAAATACCATGTGTGGCGTGTGAACTCGTTGAAATGCGTGTGTCACACTCTCAAAGCGTGAGACTTGAGAGCGCTGTAATTATGAGAGGCAATTCAATGGGCACACATTTTAAATTTGGCGTGCAGCGAGCAAATCGCTGCCAGGGCCTTTGTTTATTTTTATGTTTATTTGAGCAACTTGCAGGTTCCACTTAAAGGGATATGCCACCCCCAGGTCAAACTTGGGCATCTCCCCACAGTCCAGAGACTAAAATAAGTGATGGAAAGCGTTTTCCTGGTCACCCAGCCATTGTCCGAGTCTGTCAGCACTGACCGCCGTGCGCAGCTGCAGCTACTCCGCGTTAGACTGGAGGCTAACGTCGCCAGAGAAAGATTTCGGCCAAAAGGAATTAATTTGCTCGATGCTTTTCCCAATTACTTTCTGTGTAGTGCGCATTCATATCGAGTGCAAATAAATGTGCAAATCAACACGGAGAGCTTGACTTGGTCATTTTGGGTGGGAACTATTTTTCAGTGCGGAAAAACAGAGCCGAAGCACACACTACGTTGAGTAACAGGGGAACTCCCAACGTGGTGCGTAACAGGGATTCCTGTGTGCTTCAGCTGTGTTTTTCCGCACTGTAAAATAGTTCCCACCCCAAAATGACCAAGGCAAGCTCTCCGTGTTGATTTGCACATTTATTTGCACTCGATATGAATGCGCACTACACAGGAAGTAATTGGGAAAAGCATCGAGCAAATTAATTCCTTTTGGCCGAAATCTTTCTCTGGCGACGTTAGCCTCCAGTCTAACGCGGAGTAGCTGCAGATACCGCGGCGGTCAGTGCTGACAGACTCGGACAATGGCTGGGTGACCAGGAAAACGCTTTCCACCACTTATTTTAGTCTCTGGACTGTGGGGAGATGCCCAAGTTTGACCTGTGGGTGACATATCCCTTTAAGCGTAATTTCACAAATACAAACTCAAAATACAAACAAATACAAACTTATGTCACATGTCTCTGCAGTTCCTTTTGCTCTATATAATATAATATAATATAATATAATATAATATAATATAATATAAATTTCCCATCATTGTCCTGTGTGTGTATATATATATATATATATATATACACATATATATATACACACACATATATATATATATATCCCCTTAACTCATCCTATGTCTAAATAATTATCAAGTATAATGTTTTTGATCAGGTGTTTAAAACGGTATTTATTTGGGCAACTCTTAACTCATTTGTTAGATCATTCATGCAAACGTCTTCATCATGTCATAGTTCATTTCTCGTGTTTATATCATACATTTCCAAAGTGCCTGAATCAGCATTAACGGCGAGTTTATTTATAAAAAGAACGAAGATGGGACGATCAACAAGAACGCCGTGAGCTCTTTCACATTTTAAACGTGTCCAGAAACTAAAAGACTCAAATACGGACAAACAAATACAAGTATCACATTTCAGAACATGTTTGTGCAGAGATTATCAAGAATAAGACAGAATATATAATAAGGAAATTGTGGTAATTTTTGCAGCTTTTGCGATTTGCTCTATTTAAACTGCAATTTCATTTCAAATTTACTTGTTTTTACCGAACACACAAACAAACAAACAAAGCAGAATATATTGCATGATTTCTACTGGTTTCAAAATGTTCTTTCTGACAGCTGGAAGTGCAATTTTGCTCACTCCATTGGAAGGCAATTTACTTAAAATAAGAACAAAAATATGATTGAATCAGTCCCCCGCTGATTTCTACAGACGGCGACAAAAACAATTCTTATTTAAACTATTATATTTCAAGTTGCAGAGATATTAATAACGTTTTTAAATAAACTTTCTGTCTGCATTTTAAAATGGTAAATAGTCACATTTTTATACAGCGTTTTTCCACGTGTACGGCTCAAAAACGCTTTAAGGAACCGCTGACCCGTTCACACACGCACACACACGCACACGCACACACATTCACACACACAGTGCACGCAGACACTGTTATTACAGTTAACGAAAACGAACGAAAACTAAAATTGAAAAAATATTTTCGTTAACTGAAATAAATGTCAATGAAAAGAAAAAAAAAACAATAACTGAAACTGTATTGTGTGTTCACAAAACTAAAACTAACTGAAATTATAGATAAACTAAACCAGGAATAAACCAGGACTAAAGCAGGAGTAAACTAGGACTAAACTAGGACTAAACAAGGACTAAACCAGGACTAAACTACGACTAAAGCAGGACTAAACCAGGACTAAACGAGAACTAAACCAAGAGTAAACAAGAACTAAACTAGGACTAAACTAGGTCTAAACAATGACTAAACCAGGACTAAACAAGAACTAAACCAGGACTAAAGCAAGACTAAACAAGGGCTAAAGCAGGACTAAACTAGAACTAAACCAGGACTAAGCTAGGACTAAAGCAGGACTAAACCAGGACTGAACTAGGACTAAACAAGGACTAAACCAGGACTGAACTAGAACTAAACCAGGACTAAACAAGAACTAAACCAGGACTAAATAATAACTAAACCAGGACTAAACTAGGACTAAACCAGGACTAACCCAGGTCTAAACAAGGACTAAAGCAGGATTAAACTAGGACTAAACAAGGACTAAACCAGGACTAAACAAGAACTAAACCAGGACTAAACTAGGACTAAACCAGGACTAAACAAGAACTAAACCAGGACTAAACTAGGACTAAAACCAGGACTAAACTAGGACTAAACAAGGACTAAACTAGAATTAAAAAAAAACAAAACAAACGATAACGGAAACTTTATTGTGCGTTTATAAAACTAAAGCTAACTGAAATTATAGATGAATTGCTCTTCATTTTCGTCTTTGTCAATTTATTTACAAGTCTTGGTTTGTGATAAAATAAATCAACCCGTTGCTCTGGCAGTTTTACGTGAGCTGGTGGCACCTTACGACACTTCCTGTCTTGTTCCCGTTTAGTCGACCGCGGGATCTGGCGAAACGACTAAAGTTGGGAGAAAGCAGCAGAGCCCGATATGGGATTTGTTTGAACGTGACTGCAAGACAGACAAAAGCAAAAGTGCATCGTGCTGGGGGCAGGAACAGTTCTCAAAGGGAAAAATCCCACGAATCTCAAAGGACATTTACCAAGTTGCTAATAATAATAGGATGCTAATAGTGAGTACCTTGCCAAACTACTTTTCAAAATCATTTGAACATTCGTTTCTTTGTTTGTTAAAAGTAAAATGTATCAGTGCTTCAAACTGAACCAGTTATTGCCCCCTGAGCACTTGCTGATTTGCTTTGCTGCCACTTCTTCATTTACGTATTTTGGAGTTGGTAAATGTGGAAGCTTTGTTGTGTATTTTTATTTGTTTTTGCACTTAAGGCTGCAGCTTGTGGACTGCTTTGGTTGTTGTGGTGGTAAACCTGAAGAAATGTTTTAAAATTGTGTTTGTTTGTTGTAAGTTTGAGAACACAATACTTTCTTTTTGAATCCTGCACTTGACAAATAACCCAAAGTATAACCCAAAAACTAAAACTAATAAAAACTCAACTAAAACTGAACACTTAGAAAAAACGAAAACTAAAACTATCAGAGCCGCTCTGAAAACTAATTAAAACTAAGATAAAAATAAGAAATTCAATTTGTCAACTGGACAAAGTTTGTTTGGTCGAAACAAACTTTGTCCAGTTGACAAATTGAATTTCTTCTTTTATCATGGATTCTACCTGGATGACTGAGGGACTCTTCTCGTAATTAAAACTAACTGAATTAAGTGGAAAAAATAACCAAAATCAAACTATAATGAAAAATCCAAAACTATTATAACGGCAGCGTTCATCTGCACCGCCAACCTGTGGGTATGTGGATTTGACCGCTCGAACAATGACGTTTTATGTCAAGAACGGTATTCTAACGGGTAACCCTCGGATCAATGGACAAACAACAAACCACCAGCTTTTCCCAGTCTAAACGAGTCTCTAAATCCGTATCTTCCGTCCCAGAATCTAAAGGAGCAGCGTGTTCGTACCCGGGTGTACTTGTTGAAGTTCTGCAGGATGTCCCAGCCCCAGTCTCGGTACTTGGGCTCCTGGGTGAATCTGAACAGGTAGAAGAGGCTCTCCACCGTCTCCGGGCGCAGGAGGTTGTGTCTGTCCGCAGGCTGTAGACACAACAGGGCCGCATGTTAGCATAGCACAGAGGTGCAGCCGGAGCTTATGGAGAGAAAGGTCATTTTGAAGTGCATACTCATGTCACGTAAAACAGTTCAGATAATTAGATTTAGAAGAAAACCTTATACCAAATGAACACATTTTGAAGGTACAGCGCCTTTAAGATTTTACTAAAAATCTAGCTTTACCTTATAGTTTATCATTTTATTGGATTACAAATTGGACATGGGAAGATATTACATAAATAGAGGTGATTTCAACTGTTACCAAGCAACCAAAATGTTAAAAAGGCCCATGATTAGACAATAAAAACGTTCTCTTTATTTAATTAAATCCACGTTTAAACCGTCATAAAAACGCCTTCATCGTGTCTGCATTTTGGATGGCGTTTTCCATGTTGATGACATATGTAGGTGGTGGGATTTGGTATTACAAGACAAGTGTTTTTGTATTTTTGGAAAACTACGATAAATATTGACTGCAGGTGTCAGAAAAATCACAGAACCACAGCAAACACTTATTTTTTATATATTTTAAATTTTACTTGCACAAGTTCATAGTTCAAAGTTTGCTTTATTGTCAAAAAAACATATGTACAAGACACATAGAAGATTGAAATTTTGTTTCCCCCTGACCAGTCAGGACAGAGATAGAGCGGCCAGGGGAGGGGCCGTGTGCATGTGCGCGCCGCCGACTCGGAGATACAGAGATGAAAAGTGCAGTACAATCAATAACAATACAAAGATATTACGACAACAACAATTGGACAGGTAAACACACAGCGTTTTTTTCGTTGGTGACAAACGGGCGGGTGGGAAGGGGAGCAGTCCAGAAAAATCGCTGAAATTGAATGAAAACTGAAGCAGACATTACTATATAGACAGGGCAGAGTGTATTACATAAAACATCAGTGTGAGCCAAATGTGGAGTGTCTTGTTTTTGTAGAGTGCTGTGATAAGCCGCAGCTGTCGACCTTGGACGTGTTTGCAAAACAAAGTCCAGTTGAATCACACTTTCAGGAGAACTGATTACACCAGAAAGGGGAAATTTAACATAATTGATACATTTTTAGAACCCAGGCAAACAGACAATTTGCCAGAACCCTGGTTTCTGCCAGGCCCCCAATTTCATGCTACCAAGCAGGGCTGTGCGACTCGCAGTCCTCCCCCTGGCACGTATGATAATGCTCCAAGCACCGCAGCAATTTCCTAATGTTGTGAACTTGTTCAAACATATGGCATTAAAACCTTTCTGATTCTGATTCTGAATACAGACTGAGCCGCTGTTCCCCACAGTTCCACATCCATTATCCACGGTGTTACCTAGTGCCAGACAGATTTACACAGATTGTGATGGTACAGTTCAATCTGTGTTTTCTCCTTCTGATGTAGCCTCGCCCAAGTTCGCATCCTCACTATTGTGTAAAATGACCGGCCGGCGGCTCGGGGCTCTTTTATCCACTCGGCTCCAATTAGTGATGGGTCAGAAAACATCCCCCAGGCCAATCCAGATGTCCTGCCATCAAAATTCCAATAGTAAATCGTTCCGCGTCCTCCATTAACAGCAGTGCTAGGTGCACAACGTGTCTCTCGTGTATCAGGCAGCGAGTTCCTCGGGACTGTCCGGCTCTCCGGACCGGCGCTCCTCCGTGAAAAAGTATACCAATTACTTTGGGACCAGCTTTATCCAATTCATGATTTAGGATTTTGAAAATCTGTTCCAACAGGAGAAAAATGACGAGACGAGAGAAATAAAACATCAGACGGAGCAAAGATAACGGAGGAAGAAGAAAGCGTGTCTGCTCTTCACGACAGCTAGAATGGAAAAAGGGGAGACAGACGACAGTCAGAGTGGTCATCTTCTCCGCTGAGCTGTTCCTTCTTGCATCTTTTATTAATTCACAGATGGGTGTACACAAATATGCAAATTTCACATGATAAAACAACGTGACTTCTTTCCCAGAAACTCAACAACCCTGACATTTACAGCTGCAGGTTAGATTCAAGATTCAAGATTGTTTATTTGTCATATGCAGGATCAACACAAGGTCAAAAATGCAATGAAATGCTTAGGATCAGAAGAACCGTTGACTCGCTGAGATAGTCAGAAGTACTAATAACAGCAATAGTAGTATATGGTAAAAAATTGTTGCAAAAAGTGCAGGGGAAGAAGTAAACAATATAATAAAAATATGTAATAAAATGTAATAAAAATACAAAGTACAATGTACAAAGGTGCAGGTAGGATTAAATAAGGTGTAAGTAGAGTATTTCACAGCTTGCACATAATATAGTGTAGTATAATAGTCAGCATGTGACACACTGCACACACTGCACTCCTGTACGAGCACACTCCAAACTAAGCATCCACAGGCTCTCTTCCTGATTTCTGGAGACTTCAACCATGCATCTCCTGCAACTGTTCTGCCTACATACACCCAGTATGTCACCTGCCCCACAAGAGACAATAAAATATTGGATTTATTTTTTGCCAACGTCAAGGAGGCTTATTCTTCATCCCCACTGCCTCCCCTGGGTAGAGCTGACCACAATATTGTCCATCTGCGGCCTGTGTATCAGCCCATTGTGCACAGACAGCCTGTGGTGCCCCGTGTGGTGAAGAAGTGGACTGCTGAAAGTGAGGAGGCTCTGAGAGACTGCTTTGACACCACAGTGTGGACAGAGCTCTGTGACCCCCATGGAAAGGACATTAATGCAGTGACAGAATGCATCACGGACTACATAAATTTTTGTTTTGAAAACATCGTTCCCTCCCAAACGGTGCGGTGTTTTTCAAACAATAAACCATGGATTAACCCTGACATAAAGGCTCTGCTGAAGGAGAAGAAGAGAGCTTTTAGGTCAGGGACCAAGGAGGAGCTGAAGGCTGCACAGAAGAGGCTGAGGAGAGAAATCAGGATGAGCCAGGCCAGCCATAAGAGGAAGATGGAGCGACAGCTAGTGGAGAGGAACATCCAGGGGGTGTGGAGAAGTCTCAAGACCATCTCAGGCTTCAAAGCACCTCCTGCCCAGATGGAGGGGGACCTGCAGTGGGTGAATGACCTCAATGCTCACTTCAGGAGATTTGATCAATCACCCGGCACCCCTCCTCCCCCCACCCAGCTGCCAACTCCCACCTCCCCAGCTGGACAATGGGGAACTCCTGCTCCTCTTCACACCTTTACCTCTGCTCCACAGCCCTCCACCAAACATGGACTCACCCATCCCCCCAGCCTGCCACTGTCATTCTCTGCAGCCCAGGTGAGACAGGAGCTCAAGAAGATTAGACCGAGGAAGGCAGCAGGACCAGACGGCATCAACTCCAGGCTCCTTAAGTCCTGTGCAGACGAGCTGTGCGGAGTTGTGGAGCATGTCTTCAACATGAGCCTTAAGCTGAGGGTGGTGCCACAACTCTGGAAGACCTCCTGTGTGGTACCAGTGCCTAAGACACCGCACGCTAAAGACCTCAGCAGCTTCAGGCCGGTGGCTCTAACATCCCACCTGATGAAGACACTGGAGAGACTGGTCCTTGGCCACCTCCGCTCCACCGTGAGCTCAGCGATGGACCCGCTGCAGTTTGCGTACCAGCCTGGCATCGGAGTGGAGGATGCCGTCATCTACCTGCTGCATCGCTCACTGTCTCACCTGGAGAACCCCGGCAGCACTGTGAGGATTCTCTTCTTTGACTTCTCCAGTGCTTTCAACACCATCCAGCCACTGCTCCTCAGGGACAAACTGGAGACCGCCGGTGTGGACTGTGACCTGGCAGACTGGATCCTGGACTACCTCACAAACCGGCCCCAGTTTGTGAGAGCCAAGAACTGTGTGTCTGACCTCCTGACCTGCAGTGTGGGGGCGCCCCAGGGCACTGTCCTCGCGCCCTTTCTTTTCACCCTCTACACTGCAGACTTCAGACACAACACGGACAGCTGTGTCCTGCAGAAGTTCTCTGATGACTCTGCCATCATTGGTCTCATCAAGGATGACGATGATGGGGAGTACAGAGGACTAATACAGGACTTTGTGGACTGGAGTCAGCGGAACCACCTCATCATCAATGCAGGGAAGACCAAGGAGATGGTGGTGGACTTCTGCAGACGCCACTCTACTGCCCCCTCAGTGAACATCCAGGGAAGGGACATTGAGAGAGTGGACTCTTACAAGTACCTGGGTGTTCATCTGAACAATAAGCTGGACTGGACTCATAACACAGACGCACTGTACAGGAAGGGCCAGAGTCGGCTCTATCTCCTGAGGAGACTACGGTCCTTTGGAGTGAGAGGGCCACTCCTGAAGACCTTCTATGACTCTGCGGTGGCATCAGCCATCCTGTACGGTGTGGTCTGCTGGAGCAGCAGCATCACAGAGAGGGAGAAGAAGAGGCTGGACAAGGTCATCAAGAAGTCCAGCTCTGTCCTGGGCTGTCCTCTGGACTCAGTGCAGAAGGTGGGGGACAAGAGGGTCCTGGCTAAGGTCACCTCTATGCTGGACCATGAGTCTCACCCCCTGCAGGACGCTCTGTCTGCTCTGGAGAGCAGCTTCAGTGACAGACTGATTCACCCTCGCTGTGTGAAGGAGAGGTTTCGCAGGTCTTTCCTTCCTGCTGCTGTCAGACTGTACAACGAACACTGTTAACATGTCATTCAACGTATCTGCACTTACAAATATTCAACTATAATCCAGAGTCTATTTTTAGGTCTAGTTTTAAATTATCCTAGGCCATTATTTATTTATTAATTATATTGTTCTGTTGCATGTTACTTTTCCGTGCTGTTCTTGATCTGTGCGTTGCAACACTGGAATTTCCCCACTGTGGGACTAATAAAGGCATATCTTATAAGTGTTGCATGTGGATTTCGTATTGCACATAGTATAGTATAAGTATTGCATGTGGGTTATTGCACAGATTATTGCACACCTTCTGACTCCCTTTTCCCGAATTCCACAACATTGAGATATAATATTCCAAATTAATTTGATCAAAATACATGAAACAATAACACATTTATAATTATTCTAACAGCAGGTATTATCCCACCAAACCGAGGCAGAATTAGAAAAACATAAAAAGCTGTCACATGCATTTTAAGCCTCTTTTACAGACAGAAAAACCAAAGCAGAGAGAGAGAGAGAGAGAGGATTTATTGTAATGTTCAGAGATGAAAAGGAGAAAAGAGAGAGAAAAGCTCCACGGCCCTAATGCCTCCAAAACAAAAACTTTATCTAAGAGTGAATATAATGTGTTTTTTTTTGTTGCTGTTTTACAAAGAGAGAAGACCTGGCAGAAAAAGACACAGACCCACACAAAACACTTATTTATACAGTAAATCGACATTAAACAGATAAAGAGACACAAAGACCAGAATTTTCCACAGTTTCGCTTTAAAATAATCTATGTCAGAAATAGAGAGACACAGAGAGCGAGAGAGAGACAGAGAGAAGAGAGAGACAGAGAAACACACAGAGAGAAAAGAGAAACACACACACAGAGAGGAGAGAGAAAGAGAGAGAGCAACAGAGAGACACACAGAGAGAAAAGGGGAAAAAGAGAGAGACAGAAAGAGAAAGAGAGTGACAGAGACAGAGAGAGAGAAAAAAGAGACACAGAGAAAGAGAGTAGCAGAGAGACACAGAGAGAAGAGAAATACAGAGACACACAGAGAGAAAAGAGAGAAAGAGAGACACAGAAAGAAAAGAGAAAGAGACAGAGAAAAGAGACTGACAGAGGCAAAGAAAGAGACACAGAGAGAGACAGAGAAAGAGACAGAGGGAGAAAGAGAGAGAGAGACAGAGAGAGCGAGACAGAGAGAGAGACAGACGGAGAGGAGACAGAGAGAGAGAGAAAGAGAGAGCAACAGAGAGAAAGAGAAAGAAAGAGACAGACAGACAGAGAGAAGAGAGAGAGAGAGAGAGAGAGAAAAAAACACAAATGGTCAGAGAAAGAGAGACAGTGAGAGAAACACAGAGAGAGAAAGAGAGGGGGAGAGAGAGAGACAGAAAGAGATAGAGGCAGAGAGAGAGGGAGATTGAGAGACAGAGAGACACAGAGAGAAAGAGACACAGAAAGATGCACGCAGAAAAAGAGTGAGAGAGAGACAGAGAGACAGTGAGAGATAGAGAGAGAGAGAGAAAGCGAGAAAGAGAGACTGAGAGACAGAGAGACACACAGAGAGATGCACGCAGAGAAATAGAGATAGATAGAGAGAGAGACAGAGAGATAGGTAGAGAGAGAGAGATCACCAGCTGCTCATACTGTACGTGTCAGTGGAAGTACACTTATAAAACTCTTGCACTATTTGGACCGACTCTCTGCCCGTGGCGGTGAGAAATCATTCCTACTGCGCCTCCGGGGATGGAACCCTGAGCCTGAGCGACAGCGACGCTTAGCCCCGTGGGGCGTGGAGCTCTGCACCGGTCCTTTCGCCTGAGGTCACCAGACGGTCTACATGGGCACGCCTCCGGGCCCGTCCTGACACTCGGACACCATAATGAAGCTCGACGCCGTCCGGGGGTAGCCTGGCCCCAAAGTTTACTACAGTTTAGTTTAAGTCAAAGTTTACTACAGTTTACATTATGGCATAGGTAGAGTCGTCAGTGATGTCATGAAGGGCTTGAGGGGGATTGGTCGACTTAAGACACGCCCCCTGCACCAGCGAGGGGGTGTGGCATGGACTAACAACACTCTCATAATGATGAAGTCTCTCCTCATCCATCCAGAGCTGTGCGTTTTCAAGAGAGAAATAAAAATATGATCTTGTGACTCTGATATGTTGGTGAAACTGTCGTATTGTGATTATCAGTTTAATCCAGTTCTATGCCAAAAAACAGATATTCCCCACTACCTCCTGTTGTTAAAGATGCACCACGTAACTTGTATGTAACTTTAATAACGGCGTCCTCATGACACGCGCCAACAACATAACAAAGAGTCACAACATCCTCTCTGCCCCTACGCTTTCTGGTCGCTATGGTAACGCTTAAACATGCCTTCAAAATAAGATACACCACAAAATAAAGCTCGCTATAACGCTGAATCAGTGAGAGCCCTGAGCTTGTTTCTCTGCTACGAGACAGCCCCATCTTGGCATAATGGGAGACAATGACAGCCGAAGTGTGTCAATTATGTCCAACTACGCCGTAATATTATTTTGGTTGCTGTGAATGCAGAAAACACTGCTTCACACATATATGATGTTGCAAATGGTAACAGGGTTTTCACTGCTGTTGTGGCAATCTCAGGATATTCCGCCATGACTTTTATCCAGAATACCGGCAGAGAAGATATCTCGAACATACTTTTAAAGGGATAGTATGTTGTTGTTTTTTTTATGTGAATCTGTATGGCATCCCCTTCAGCAGTGTCGTGCATTAACACTGACTTACCCCTGACAGTGTCCTCTGAGCCGAGTTCTGCCCCGGTTCTGGAGCTGACGAAAGTAGGTCCGGCAAGTTAGTGGGGACAGTTAATAAAGCTTGTTTTTCTTCTCAAAACAATATAAACATCGCCACTTGCAAGTGAACAGGCTGGTTAGCTCAACTGGTAAGTCACTGACTTTCCCTGGGGGGACCTGAGTTCAAAGCCCCCCCGGCAATGAGCAAGCCAGTGTGGGTCCTTGGCCAAGACTCTTCACGGTACTGCCCCCCCAGGCGCCGAAAAAAGATGGCTGCTCACTGCTCCTGAAAAGGATGGGTCAAATACAGAAGTCAAATTTCTCCCGTGTGTCACTGTGTGTGAGACCAAATAAAGACATAATCTTAATAATAACTCGAGAGAAAATAGCACCAAGCGATTATGACTTCTGACTTTTTCATGGGCAACTGTTTTGTGACACAAATATATCACTTTTGGGGCAAATATTGCTTTGAGAAGAAAAACAAGCTTTATTAACTATCCCTGCTAACTTGCCAGACCTACTTTCGTCATTGCCAGAACCGGGGCAGAATTCGGCTCAGAGGACACTGTCAGGGGTAAGTCAGTGTTAATGCACGACACTGCTGAAGGGGGACGCCATACAGATTCACATAAAAAAACAACAACTAACTATCCCTTTAAGTTCGCCTCATTGGAGAGCTGGTCGCCGCATATTATGCAGAGCGGGATTGGTGCGTGGGAATCACCTGTTGCAATAAATCCATATTTTAAGTAGGTCTCCTGGTTTTGTCTGTTAAATCCAGCTTTCTTTTTCTTAGTGGTCATAGGCTCTTCTTCTGTCTCCTCACTGGGCCTTTTCCCCTTTGCAAAGAAACTTTCCAAAGACGTCTGTTTTTTACTAATTTTGCTGCTTGTGGGTTTAATATTAGCGTTTATGTATCATGTGCGTAAGACAAGCATCGTACGCACATGGAAGTCAACGTGCTCTTTTCGGGACATGGACGGGCCACTCAAAATGGGGTGGGGGAATGAGCCGCCGCGGCCCGGTACCAAATGGCCCATGGCCCAGTACCGGTCTGGGGCCCAGTGGTTGGGGAACACTGGTTGTCATGTTTCATATTTTTATCTTTTCTTTTCATGCAATTTTCAGTGTTAATATTTGGGGTAAGACTAATGTACCTGTTTAGATATTAATGACCTTTATTGTGAAAACGATGTGACCTTTATTTTGACAACTCAGTTGAACAGGAAGTTGTCGGCAGCCATTTTGTCCTTGACCATTTTGAGCTTGCCTTCAGGGCAGAGAGCTGTTTTGTCTGCCACTCCTCATTTGCCAAACTTTCTATGCTTGTTCAAGCAACGTCTGTAAGTACTTTGTTTTGTAATAATTCATGTTTCTAGTTTAAGTTGATGCTGGAAATTCATATATTAATGTTAGAAGGTTAAAAATGCAACTAAAAACGAAGTAGCTGTAACAATGACACAGAAAGTACATGGTGTAACTTAGCAACAGTAATTCATCACTCATCTTTACTATTTTGATGTATGTTGTGTATATGTTTGTATTTCAGTTTCACAAAAAAAAAGAAATGATTCAGTAAAATCACAAGAAAGACAATCTGCTTCTGTGGAGTTTCTGGATCTCTGTTTAGCTGCTTGGATAGCTATTCCTAGCGAGGCCAAGACAGTGAAAAGACGGCATCACAGCAAGTATGGAGCAGCGCTACCTCACAGCTAAGTGGCAAACAAGCTTACAAGTGGCTTACATTTACTGAACTGTCTGCAAAGCACTATTTAAATGATGGAGCGGAGACCATCAGCGAGATTTGAAACCTATTCACTCCCATCTCATGGTGCCCAACCTTCAGTTAGCTCCAGGTCTAGCATGATGTTTTTACAAGCTAAGGCAAAGGCTGAAGCAGCTGAAACTAGAGCATTGTTCATGAGAAAGGAAGCAGACATTAAAGTGGAGCAAGCACGTCTGCAAGCCCAACTGGATTCGCTCAGAGCAGAGCAAGAGCTAGAAGCAGCAAGAGCTGAAATGCATGCACTAGAAGCTGGATTAATTGAAATGGGCTATGAGACGAGGAGCTGTGCCTCTGGTTCAGATCTGCAAGATGCTAAAAACCAACTCGTTAGCAAATATGTGTTGGAACAAAGGAGTGTTAATACCGGCGGCACACCATATCAGATGAGGAATGCAGATGTTAGCACACAAAATCCCCAAGCTGCTACAGATCTACAAACGCCAGTTAATCACACAGACGCTGATTATGGCCCACCTCCTCTTCTAAGCGCCCCACGAGGTTAACAGTCAATTACCCCGCTCAAGCAATGGTCACCCACCTGTACCTGCTCCGCGACGTTCCATCCCCAGAATGCCTGACCATGACCCATCTTTTAATCTTACCAGTGATCTTGCCAAATTCTTAGCTCGCAGCCGCATGGTAACTTCAGGGCTCACTTCCTTCGATGATCAGCCCATAAACTACTGGACTTGGAAGGCATCATTCAAAAGTGCAATAGCTGGCTTAGATCTCTCTGCTGCAGAAGAGCTGGATCTTCTAGTCAAGCACCTCGGCAAGGACTCAGCTGAGCAAATCAAGCGAATTAAAGCTGTTAACATCAGACACCCGCCAGCTGGCTTGTCATTGGCCTGGGAACGACTTGAGGAGACCTACGGCTCACCTGAGGCTATAGAGCACGCACTTTTCACAAAGGTGGAAAAGTTTCCCAAGGTGACAGCTAACGACCCACGGAAGCTACGCGACCTAGCAGATCTACTGTCAGAGCTGGAGTATGCAAAGCTGGATGGCGGTCTACCAAGCCTGTCATACCTAGACACCGCCAGAGGCATACACCCCATAGTGGAGAAATTGCCTCACAACATACAAGAGAAGTGGATATCGTATGGCTCAAAATACAAGCGCAGTCATCTCGTCAGCTTTCCCCCATTCTCTGTGTTTGTGAAGTTTGTTCTTACAGAGGCTAAAGCGCGCACAGACCCTAGCTTTAATCTCTTCGCTTTTTCGTCTACACCTGCACATCTGAAAAAAGGCTACTCAGATCGGCCAGCTAAAACACCTGTGGCGGTCCACAAGACGCAAGTCTCTTCTACTGGAGAGTCACCCAGTGAGAGTGAGAACAATGCAGTGAACCCGGGTAAACAGTGTCCGATCCACCAAAAGCCTCATCCGCTAAAGAAGTGTCGCGGGTTCAGACTGAAGACTATGGATGAGCGTAAGCAGCTACTAAGAAAGTACTCCATCTGTTTTCGTTGTTGCTCCTCTACTCAACACTTGGCTAAAGATTGTACAGCTGAAATCAAATGTACCGAATGCGAGAGTGATTCCCACATATCAGCACTCCACCCCGGTCCAGCCCCTTGGTCATCCAAAGCGTCTCCTCCCCTAGCGAGCCATGGCGGGGAGGGTGACAAAGCGGACAGCCAGGAGGTGACTTCCAGATGTACACAGGTGTGTGGAGAGGGAGTAAGCCCACGAGCATGTTCCAAAATCAGCCTTGTCAATGTGTACCCTGCTGGATGCCAAGAACAGTCCAGGACAATGTACGTCATTTTGGACGATCAGAGCAATCGCTCCCTTGCTCGCTCTAAGTTCTTCGACATCTTTCAGATCAAGGGATCTTCGCATGCATACACATTGAAGACATGTGCTGGGCTAACGGAGATGTCAGGGAGGAGAGCTTGCGGATTCATCGTTGAGTCTATTGACAAGAAGCTGAATCTTTCCCTACCTACTCTTCTTGAGTGTGACCAGCTCCCAAGCAACCGCTCCGAAATACCTACGCCAGAAGCTGCACACCACCACACTCACCTGAAGTGCATTGCGGATGAAATCCCACCTTTGGATCCCAACGCTGACATCCTCCTCTTGTTAGGCAGGGACATCCTAAGGGTGCACAAGGTCAGAGACCAGATAAGTGGTGTGGGCAACTCCCCATTTGCACAGAAGCTGGATTTGGGGTGGGTAATTGTCGGAAGCGTCTGCCTTGGATCTACCCACAGACCTCTCGAGGTGAATAGCTTCAAGACCACGGTGTTGGAGAATGGTCGTACAAGCTATCTTCAGCCATGCAGTGGTCAAATCAAGGTGAAAGAAACCTACGCAGAGAAGCCCAACAGTTGTCATCACCCAGCACTTGTCCGAGCATGCGACTCAATGACACCTCTCAATAGCGAGAGCCTGGGACAAGGTATCTTCGATCGCACCTCAGACGACCACAAACTCGGACCTTCAGTTGAGGATATGGAGTTCCTGCGAATTATGGATAAAGAGTTCCATCAAGATGGTGCCAATAACTGGGTTGGTCCCTTACCTTTTCATTCACCACGACGACGGCTACCCAACAACAGACAGCTTGCTTATGACCGGCTCATGTCTCTACGACGGTCTTTGGACAAGAAACCTTCCATGAAGGTGCATTTCTTGGAGTTCATGGAAAACATGCTCAAGCGACAACATGCAGAGATTGCACCACCAGTCCCAGGAAACAAAGAGTGCTGGTACTTACCTCTGTTTGGAGTCTATCATCCGCAGAAACCGGACAAGATCCGCATCGTCTTCGATTCCAGTGCGGCCTATGACGGAGTGTCACTCAATGACGTCCTCATTACAGGCCCCGACCTCAATAACACTCTAGTTGGCTTGCTCATGAGGTTCAGGAAAGAAGCGGTGGCTGTTACAGCTGACATTGAGCACATGTTTCATTGTTTTGTGGTGAAGGAGGACCACAGAGACTTCCTTCGCTTTCTATGGTACCAGAACAATGACATGTCATGCGAAGTCACTGAGTATCGGATGAGAGTCCACACCTTTGGAAACAGTCCCTCACCCGCCGTTGCCATATACGGCTTACGAAGGGCTGCTGAAGAAGGGGAAGCAGAGTTTGGTACTGCAGCGCGAAGATTTGTTGAACGTGAGTTTTACGTGGATGATGGGTTAAAATCGTTCACCACTGAAGAAGAAGCTATCAGTGTTGTAATGCAAACTCAACAAATGCTTGCTGCCTCGAACATCAGGTTGCACAAGCTCACTTCCAATCGGCCTGCAGTCCTGGAAGCCTTCCCACCTGATGATCGAGCACAAAATATTGAAGACTTGGATCTCTTTGCCGACGACCTGCCGATCCAACGCAGTCTGGGATTGTCCTGGAACATCGTAATGGACACGTTCACTTTCCGAATCACCTGTGAGCAGAAACCCTTCACCCGCAGGAGGTGCTGTCGACTGTGAACAGCGTCTACGACCCATTAGGGTTCATAGCCCCAGTCACCATTCAGGGCAGACTGCTCTTGAGGGAGCTCACCAACCTGGCAGGGGATTGGGATTCGCCTCTCCGCATCACATGGAGGCAGAGTGGATGAAATGGAGAGACTCATTGCAAGACCTAGAGGAGCTTCAGATCCCACGTGTCTACACATCCATATCTACCTCAGGGGCCCAGCGTAGGGAGCTCTGTGTGTTTGCTGATGCTTCTATGAAAGCAGTGGCTGCAGTGGCATACATAAGAGTCTCATCTCAAGAAGGGCATGTAGAGACTGGCTTTGTGTATGGGAAAGCAAAGCTGGCGCCTCAGCCAGACCTGACCATTCCAAGGCTGGAGCTCTGCGCAGCAGTGCTTGCCGTGGAGATGACAGAGATGATAAGTACAGAGATGGATGTGACGTTCAACAACGTAGTATACTACACTGACAGCAAGGTTGTGTTAGGATACATTCACAACCAAACAAGGAGGTTCTATGTCTACGTGCACAACAGAGTCCAACGCATACGGAACTCATCATGCTCTGGACAGTGGAGATTCGTGCCTTCGGACTTGAATCCAGCTGACTACGGATCTCGCGCTGTGCCAGCAGCTCTTCTCAGTGGCACAACATGGCTTACAGGACCAGCCTTTCTCACCAAACCATCTTTGTACTTCTCTGAGTCTCAAGAGACCTACGACCTTGTCGATCCTGTGGAAGACCCTGAGATACGTTCCCAGGTAACGGCAAACCTTGTGCACATTCCTGAAGATTCTGTGCAGCCCGAGCGTTTTGAACGCTTCTCCAAGTTAAGCACTCTCATCAGAGCAATATCACACTTGATCCACATTGCTCGCACCTTTTCTCACTCTACACCAACCAACAGCTGTAGAGGTTGGCACATCTGCCAGCCTTCAGTGGAAGAGATCGCACAAGCCAAAGTGTGCATACTGAAAGGTGTTCAAAGAGAGTGCTATAAAGAAGAGATCAAATGCATACAAGAGTGCTTAAACATATCCTCTTCAAGCAGTCTGTGCAAACTGAACCCGATTCTTGACTCTGATGGACTGTTGAGAGTTGGGGGCCGTATAAAGCACTCAGGCCTAAACATGGATGATGTCAATCCCATCATTGTCCCCGGCCGTCACCACCTGTCAGTGCTTCTCATACGCCACTACCATGAAGCTGTGAAACACCAGGGCAGGTATTTTACTGAAGGTGCCATTAGGTCGGCAGGCTTCTGGATAGTCAGTGCCAAACGAAGCATCGCCAGCCTTCTGTTCAAGTGCGTGACATGCAAGAAGCTGCGGGGAAAAACTGAACAGCAACAAATGGGAGACTTACCAGCTGAGCGGCTTCAGGTAGCGCCGCCCTTCACATACGTCGGTGTTGATGTATTTGGGCCATGGGAGATTACCTCACGTCGTACCAGAGGAGGGCATGCCAATTCCAAGAGATGGGCAGTGATGTTTTCATGCATGTGCACCCGAGCAGTACACATTGAGTTGATCGAGACTATGACTGCCAGTAGTTTCATCAACGCTTTAAGACGTCTCTTCGCCATCCGAGGTCCTGCACGGCAGATCCGTTCAGATTGCGGGACGAACTTTGTTGGTGCCTCTCGGGAATTGCAGATGTCCAGTCCCGACTCGGCCTATGAGAGCGTAGAGAGATATCTCAGTGAACAGAACTGCACCTGGGTATTCAATCCGCCCCATTCATCTCATATGGGTGGTGCCTGGGAGCGGATGATCGGGGTCGCCAGGCGCATCCTTAATGCTATGCTACAAGAGCAAAGAAGTCAGCTAACACATGAGGTCTTGTCCACACTGATGGCTGAGGTAACTGCTGTGATGAACGCACGACCTCTCATCCCAGTGTCATCAGACCCGGAGTCAACTTTGATCCTCACTCCATCAATGCTCCTGACCTTGAAGACAGGATCCGCACCTCCTCCCCCTGGCAACTTTGAGGGTGGAGCCAGGTACAAGGAAGAATGGAAAAGAGTGCAACATCTGGCTGATATCTTCTGGGGAAAGTGGAGGCGTGAGTACCTCCACACGTTGCAGTTCCGCCACAAGTGGCAAGACAAGAAGCCCAGCTTGAAATGTGGAGACGTAGTTCTTCTCAAAGATTCTCAATCAAAGAGAAACGAGTGGCCCATCGCTGTCATCACAAAGACTTTCCCAGGGCAAGATGGACTGGTCCGGAAAGTTGAGGTGACAACCTCAAAAGATGGCAACAGAAAGACTTTTTCTCGTCCCGTCACAGAAGTAGTTCTGCTTCTCCCTGAAGAACACACTAGCAATGTAGATAGTTAAATGTGGGTTCTTACAGAACCCAGGCGGGGAGTGTCATGTTTCATATTTTTATCTTTTCTTTTCATGCAATTTTCAGTGTTAATATTTGGGGTAAGACTAATGTACCTGTTTAGATATTAATGACCTTTATTGTGAAAACGATGTGACCTTTATTTTGACAACTCAGTTGAACAGGAAGTTGTCGGCAGCCATTTTGTCCTTGACCATTTTGAGCTTGCCTTCAGGGCAGAGAGCTGTTTTGTCTGCCACTCCTCATTTGCCAAACTTTCTATGCTTGTTCAAGCAACGTCTGTAAGTACTTTGTTTTGTAATAATTCATGTTTCTAGTTTAAGTTGATGCTGGAAATTCATATATTAATGTTAGAAGGTTAAAAATGCAACTAAAAACGAAGTAGCTGTAACAATGACACAGAAAGTACATGGTGTAACTTAGCAACAGTAATTCATCACTCATCTTTACTATTTTGATGTATGTTGTGTATATGTTTGTATTTCAGTTTCACAAAAAAGAAATGATTCAGTAAAATCACAAGAAAGACAATCTGCTTCTGTGGAGTTTCTGGATCTCTGTTTAGCTGCTTGGATAGCTATTCCTAGCGAGGCCAAGACACTGGTATAGAATGTTTAATCTAGATCAGGGTTGCCCAACCGGTCGATCGCGGTCTACCGTTCGATCGCGGGCCGAGTGTCAGTTGATCGCCTATGGCTACATTCAGACTGCAGGGCTTAATGCTCAATTCCGATTTTTTTGTGAAATCCGATTTTTTTGTAAGGTTGTTCACATTTCCAATGCGACTTGTATGTGATCTCCAGTGTGAACTTTAAACGCCCCAAAAGTGTCCCACATGCACCTTGGAGGACACGACGAGGTCACATGCAGTGAGCGTGCTCAATGTTTACGGAAGTCGCCTAAAGTTGCTGTCGTACCGGAGCCAAAACATGTACAGCTTATTTGTTTTAAGGAGACGGAGAAGGACAAGGTTTTTGGCCACGGTGTTTTGTGGGGCAGTGGCAGCATCCGTATGAATGTGTTGGTGCGGAGTCGCAGACAAAAGTGTTGGGATTGCTACGTGCTTCGCCGCTTCACTGCAGGCATGAAAATCCCTCACCTTTCGGCGCAATTCACCGATACATTCGGGATATGTCCGTTTCTCTGGAGCTCCGGATAAATAAAGTCCATGGATATATGCGCATACACGTGGAAACACGTTCTCATGGTGAGTCATATTATCGTATTATTTCTGCATCAAAGGGACAGATTAGCTGACAGCAGGGGCCTGGGACTAAACCGGGACTAAACCAGGTCTAAACCAGGTCTAAACCAGGACTAAACCAGGACTAAACCAGGTCTAAACCAGGTCTAAACCAAGACTAAACCAGGTCTAAACCAGGCCTGAATCAGGACTAAGGTGTGTGTTTGTGTGAGGGGGTGGTTGATTGGTAGATTGGTAGATTTCAGCACACCATCAACCTCAAAAGTAGATCCCTGTTAAAAAAAAGGTTGAGCACCCCTGATCTAGATTATCTTAAGCTGATCTATCCAGTATTTATTCACACGTACTGTGGCAGTGAACCAGAGGACGGAGGAAATATTATTATACACTTCCTGGTTGAACTATGGACACCTTGGTTTAGTTTCTATGCCGCAGTAAAGCAGAAAACACAATGTCTCCAACGCCGAGCTGTGACTGAGGATGTAAAACAGACTCAGATCTCACACGTCCTCACAATCACAGCCGGGGCTTTCAGTGTCCCTTATAAACACTCCCTCCTGTAAAGAGTTTCTGCTCGAGTGTTGAGCTGAGAAGCATAAAAAACTACAGCGACCATTGTCCTTCACTTGAATGTGCCCCACAACATTTACACTTTACAAATAGGACAATAGAGACAAACAGCTCAAGGAAATATGAGACCTGTGGCTTTGACAACACAAAAGAGTGTGGGCTGTGGAAAGTAAGTTTAAAAACTCATTTTAGTATCAATTAGTATATGGCTACTCATTTTTAATAATAATAACGCATTAGTCACTTTTCCAGACATGCAAAGTCACTTGACAGTTGTGTGGTATTTTGCTCTACCACCAACACTTTCATACTCGGTAACAGAGGTGGGCAGTAAGAGTAATGCCATTTCAAAGTAATATGTGACTAACCACAGCAAAACCCGCCAAAAGTCGCTCAGAGTGAACAGGAGAAAATTGCGTTAGAAACTTTTTTTTTTTTCAAAATTTGTAATTTTCTTCTTTTTTTTTTGCCAAATGTGTGAGTTTAGATCATGAAGAAGCCACTCCATGTTTCAGATAACAGCATTGGTTGTAAAAACATTTTGTCTTGGCTAAGAATCGGGGAGTGTGTAAATTACCATAATTACCATACTGGCGCTGCTGGCCATTCATGTGACGATTAGCACTCTTTTGGGGTTTTTTTCCACCAATCAGCTGTAAGCGAGAAGCAAACTTGTGGTACTTAAACTGCGCAGCTGCATGTAAAGATGTAATGTTTTGCGGATGAGCTGAATCGTGGCTGTTTTACTGGACACCGATCTGTCGGCCTCACACAGAGGAGCTGACCATAAGATATCAGATATCAGCAGGGGGCTTGTGTAACTGTCAACATTAGCATCATATTACTAGCCAAAACTGCTCATAGATAGATTTGATTTGTAATGGGTGATTAATGTGAATAATGCCTGAATGGTGTGTGAAGTGCTAGTGATTAAATAATGATTGCAGATACTGCAGTACTGCAGACTACCAAAAATACTTCATTTTACCGCATTTTACTGCATAATGCAGTAATTTGGACATGAAAAAACTGCAGTTTTTCTTTTATACGCTGTAGTTTTTTTTCATAAGGGTGAGGAACAGAATACATCCTGAGTCAGGTGACTCATTATGTGTATTTCTTATTCTGCCTTTATGGCTTTGACTAAACATATTATCCTGTGTATTATTGATTACTGAATGATTATATGGACTTTTTGTTATAAAAGCATTTCCAGTTTAACAAAGTACCTTCTAATTCTGACCTCTGACCATCATGGGGGAGGGCTTAGCTTACTGTCATGCAGGTCACATATTACTCAAGTAGAATTACAAAGTACAAAGCCCAAGAAATTGCTCAAACTACTCCTGAAGTATAACTGTTGGCATGTAATATTTGAATTATCATTTAAAATTCATGTAATTTGAAGGACAAAACATTAAACAATGCATAAAATCTGGTATTTTGTTTTCAAAGGGAAAATTAGGAAAATCAAATATCAGAAGGAATGGAAGAAACACAAATGTTCAAGTTATTTCATATTCAACATAAAGCTTTTCTCACTTTTTTTTAGAGCGAAGATGTAAGTACTACCCACCGCTGCTAGGCAATGTGGATGAAGTACCTTGGCTATGAACACAAAAACACTTTTGTCACTGCTCCCCACTATGGTACCAATGGTCTCCCATCCAAGTACTAACCAGGCCCGGCTCCGCTTCGGTTCTGAGATCTGACCAAATCAGGCTTTGACGAGGAGGTTTAGCCACTTGACGAGATCTGACCCCATGACATTTAATACACCATATTTTCACATGTTCAAGCAAAATCAGAACAAGCTGAGGCAAAAGTTCTGCTTGATAACAGTCCACACACCAGGCAGAGAAATACTAAACTAATGTTTACATGCACACCAAAAAAACAAGAACAAAAAAACAACTAATAACTGGTCCAATAGTCCAATTTAAACAGATTTATCACAATGCATAGAAACCCGAGAACTGTGATTGAGGTGTCGTAGTTCAAATCTCAAAGATCCCATGAACACGTGGAGAAGCCAGTACATTCTCGGATACCTGCTGCATGTAACAGAACAGTCTAATTTTAAAAAATGTTTTACAACACACCCATAATCTTTTTATCCAATCCGAGCTCCTAAAGATTCCTGATCTTGTAAAATATTATACACTGATAATATTATTTAAAGCATTCAACAATTTACTACCAAGAAATCTACAAAACTTGTTCAAAATGAGAGAGAGAACTCAAAATTTAAGAGGGGATGGGAATTTCAAATTTCCAAATGTTCGAACAACCCGTAAAAATTTGTGTGTGTCGACATGTGGCGTAAAACTCTGGAACAGTCTGGATACACGTCTCAAGAAATGCCAAAATATCCATAAATTCAAGTTGTTCTATAAACATATGGTCTGGTCAGTTTATAGAGAGTGGGTCTGAATATTAGAACAAACTGCTTTCTGTATGTATGTATTTTGTTATTTTTGTTATTTATTGTTTTGAAAGAATGTAAATTGCTTATGCCCCCCCCCAAAAAAAAAAAAAACAAAAAAAAAACAAAAAAACAAAAACAAACAAAAAAACATTAGGCACAGTCTAGGAGAGGCATTCAACTGCATGAGGAAAGTAACAACCATGGAAATCTTAGACATGTTTGAGTGTTTACTAATCCATTTTAGATCAGCAGATATGACAAACTACAGCCTCACACCGAGCACACGTTGCGTCGTTTTGGTCCATTATGTTTAACCCTTGTAATGTGTTAGAACAGAGGTCTTCAACAGGGGGGTCGCGACCCCTAGGGGGGTCGCGGAGGTACTGCAGGGGGGTCGCAAAATCTTTTGATTTCACTTTAAAATAATATAATTTTATATTTTATAGTGTAAAATACAGTATTAACCTGTGTATTATTTCCTTGTATTAGATGTACCATAACAGAGTAGCAATGTTTATACATGACACTAAGCTCAATTTAATATAAAACACAATTCTATGCCGTATATATAGTAGGGGGTCCCTGGCCCAGTTCGCCATCTGTTTGGGGGTCCCTGGCCTGAAAAACGTTGAAGACCCCTGTGTTAGAAAGCTGCCCACATCTTTGGTGTTAGCGGGTCAGATTTGACCCGTGATTTAACTCAGCCTGAAAATACTTAAAAACACTAGTTATCATCCAATATTGTTTTTCACCTCATAACTAACTTACTAAGGTGGAGGAAGTGTGGTGAAGGGGGCCTGTGTGTGTGTTGTGGGACACATTGAGCCATATTTGATCCACAGAGCAACCCAGAGCTTTTAAGTGATGCACACAACAGTCAATATTCTATACCGGGTCATATTTGACCCGTAACACCACAAATGTTACTTTTTTTTGAGACTTAGAATTTACTAAAATGGTGAAAATTTATTTTATTGCATTAAAATAGTTGTGTGAGGATTAGATGTAGCCTTGTTCCAGTACAAAAAGCAAATGGTACTTTTTACATGCCTAAACTTGAAAACGGGTAAATTTTGACCCAAACACAATAAGGGTTAAGTGAAAATTAAACTTACACCGATAACTTTCCTTTTTTGACTTTCAATGTAAATTTGTGCTGCTGAGATCAACAAACATGTGGGTACGTAACAGTTCAGAGCATGTTTAAAAAAAAAGAAAAACTCCCTGTAAAAGATTTGTGGCTTAACCGTTTCCGCCAAAAGTGTGGTTAAAGGTATGATAGTCAACTTTAAGTGCTAATGCTAAATTACTAAAGCCCCCGAACGTCTCAGAGACCCAGTTCGCACTTATTAATTCTTTGACCTGACAGGTTTGGGGACAAAGATCGTTTGAATTCGGTCTCCATAAACTATGAAATGTGAGAAGAATCCCTCAGTCGTCCAGGTAGAATCCATGGTAAAGGGAGAAATTCAATTTGTCAACTGGACAGTTTATTTGGTCGAAGACGTTTCGCAGCTCATGAACTGACGAAGTAACTTGGATGAGCTGCGAAAACGTCTTCGACCAAATACACTTTGTCCAGTTGACAAATTGAATTTCTCCTTTTACCATAAACTGTGAAAGTTACACTGCCCTCTTTACTCATAATGAATGTGACGTCTCCATCTTGATGAACTTCAGTTTTGGAAGGTTATTCAGATGTCTGTGATGAGCAGATATGACCAATGTGCTTTCAACAGTTGCACAAATGATCATGAATATAAAGTGCTAAATGATATTGACTTAATGAGGCACAGGCCCAGATTTCATTAGAGAGAGACAAAGCTAAACTCATTTGTCAGTACACGCGTTTGTATCTGCTGTTTATGAAGACGGAGCTGCAAAACGTCTTTTTACAACAGTTGATGAAATTACTCAAGTAGGAGTAAAAATGTATTTGAGAAAACAAGTACCCAGTAGGGATGGGACAATAAACAATAACGTGGTTAATGATTAGGGCTGGTATAAAAAAAAAAGAGAGACCACTGCAAAATTATCAGTTTTTCCTGATTTTTCTACTTATAGGTATGTGTTTGGGGCTAAAGGAACATTTTTGTTTAGAGCATTTATTTGCAGAAAATGACAAATGGTCAAAATAGCAAAAAAGATCCATGTTTTCAGACCTCAAACAATGCAAAGAAACAAGATCAAATTCATTTTAAAACAACATAATACTAATGTTTACACTTAAGAAGAGTTCAGAAATCAATATTTGGTGCAATAACCCTTATTTTTAATCACGCCTTTCATGCGTCTTGGCATGCTCTCCACAAGTCTTTCACGTTGTTCTTGGGTGACTTTATTCCACTCCTGGTGCAGGAACTGAAGTAGCTCAGCTTTGTGTTTGTGTTGGAATTCAACAGACGCTAGAATGGAATGGCTGTAATACATGTAGAGATGCTGATTTCAGAAAAAATGCACTGGTCTCTTATTTTTTTTCCAGAGCTGTATCTTGATACACTGAGCTTTTGATTCAGTACAATTTGAAATGGTATATTTTAAATTAATTCATCCATCCATTTTCTTCTGCTTATCCAGGGCCGGGTCGCGGGGGCAACAGTCTAAGCAGGGACTCACAGACTTAGACTGTTAATTTTTAGCATAATGAATTTGAAATGTAAGCAGAGTTTCTGCTTTGTATTACAATGTATGATGAGGATGAACGGGAGTATGTGTGTCTGAGAGTTTGGAGTATGTATGTTTTTTTATTGCACTTTTATAATGTCCCTTGTCCTCTTCTCCCTAAAGGACTACAGATGGAAATTAGCTTTCAAGCTATAATCTGGTACAAGCATCTCTGCCTTTGGCATTATGTGGCTGTACATTGTCCTGAAAAATAAATAAATGAAATAAATAAATGAAAACTTCCTTCACCCTGGACACTTCCTTCAGCTCCTCCGGGGGGACCCCAAGGCGATCCCAGGCCAGTCGGGAGACATAGTCCCTCCAGAGTGTCCTGGGTCTTCCCTGGGGCCTCCTCCTGGTGGGACATGCCTGGAACACCTCCCGAGGGTGAAGAGAGGGGCGGAGCTGTCAACCAATCACCACCTGGTTGTGAGTTGGGTTCGTTGGCAGAGGAGGAAGCCGGAAAGACCCCAAAAACATGCTCCATAGGTTAAAAATCCTCCAACTAAGGTAGTCCTGACCAAACCTAGCAATAAGATCATGGAGATGGTCCCCGGGCGTGTTCATGAGCTGCCCATTGCTCCGGAAGGATGGGTGAAATGCAGAGGACAAATTTCCCTACAGGGATAAATAAAGGATCAATAAATAAAGACCTGGCAGGCCCAAGTGTATGGTGAAGGTCTGGCAGAGCTCTCTGTCAGGGGGACCTTCTCCCAGATTCCGGGGGAAAAAGAGGTAAATCGATTCAATATGGTTCAAATAAATAAAGGCTAAATCATGGCTGATACTAAAAGTCGTTGTTAAACCACTTCTTGTGCAAAATGAATATGAAAGACGCACATTTTAATCATCAAAACAGTGAAAATGTTAAATGTGTCACATGGACGAGTTTCCTTCCTCTAAACAAGCAACAAAACTGTAGCGCTGTAACAAAAAAATGTAGTAAAATATACCAAAAAAGACTATTGGTGATATATTGATACAGCAACCCACGATATTGATACTGTATCATGACATTAAATGATAGGATATGTCGACATTTTGATATTTTTGCACACCACTATTAGTAGACAATAATCGCTCGTGGGGTATGTGTATAATCATGAGAATCGCCAACAAAGGGAACCACCATTTTATCAGCAGAATGTGCATAAAAAAATAACTCTAGATGACCTCTTCCAGATCATTCTTTTTTTTTTCCACTTATAATAAAGTACAATACTATAACAGTTTAAATATGGAACTTATTCATAATATTAAATGTACACTCCTGATCAAAATTTTAAAGATCAGTTGAAAAATTGCAAGAACTCACATTTTGCGCTATTGGATCTTAAGAAGGTTCTAAGTCGTGCTTCAAAATGCAAAAAGAAGAAATGGGAGTGAGATAAGAAAAAAATTGACTTTACTACGTCCAACCTCAGCAGCAATGGCCTTACTGATGCAGCTCAACAACCCGACCGCCTTCAAAGAGAGAAAGCTTTTTTGCCTTTGCCATCAGGAGGTCGTGAGAGTGTGGATACCTGACAGAAAATGAAACTGAATCCACATTTTTGCGAAGATTTGGGCTTTTAAAGGCTGTGCTCTTAAACTTGTGATCAGCTGATAAACGGCCTCTTTCAGTTTAATGGTTGTTTGCAATAAATTGCTTTCTCAAAAGTTTTTCTTATCTCACTCTCATTTCTTCTTCTTTTTGCATTTTGAAGCACTACTTAGAACCTAAGATGAAGTATCTTCCTAAGACAGAAACTGGTCCACCCAAAGGACAAAACACCGAGCCACAAACAAAGCAATGTGGTCTTCTCCATTCAGTGTAGTGAAGACTGCAGTGAGCGCTACACTGGAGAAACAAAACAGCCACTTCACAAGAGGATGTACCAACACAGACGAGAGAGCCAGAGTGGACCTCAGTCTGCCGTACATCTCCACCTAAAAGGACCTCAGTCTGCCGTACATCTCCACCTAAAAGGACCTCAGTCTGCCGTACATCTCCACCTAAAAGCCACGGGCCACTCCTTTAAGGACAGTGAGGTCCAGATCTTGATTTGAGAGGGGAGTTAAAGAGGCTATTTTTGTCAAGAAAGAGAATCCTTCCTTGAACAGAAATGGAGGTCTCAGACATAATTTGTCTCCATCTATAACTCTATCCTCAAACATAAATCAAAACAAAGAAAACAATAGGGCAGCAGGTCAAGTCAAGAGGTGTGAAAACACCATTATGGTCGTGAATGGTTCTGCTAACAAGACCCACACTCCACTCCCACTGCAGATCTAATAGGCCCACCTAACTAACACAAACTGTAAACAAGTAGGTGTGGTAGTCTCAGAGTCATTTAATTGTAGTCAGCGCCCCCTTCAGGCAGATATAGGCAGTGTCCACCAGCGTCTGACCAGAACTGAAGAAGCAGCTTGAATGAGCTGAGAAACAGATTCGACCAAATAAACTTTTGTCCAGTTGACGAATTGAATTTCTCCTTTTGCCGTGGATCCTACTGGACAACTGAGGGATTCTACACAGCTCTTAAGATCCAACAGTGCAAAATGTGAATTCTTGCACTTTTTCAACTTGTCTTAAAATTTTGATCAGGAGTGTACAAATATTCAAATCCATAACATTTTTAAACTGTCAGCAACTTTTAATGATTATCGTGATACAAATGTTAATCACAAGTATTTTGGCCATGATAATCGTGACACCAAATTTCAGTATCATAATGGTAAGCAAAATTGTGTGGATGTAGCATTTGATTTATAATTTAAAGTTAATGTAACAAGAAGGACAAAAAATAATCTGGAAACTCTAGACACAAAAATGAGGCAAACTAAATCATATCTGCAGGAGCGCTGCAAGAAACACAAATGGTCAAATGATTTAATATTGTCACATGAAGCTTTTCTCACTTTAGACTCAGAGAGGGAAGAGGAAACACAACTGTTACTCAAGTAAGAGTACTGTTACACTGTCAAGTACGGTAACAAACAAGTGCAATTTGTATTACAAAAGTAAACGTAATCAGGTACTATCCACCTCTGGTTAAAGACGCTGTACCTTCTCAATTTTATTTCAAATGCATCCTAAAATATGAAAAACAGAACTAATTCATTTCATTTTAAATGCTTATTCCTCATTATTCACAGCAATAAGCTCTTTCACAGAGATCAATGGACAGTTTTGCGTTCACGGTAAACAAACCCTACCTAAACCTAACCTTAACCCTAAGCACCAGCATGCTAACCACACACTTAATCAATCAATCAAACATTATTTATAAAGCGCTGCTCATACAAAATGTAACACAAACACCTTACAGTGATCAAATATTAGAAGATTAGAAGAGTGGAAGATTGACATTTTATTGATCTCACACAGGAGCAATTGTTCTCTGCATTTGACCCGGGGACCATCTCCATGATCTTGTTGCTTAGGCTTGGTCAGGACCCAAGCCGGAGGATTTTACCTATGGCGCATGTTTTGGGCCCAGAGAAAACCCACCCAGACACGGGGAGAACATGCAAACTCCACACAGAAAGGCCCGGGTGACTCAAACCTTCTTGCTGTGAAGCCTGAGTGCTAGCCACTCAGCCACCGTGCCACGCATATCGCTTTATAATAAGATTCAGACAGTACACAGCGGACATACTGACCTCAAGAGCTGATTATAAAACATACAGCTCTGGAAAAAAATAAGAAACTGCTGCATTTTTTCTGAAATCAGCATCTCTACATGTATTACAGCCATTCCATTCCAGCGTCTGTTGAATTCCAACACAAACACAAAGCTGAGCTACTTCAGTTCTTGCACCAGGAGTGGAATAAAGTCACCCAAGAACAATGAAAGACTTGGAGAGCATGCCAAGACGCATGAAAGCTGTGATTAAAAATAAGGGTTATTTATACCAAATATTGATTTCTGAACTCTTCTTAAAGGTCCCATGGCATGACATTTTCACTTTCTGAGGTTTTTGAACGTTAATGTGAGCTCCCCTACCCTGTTTAGGGCAACCCTTCATGGCTAAAAGTTGCGAAATGTGTAAACTGAGCATTTGCGATCCTTTTCCGTGTTTGAAGAAAAGACAGCTCAAAGCGGAGATTCTGGAACTTTCTGACGTCACACTCGCGGAAAAGTTTCCACCCCCCTCTGGATCTCCACCCCTGGAAATCACGCCCAGATAATTTGGACTGCAAACGAGCTAGGAGATGCGTTTTTTTTGTTTGTTTGTTTTTTGCCTGGAGGCACGTAAGAGTGTTTCCAGGCTCGGATGTCCTTTATCCGAGCCTCCGAACCTCTGAAACAGCAGTGGTTTAATTTTATTTTCTGTGGAAATTTGTTTTTTTTTCATGAGACACTTGTCCTATCTTCATAAGCGCTTAAAATGTGGAAGTAGGGACAGCGTACACCACACCGCTAATCCAGGAAACAGTGGCGTATTTGGCCACGCCCCACCCACTGCACTGGCCTGTCTCTGTCCTCCTCATTTGCATTCAAGCAACAACGCCCAGAATAAAGTGTTTCAGAGACATATTTATGAATCGGACTGTCTTCAAGACGCTTTCTCATGCACTGAGGCTTGATTTTGAAGAAGGATTCATTTACAGTCTTAGGGAACCATTAAGGCGCCATATAAAAGCATCAAGAAGTACCATGTCATGGGATCTTTAAGTGTAAACATTAGGATTATGTTTTTTTTTTTTCATTAATTTGATCTTGTTTCTTTGCGTTGTTTTAGGTCTGAGAACATGTATCTTTTTTGTTATTTTGACCATTTGTCATTTTCTGCAAATAAATGCTCTAAACGATAATATTTTTATTTGGAATTTGGGGGAAATCTGAGAACACATACCTATAAGTAGTAAAATCAGAAAAACTGATAATTTTGCAGAGGTTTCTTATTTTTTTCCAGAGCTATATCTGTACTGGGGCGAGACACTTTTTGCTTCCTCTACACCCATACCACCGCAGCAGCAGGGCCACCAGCCTACTCAGCCTCTCCATGTCCTCTTTATTCCATGTCTTCCATCACACTCAGTGTCTGGGCTCCTCTCTCTTTAAACACTAAACAGCGTTAGAATGTTGAAACGGCTGCTTCGCTCCATACCGTACCTTGATGAACAGATGGAGCAGAAATTGAATAAAGTGCGAGCTGCTAATGTAATCTGAAGTGAAGGTGAGACGGGGTGTGCAAAGTCCCGTGACATATCAGAGTATTATGTCATTTATGAGGCTTTGAAAACTCCAGTGTGAATCACAGAACACAGAGCAGTGGGTTCTACATCCCCGGTTCAAGGTAAGCACTTCTGTCACACGTCTATGAGGAGGTCTGACTAAATACACATCATGAGCAATAGGGCTGGGCAGTATACCACTTCATACCGAATACCTGTGTTTTTTTTGTTTTTTTTTAAAGCAGCCCTCGAATTTGGACACAGGTTACACTTCCACCGATCTCATGCCACTGCAAAACACCGCTCTGTGTTCCTGACGTTTTGTACACACACACTCACCGGTATTGCGGTAAATGAAAAATTCATATCATAAAAAAAAACCCACCAGTACAGTAATCCCTCGTTTATCGCGGGGGTTAGGTTCCAGAAATAACCCGCAATAAGAGAAATCCGTGAAGTAGGACAACTTTATATTTTACAATTATTCTACATGTTTTAAGGCTGTAAATGCCTCACCACACACATTATACACTTTTCTCAGACTGGAATTAACATTTTCTCACATTTGTCTCTAGTTTAAACACTCAAACTTTCAGAGATTTTCAACAAAATGTATTAATGGTAAAGCGTAGGGGGAGACACGGCCCCGGAAGCCCCGCCAGACACGCGAGGAGCACTGCCACGTCCCGGGACAAGACGCGCACCAATTTTTGGTCCACAATGAACCCCTCACCGTGGACAAAGCCGTGACAGAGCAGCACATGTTGCGCACTTCTCCAAGGGGTTGGTGCGCGTCTCGTCCCGGGACGTGGCAGTGCTCCTCGCGCGTCCGGCGGGGCTTCCGGGGCCGTGTTTCCCCCCACGCGTCACTATTAATACATTTTGTTGAAAATCTATGAAAGTTTGAGTGTTTAAACTAGAGACAAATATGAGAAAATCCAGCGCGAGGCCGCGCGTACATCCGGGCTGCGAGCACGAGATAGAACTGCGGCGCCCGGACCGCGTGCTCTCAACCCGAGCCACAAACCGAACACGCACAAACGAACGCAAAAGCCACACGGAGTGATTTAATCCTGGTTCAGACCTGGTCCAGTTCTGGTTTAGTCCAGGGCCAGTCCAGGTTTAGACCTGGTTTAGTTCTGGTCTAGACCTGGTTTAGTTCTGGTCTAGACCTGGTTTAGTCCACGTTTAGTCCTGGTCTAATCTCTTAGCCAATCAGGACGCAGAACACAATGTTACACTATAAAAAAAAAAAAGTTACACTATTTAAAAAATGACAAAAAAATAAAAATAAAAAATCCGCGAAACAGCGAGGCCGCGAACAGTGAACCGCGATAGAGCGAGGGTTCACTGTATTCGGTATAAGCCGGTATACCGCCCAGCCCTAACAGACGGTAACAAAAAAAAGGGATGCAATAGCAAAAAAAAGAGCAAGAGACCAGTGTCAAATGAGATGTAATTATAAAAATAAAAAATAATAAATGTACAAATCAGAATAAAATAGAAAAATAAGCCCTTTGCTTGATATTCATTCACATGCTCCAGCAGCTTCACTGACCCAAATCAATTATATCAAAATGTGTCATGTTTGAGTGTAAATGAAATGAACATCACATTGTGCAGATATTACATTTTTGTGTTTCAAGTGGGTGTCTCTTATAGGACATCTCACTGAACAAAACATCTCAAACTAATTAACCTTGAAGAAATAAATCGATCTAAACTAGTGTAATTAATATCAATCTTCTGAATGAAAGTCATCAGCGCTTGTGTATCTCTGCTTTTGTCTGTGTGATGCTCATACATACTGTGTATTTGCAGACTCACCTTGACCAGCACGTCAGGCCCAGAGCCGGTCTGCAGGCTGAAGTGAGCGATCTCAGGACTCAGACCCGTCTCCATCTGAGCGTACATCTGATGACACGTCTCCATCAGCTCCAGGGCCAGATCCATGTGGGCCCCTGGGAGACCGTGATGGGCCCCCAGAGCCAGGGTCCCAGGCAGGAAACACACCAGGTGGTCCTGATCAGGAACCAAAGCACAAACACACCAAGGTCACATAGTTCTGGATTTTTCATTATAGTTTAGTTTTAGTTTTTGACTTTTTCCCCTCTAATTCAGCTCTTTTTAATTCGTTTTTAGAGTGGCTCTGATAGTTTTAGTCTGCTCAGTTTTAGTTTAGTTTTTATTAGGGCTGTCAGTTTAACACGTTAATTTGATTCATTAATTACACTGCAAATTAATGAGTTATAAAAATTAACGCAATTAATTATGAGCGGCAATTCAATGTGCGCACATTTTAAATTTGGCGTGCGGTGAGCGAATCGCTGCCAGGGCCTTTGAACGGCGAGTTTATTTATAAAAAGAACGAAGACGAGACGATCAACAAGAACGCCGTGATTTGGAGCTTTTGTCAAAAATAATTTTCCGATCACCGAAGCTGCTCCAGCCTGACGGATCATTTGAACGATAAACACGTAGAGACAAGTTCCATCGTTACCGGTGATAGAGCGCACTTCACCAAACCACCAAATCAACAAACCACCAAACCACGCTCGCAGAATTTGGGAAACGAATGAGCAAAGCGAACACTTGAAAATTGACAAACTCAATGGGTTCGTTCACTCACTCACTCACTCACTCTATCACAATTTCTCTCTCTCTCTCACCCTCTTAAAATGCGATTAATTAGATTAATTAATTACAAATCCCATAATTAATTAGATTAATTTTTTAAATCTCCTGACAGCACTAGTTTTTATTAGTTTTAGGGTTATACTTTGGGTTATTTGTCAAGTGCAGGATTCAAAAAGAAAGTATTGTGTTATCAAACTTACAACAAACAAATACAATTTTAAAACATTTATTCAGGTTTATCCCCACAACAACCAAAGCAGTCCACTGCGAGAGCAATGGGTTGATTTATTTTATGAATAATTTACTTTGTGAATAAATTGACAAAGACGAAAACGAAGAGCGATTTATATATAATTTCAGTTAGTTTTAGTTTTGTAAACACACACTACAGTTTCAGTTATCGTTTTTTCTTTTAATTGTCGTTTTTATTTATTTCAGTTAGCGAAAATATTTTTTCAATTTCAGTTTTCGTTTTTTCGTTCGTTTTCGTCAACTATAATAACCTTGACACACACACACACAGACAGGGGAGAGAACCGTCAGTTCAGATTCTGCTATAACATGACCTTTCTATTGTTACCATGGAGATTGTAGACTGAGGAAGGCAGAGATGACTGAAACGCAGAGAAGGACATGGACGAGATATTTTGAAGATGAGCGAAAAACAAAAATATATTTGATTTCACTGGCAAGGACGAGGCCACAACAATGGAATACAATAAAGATATTTATTGATGATGGAGAGATGAGATGGCTGGGGGGGGGGCTCGGTGGGGACTCGGGCTGTGTAAATAGACTTCTGGGTAATTGAAGGCGTGGTTGAGCTGAGCTGTGGTTGGCTGGAGGCGTGGTCCAGCTCCTGAATCTCAATCAGTCATATTAAGTCCACTTATTTCTCATAGATTAGAATACTGTAGTTCTCAGACAGCTCTGCCAGAACACGTTATGTTCAGTGAAGTCAAGTCAGAGGGCAGGAGCAGAGTGCGAGGTCTGTGTTTTTTGGAAGGTGATGTGTTTTTTTTTAAATCACTGTAAAGCACTTTGAGTTACATTTGTTGTATGAAAAGTGCTCTGTAAATAAAGTTTGATTGATTGAAAGCTGACACGCTCCTTGCAATGTGGGCAGGTTCTATATAACAAGTGCCTAATAAGCAGATCAATATTGAAGCTGGACAATTAAACACTATTTTAGATGTTTCTTTAATTATATTCATTAATTAATTCATTTTGGAATATGAAAAATATTCCTCCTCAAGCGTGCACTGGGGCGTTTTGCAGCCGAGTGTGAAGTGGCTGGAATGAGGATCAGCTCTTCCAAATCCGAGGCCATGGTTCTTGGTGGCTTTCCCTCTCCGGGTGGGTGGAGAGTCCTTTCCTCAAGAGGAGGAGTTCAAGTATCTCTGGGTTTTGTTGTGAGGGGAGGATGGAGCGTGAGATTGACAGGCGGATCGGTGCAGCGTCGGCAGTGATGCGGTTTTTGTACCGGACCGTTGTGGTGAACAGGGAGCTGAGCCAAAAGGCGAAGCTCTCAATTTACCGGTCAATCTACGTTCCTCCCCTCACCTATGGTCATGAGCTCTGGGTAATGACTGAAAGGAGAAGATCGCAGATACAAGCGGCCCGAAATGAGTTTCCTCCCCAGAGTGGCTGGACACACCCTTAGAGATAAGGTGAGGAACTAAGTCACACGGGAGGAGCTCGGAGTAGAGCCGCTGCTTCTTCACGTCATGAGGAGCAGCTGAGGTGGCTCGGGCATCTGTTCCCACTAGGAGGAGGCCCTGGGGAAGACCCAGGACACGCTGGAGGGACTATGTCTCCCAGCTGGCCTGGGAACACCTTGGGGTCCCCCCGGAGGAGCTGGAGGAAGTGTCTGGGGTGAAGGAAGTCTGGGAGTCACTGCTTAGACTGTTGCCCCCGCGACCCAGCCCCGGATAAGCGGAAGAAAATGGATGGATGGATGGATCATTCATTTTGCAAAACTGGAAAACTCTTTAATCCACGTTGTTAATGTTGTCACTTCCTCAAAAACAACAGTTTTGTTTTGTTTCATTCACACATGTTTGAGTAATCCTTTATTATTAGTCTGTGTACACTCTCAAAATGCTCCAAAAATGCTCCAAAATCCACCTTGTGATGTCATGTAGTGGTAGTTTTCAAGATAACAGCTCCTTTTACCGTTAGTAGAGCGGAGATTGGTGATTCCAGGGCTGAAATCATCCAAATGATGAGTTTAAAAACACAGTGGAGCACTTTCCTGGGTTACCACAGGGCATCACAAGTGTTTTTTGTTTGAAAGAAGAACACAACCTCAATATCTGTGTGAATGAAACAAAACACAACTCCAGGCATGTTTGGGATGAGTAAACATTATAATATAGATCAGAAGATAGCGTCATAGCGTCACGAAAGACTCAAGAAAACATCAGATCACACGTACCATCTTTGCGTTGAAGCGGTTGTGGCTGAGCTCCCCCACAAACGTCAGGCGGCTGGGGCCAGTCTGTCGAACCAGGTGCTTTCTCACGCCCTCTATGGCCTGGAGATAATCCTCCAACAGGCTGCAAATGAAATAACAATCAACAATCAGCAGGGGGTGCAACAGAATCTAGTTTAATTTCCACAAGCACATTCAAGCCACAGTAGATACGAAGTAAATTATTGGCAATTATGATTGGCAATTATGATTTAACAACACCAAAAATCCCAAATATTAAATAAAAGAATAAAGGGGAGAGTGAGGAGTGAAGACGGGGGAGGTCTGGAGGCAGCTTTTCTAAAATAATGAACCGTGTAAGTTTGTGGTGGGATTTTCTAAGGCTGGGTGGTATACCGCTTTTTTTTTTTCCTTTTAAAGATGTGAATTTTTCATACATCCCAATCCCGGTGAGTGTGTGCGTACAAAACGTGGGGAACACAGCGCGGTGGAACGTGGCGCCGCGGGACATTGTTTGAGAGGGGGACTGCTTTGCAGTGGCGTGAGAGCGGTGGAAGCTCAGTGTGTGTCGAGCGGTGAACAACGGACGGAGAAAATGTTACAGACACAGAGGAACTTATACTGAAAAGAGGAGCCGTGTCAGTCGTGTGGAAGAACTTCGGCTTTAAAAAAATCTGACGCCGATCAAACAACCGTATTCTGTAAATGTCGTCGGGCTAAAGTCGTAGCCGCAGGAGGCGACACGAGCGATCTGCTTCACCACCTCCGTCACAAACATGTCCTGGAATATGAAGAATGCACGAAACCAAGATCTGCATCCTCTTCCACGTCTGCAGGGAACGTTCAAGTCGGCGCCGCGACACAAAACGCCACTCAGACGTCACTCAAAGACGCGTTTGCCAAGGGGACCGCCGACGACAAGAAAAGCGGTGGAACGACATTACCGACGCTGTTACTGTCCACTTCGCCAAAGACATGGAACCACTTAGTACATGAGAAAAAAAATACTGTTAAATACCGTGACACCGATATAATTTTGAAAAATACCGTGATATCAATTTTTGGTTATACAGCCCAGCTCTAGGATTTTCCAAGAAAAAGTCAGGATATGCGTTTTGGGGTGGTTTATTGTGTCTCCCACAGTGCTAAAAGGTGCAAATGAAAAATCATTTTCAGTGCTTTAAAAAGTTCAATTTAGAACCAAACAACAAGGGGCTTTAAGGGGATAGTGCGTTTGTTTGTTTTTTAATGTGAATCTGTATGGGTTCCCTTCTAACAGTGTTGTGCAGTAACACCGGCTTACCGCTGACAGTCTCGTCTCAGCCCGGTTCTGCTCGGGTTCTGGAGCTCACGTAAGTAAGTCCGGTAAGTTCGCGGGGACAGTTAATGAAGCTTGTTTTTCTTCGCAAAACAACATTAGTCCAAAAACTGATATATATATTTCCGTCACAAACAGTGGAAAAAATCCAGCAGCCTATTTTCCCTAAGTCGCATGGTGCTCTTTTCTCTCAGAGTTGTATCACTGCGCGCGTAGCCTAGCCTAGCCTGTTCACTTGTAAACATCCACTTAAAGGGATATGCCACCCCCAGGGCAAATTTGGGCATCTCCCCACAGTCCAGAGACTAAAATAAGTGATGAAAAGCGTTTTCCTGCTCACCCAGCCATTGTCCGAGTCTGTCAGCACTGACCGCCGCGGTATCTGCAGCTCCTCCGCCTTAGACTGGAGTCTAACGTCGCCAGAGAAAGATTTCGGCCAAAAGGAATTAATTTGCTCGATGCGTTTCCCAATTACTTTATGTGTAGTGCACATTCATATCGAGTGCAAATAAATGTGCAAATCAACACGGAGAGCTTGCCTTGGTCATTTTGGGTGGGAACTATTTTTCAGTGCGGAAGGACATGGCCGAATCACGCAGCACGCTGCCAGGGGAATCCCAGTTACGCACCAGGAAGGGAGTTCCCCTGTTGCACAACGTGGTGCGTGATTCGACTGTATTCTTCCGCACTGGAAAATAGTTCCCACCCAAAATGACCAAGGCAAGCTCTCCGTGTTGATTTGCACATTTATTTGCACTCGATATGAATGCGCACTACACATAAAGTAATTGGGAAACGCATCGAGCAAATTAATTCCTTTTGGCCGAAATCTTTCTCTGGCGACGTTAGACTCCAGTCTAACGCGGAGTAGCTGCAGATACCGCGGCGGTCAGTGCTGACAGACCTGGACAATGGCTGCGTCACCAGGAAAACGCTTTCCACCACTTATTTTAGTCTCTGGACTGTGGGGAGATGCCCAAATTTGACCTGGGGGTGGCATATCCCTTTAAGGTGAACGTCGCCGTACCGCATCCGCCATAAACATCCGCTTACAAGTGAACAGGCTAATAGAACTAACGTGGGCGCAGTGATACGAATCTAGAGAAAATATCCGAATGCGAATTACGTTGCTGGGTTTTTTCGGACAACTGTTTGTGATGGAAATATATATCACTTTTCGGACAAATGTTGTTTTGCGAAGAAAAACAAGGTTTATTACCCGTCCCCGCGAACTTACCGGACCTACTCACGTGAGCTCCAGAACCCGAGCAGAACCGGGCTCAGACGAGACTGTCAGCGGTAAGCCAGTGTTAATGCATGACACTGTTAGAAGGGAACCCATACAGATTACCATAAAAAAACGCACTATCCCTTTAAAGGAAAAGTAACGTTATTTTACAATCTGAGCCTTCTTTCGGTAATAAAACAAGTCGTTTGACTCACCCATATCACGTTCGTGTCATTTGGAGCTGTTTGAAGAAAGTTATGTTGTAGCGTATCCGTTAGCATGAGTATTCGGGGCATTACTTTGCGGTCTCCAAATAACACAAACTTTAGCACTTTTCAAATCATAGAAGCCCGATGTCTTAAAGGGACAGTGTGTAGGATTCGTGGCGCATAGGTGGTTACTAGCTATTCCACTTCCTCTTTTGGCTATGGCAGACCTCGAGGGTCACCCGGACGCGACGTAGCGCCGACATCGCGCGTGCCCGCGCACGAACCGCGCACCGCTGTATACATAAAACGCGGTCCCCCGTTCACTTTTTTTTTTTCTTTTCGCATGAAAACACACAATCCCGATCATGATTCATGACAATCTACACATCAAATGAAACCTTACAGTCTCCTCTTTTTGACTATGCGATTCATTTCCCTGCAAAACAATCACTCCCCGAGCACATGGGGCTTTTATACAGAAAAGCACAAAACTTAGCTTACTTAGCTTACCTTTGAAGGCTTTGCACAGGTCAAACTCTGTATTTCATCATAAACTTGGTCTCAATCTGTCCATAAGGATCCAGCGAATAAAATCCAGTAAAACAATTTAGTCCAAAATACGTGTTATATCCATTACGATGTGTGATCCAGCAGCATGCTCCCCCCTTCCCCCCTCCCCTTCCCCTTCTCTCCTTCGCTCCTGGCTGCATATGGGGGCAGAGGAGCGAAGGAGAGAAGGGGAAGGGGAGGGAAGGGGAGCCATATGCAGCGCGGCTAAGCAGCTGTTAGCAGGAGCCGAGGCGAAGGATGAGCCCAAATGTCCTTCTGCGGCTCTCGTATTCAAAATGGCTGCCTCTATATGGGGAAGATCCCCCTTTTATGTGACTATATCTAAGTCCAAAAGAATACTTTGATTTCATGATGGAAGTGAAAAGGCTTGGAAAACAATGTATTTTTGAATGGGTATCTTCAATTTCAGTAATTAACAGGTAAAAATCTTACACACTGTCCCTTTAATGTAAGATTTCGTTTAAAGCAAAAGTGGCCTGTAATCCGAGATTTATCCATAGTTTTCAGCTTTGCGTTTCATGTTTGGGTCCCGGGAGCTCAGAGCACAGTCCGCGCATGCGCACTGGCGTCCTCATCTACTCGAAACTATGGCTAAATCTCGGATTACAGGCCACTTTTGCTTCAAACGAAATCTTACATTAAGACATCGGGGTTCTATGATTTGAAAAGTGCTAAAGTTTGTGTTATTTGGACACCGCAAAGTAATGCCCCGAGCATATGATATGAGCACCATGTTAACGGATACGGGATCATTAGTAGAACAGAACGGCTCAACATAAGTTCTGCGATACTGCTCCAATTGACAGAAAAATGCTATGGGTGAGTAAAACTACTTGTTTTATTGCCGAAAGAAGGCTCAGATTGTAAAAAAACGTTAATTTGCCTTTAAGTCTTTCAGCCGCTCACTTGCGCTCTTTCCCTCTCAGCGCACATTACATGTACCTTCATTTATTTATTCTTTATTTAATAGGAACAGTGCATATTAAAGGTCCCATGGCATGAAATTTTCACTTTCTGAGGTTTTTGAACGTTAATGTGAGCTCCCCCACCCTGTTTAATGGAAATCACGCCCAGAGAGTTTGGACCGCGAAGGAGCTACGCAATGCGAAATGCATTTTTTAAATTTGCCTGGAGGCATGTGCAAGTGTTTCTAGGCTCGGAAGTCCTTTACCCAACCCTCTGGACCTCTGAAACAGCAGTGGTTTAATTTTATTTTCTGTGAAAATGTGTTTTTTTCATTGAAATGCCTCTCCTTTCTGCCTTCGCGCTTAAAACGCGGCGCAGAGGAGCGGGTGGGGGGGGGCCACCCGCTCCTCTAACCTATCTGTGTCCTTCTCATTTGCATTCAAGCAACAAGGCCCAGAATGAGTTGTTCAGACAGAGAGATTCTGACTCTGACTGTGTACATGTGTCTTTCTCATGCACTGAATGTTGATTTTGAAGAAGGATTCATTTACAGTATTAGGGAACCATTAAGGCACCATATAAAAGCATCAAGAAGTACCATGTCATGGGACCTTTAATGAAAATCTGCAGCATTGCAGTGTAAATATCCCAGATTATAGCAAAAATGCTTATTTCCATCTGTAGTCCCTAGGCAGGTGACACCACAGCAAAAACAATAAAAACTGTGACAACTGACAATAGCTGAGGCCCTTGTTCCCATCCCACTGACAGTCTTTGTTTGAATAAAATCCTGTAGCGGAGGAGGAGCAAGTCCGTGTAAAACTTTATATATAAAACAACCATATTTAAAATGAACAAAATTATTAAAATTGAGTAAGTTATACTTGTCTAAAATTGTGCAGTGGTGAACGGAGAATGGTTTCATGTCTAATATTTTCACAGCTTTTTTAAACTGTAACCTGGACAAGACTGACTGCAGAGCTGCAGAGCGCACCTCCATCTGTCCCTCCCACATTATGTAAAATTCATTGGAAACATGATTTACACCATTTCCACTATTAAATGGCTAATATTTCATGTGCTAAAAGCTGTTCATGGACAACAGCTTTAATACAAAATCAATAATCAATAAAACAACACTTCAAATACACAGAGAATACAAATAATTGCCTGTGCAAATTACTCGTGGCTCACGGGACCACCAGAACCAGCGCAAATGGAAGATTTAAACTGTCGGCGCAGATGTGTCCGGGTTTGCCAGAACGCAGCACAGGAGGAGGGAGGAGGCGGCAGCGTGAGGGTGGTAAATGATCGATGGCGTGATTTGGATGGGCAAAACTGGCGGTTCTAATTGTGCACGCTTAGGTTACGTTTACACGTAGCTGGGTATGTTGAGAAACGAATATTTCTCTCCCTCAGTTTTCCAAAATAAGCCCCCATTTACACGTACACGGACATTTTTAAAAAAGGAGACATTTCCCTTCATTTGTACTCATCTTTTACACGCAAACGGCAAATTCGCCTCTGAAAATGAATCTTTCTAAAACCTCCGGCTAGAGTGGAGATTCTGGAAAACTACGGTTTCGCGTTTGCGTGTAAAGTGAGATAAACCAAAAGTACGATTCTGATTGGCTTGCAGAGCGTTCTCCTTCGTTTTCAGAGGCAAATTCGTCATTTGCGTGTAAAAGATGAGTACAAACGGAGGGAAATATCTCAGTTTTTAAAAATCCCAGTGTAAGTATAAACGGGGCCTTAGTCGCAGAAGAACACGCTAGAGAGGTTGTGGAAAATGAAGTTTAATGTACATTTGGTAATGAAAGGGTTTGGCGCACGGAACGCAGCAGATCAGGAGAAACAGAGAAATGATCAAAAATGTTGAAGAATTTAGATATGTGGGAGTCATTTTAATACGAAACTCCTTAACAAAACAAGGAGCAAAAACCTATTTAAACGCAATGATCCTGCCTCTCTTAATGTTTGGTGTCTCCTGTTCGTCACAAGCCAATCAAACCACGATAAAACCTCTAGAATCTCTTTATAAACAAGCTATTAGGATCCTAGATAAGAAACCGCGACACTATCACCACTGTCAAATATTAGCGAAACATAAAATGCTCAGTTTTGAATATATGATCAAATCAGCCAATCTTAAGATAAGATAATCCTTTATTTGTCCCACAATGGGGAAATTGCAGTGTCACGACGCAAGTTTCAGAAAGAGTAGGAAAATATGAGCATGCATCAAAATCAAGATAAATAATAATAAGCATGTACAGTCAACTAAAAAATACAACACTGTAAGGTTAAAAGGCACAGGAACGCTGCAAAATAAATGTCTTTGATTCTTTGATTCTTAGATTACTAATCAAGATCATTAAAAATGTGGCTCCTCCACCACTGAAAAAGTTTGTCAAATTACGTCTGACCAAATGGTCCGGATCACCAGGTCAGCGGTCAGCGGCCAATGTACAAAACCCAAACGTAAAACATCACTGGGACAATCTGCATTTTCTGTTAAAACAATCTCAGAATGGAACAAACTTCCCACTGAGCTAAAACTGTGCAAAGACTTCAACAATTTAGTGTAGGAGTCAATCGACATTAAAGATCCCATGACATGGTACTTCTTGATGCTTTTATATGGCTCCTTAATGGTTCCCCAATACTGTAAATGAATCCTTCTTCAAAATCAACACTCAGTGCACGAGAAACAGAGATAAGATGAGAAAGAGTATTTTTTCTCCCTCAGAACAGGTCATAATGGGCGTTGTTGCTTGAATGCAAATGAGGAGAAAAGAGCTGGCCAATAGTAGAGGGTGGGGGCGTGGCCAAACTCTCCGCTCAGAGCTGTCAGCTGTGCCCTCTGATCCATTTCCTTGTTTTTGCACGGGGGAGAGATTTGAAGCGTTCCATTGAAAAATAAACACATTTCCACAGAAAATAAAATTAATCCACTGCTGTTCAAAGGTCCAGAGGCTCAGATAAAGGACTTCCGAGCCGGTAAGTTCGCCGGAACATGAAATAAAGCTTGTTTTTCTTCTCAAAACAAAACATTTGTCCAAAAGGTGATATACTTGTTTCCCAAACAGTTGTCCACGAAACACCCAGCAGCGTAAATAGCATTCGCATATTGTCTCTCTCGATTCATATCACTGCGCCCACGTTAGCTCTATTAGCCTGTTCACTTTTAAACTTCGGCTTGCGGCGGAACCGCACCCACCGTACATTTCTGCTAAAGGTGAACAGGCTGATAGAGTTAACGTGGGCGCAGTGATACGAATCGAGAGAGACAATATGCGAATACCGGACCTACTTACGTGGGCTCCAGAACGAGAGCCGAACCGGGATCAGCTGAGATTGTCAGAGGTAAGCCGGTGTCAACACACGTAACTTTTAGAAGGAAACCCAAACAGATTAACATTTTTTTTTAAAACGCACTATCCCTTTAAGAATACAAACATGTCAGCATGAAGACAAACCTGAGAAGGGGAATCCATTTTAACTCATGTAAATAATGTACCTTTGATGAAATGTTTATGAAATGCATTATTTTATGCTGTGTTTAATGTTTTGTCGTGTTGTGTGTCTCGGGGGCTGCAGATGCCCGAAGAGTTATAGTCTGGTACAAAGCATCTTTTCATTGATTGTGATTAATGCTCCTGTACATGGTCCCTGTCAAATAAATCAAATAAAGAAAGAAAGAAAGGAAACGTGCTCTCCCCTGGGACAGCGTTTTTAGGGGCAGACCTCCACCGTCATGAAGTTGGTGTGTAGTTTTGAGTGAAACTAAAAAATCCTCTAACCATCAAGCTAAACTAATATCACATGTTTTCATTGATATTTCAGAAGTGTTTGGCTGCACTCACTCGTCCTCCACCTTGCCCCCCTGGATCCACTGCTTGAGGAGGTACTCGTAGTAGCTGTCGGCGCGGGCCCCCAGGGTGAAGGCCCCTTTGTGGGAGAACTGTCCGCTGTTGGTGTTGATGAACATGGGCACAAGGCCGTCGTGCTTCCCCGGGAGTTTGTGCACCAGCCTCATCACCTCATTCACCACGTCCTGCCCACATAATAATAATAATAATGCATCAGAAGAAGAAGAAGAGAAGAAGTGACATCAGTTTTATACGGCGCTTTTCTGGACACTCAAAGACGCTTTACAGTTCATTATTCATTCACTCCACACACAGAAACACAAAAACATTAACCAAAAAGCAGGATTATCCCAAAATAACTATTGTAAAATGTACAATATCGTTAAAAATGAGCTGCAAAACATAATTCATAAGGTCCGATATTACGCAAAATTGACTCCTGTTGGCTTTTATCCGTGTTATAATGTTGTTATCTCCTCAAAAACAGACCTGGAATTGTGTTTTGTTTCTTTTACACATGCTTGAGGAAAACTGAGTAAGTCTGTCTACATCTCCAAAGCTCAAAATGCTCTGCTCCACCTTGTGATGTCATTTATAGAGAGACTTTCACGTGTCTCCAGGCAAAAAAAAACAACAGGCATTTCGTAGCTCGTTTGGGGTCCAAATAGTCTGGGCGTGATTTCCAGAGACAGGGGGTGGACATAAACAAGGTAGGGGAGCTTACATTAACGTTCAAAAACCTCAGAAAGTGAAAATTTCATGCCACGGGACCTTTAAAAAACGCAGCACCTCTTGTATTGCTTCCTGAAAATAGCCTAATAAGGGCCTTAAATATCACGGACCTTAGTTTTTTTTTAGCCTGTGACTTTTAAAGGGATATGCCACCCCCAGGTCAAATTTGGGCATCTCCCCACAGTCCAGAGACTAAAATAAGTGGTGGAAAGCGTTTTCCTGCTCACCCAGCCATTGTCCGAATCTGTCGCCACTGACCGCCGCGGTAACTGGTGCTCCTCCGCCTTAGACTGGAGTCTAACGTAGCCAGAGAAAGATTTCGGCCAAAAGGAATTAATTTGCTCGATGCGTTTCCCAATTACTTTGTGTGTAGTGCGCATTCATATCGAGTGCAAATAAATGTGCAAATCAACACGGAGAGCTTGTCATTTTGGGTGGGAACTATTTTCCAGTGCGTAAGAATACAGCCGTATTACGCACCACGTTGTGCAACAGGGGAACTCCCTTCCCGGTGCGTAACTGGGATTCCCCTGGTAGCGTGCTGCGTGATACGGCTGTATTCTTACGCACTGGAAAATAGTTCCCACCCAAAATGACCAAGGCAAGCTCTCCGTGTTGATTTGCACATTTATTTGCACTCGATATGAATGCGCACTACACACAAAGTAATTGGGAAACGCATCGAGCAAATTAATTCCTTTTGGCCGAAATCTTTCTCTGGCGACGTTAGACTCCAGTCTAAGGCGGAGGAGCACCAGATACCGCGGCGGTCAGTGGCGACAGACTCGGACAATGGCTGGGTGAGCAGGAAAACACTTTCCACCACTTATTTTAGTCTCTGGACTGTGGGGAGATGCCCAAATTTGACCTGGGGGTGGCATATCCCTTTAACACACTTGAGCTGTTTGGTCTTCTGTGGTCTTTAATTGATTTGTTTTTATTGTTTTATATATTTGTGATACTTTTCATTGTGTGAAACTGTTTATTTCACTCTGTGCAGCACTTTATGTTACTACTGTTAGCACAGTCTTTGTTTATAAAATGTGCTACAGAAATAAAGTGGGTTGGATTTTCAAGCCCAGAGCTACATTCAACAGCTCACAAGCCTTTAAGCACTTTTCATTTTATGAAGCTAGATCTCGTGTTTGCCGAGCGGTGATCGTTTTCCTCTTCACAATCATTCCGCGGGCATGCACAGCGGATTTCTCAGGAGGCTTAAAGGTCCCATATTACGCAAAATTCACAAAATGGTTTAGCCATCTCAGAATGCTGTTATCTCAAACATACCCGGAATTGTGTTTTGTTCCATTAACAAACTGAAAAAAACAATGTGATATCAGGTTGTTTTAATTGAAGTTAACAGCTCCTTTTATACCTTTTTGTTCAGTAGAGATTGGCAATTCCATTTCCAATTCCAGGGCTGTAATCATCCAAATCATTCTAGTGAAGCTGTATAGAGTTTAAAACACAACGAAGCACTTCCTGTATTCAAGGCCGTTGCGAGCCATTTGGGTGCTCCAAGCACCCACACACAATGTGTATTTTTTAAAATGTGTTTATTTATTTTTGTAAATAAAGGTTCATAATATTTTGAACATTCAATGAATTCACAGAAGCACTTCCACGTACTATTTAGTTCAGCTATTTAATTCTATCTATGACAACAGCAAAAAGTTGATAACCTACCAAAGCGTAACCCTCTAGAATCTTTACTAGTCACAGGGATGAAAGTGACCAGTAACGATAAAAGCTGAAAGTTTTTGAATTCTAGATGCTCTGAGATGCTCAGGGGTTATTCCAGCTAATAAAAAGATGTCAACCACCCATTTTGGGGGGAAAATTCCCTTTCTCCCTCTTGATGATCCCACTTTGCACTACCTTCTCACAAAATTTTAAAAATATATGTTTGCAATAAAGTTAAACTGTAAATCACAGCACAAACCACATTTTATTCACAGGTACTAGTGGTGACATGCAAATCATTTATTTATTTATAAATATATTGACAATATTTACATGTACACTGCCTGTTGATGTACCTTGCAAAACTTGCAATGCATTTGTGCACTTATTAGGCAAAATTCCACATGTCGCGGTAGGCCTGCTCTGTGCGGGCACTCTAACATAAATTTAGATTAGTTTTCCTCTTCTAATCAGAGGCATTGAGGAGGGAGCCTGTGTGCGCTATGAGCAGGAGGAGCGAGAGCGTGAAAAAGAGCGGCATGCTGACGTGTGGCAGACGGACAGGTAGGATGTTTTATAAAGTTTCACGTGCTCTGTGATACTTTTTTTGAGAAGCATTGATTATGCGGGACTCAATTTGTGGGATAAATTGGGCTTCAAACACTACAATCACGCGCTATGCGGGACGGGTGGTCACCCTAACTTACGCTCTGTGCATAACGTGCATGTGCAGAGTGACGGCACTGTCTGCATTACGACATGACATCATTAAGTGGAACAGAGTGTTTTCTGTTTGAGAGAAGAACCTAAATATGCAGGTTTATGTGTTAAACATGTGTGAATGAAACAAAACAGTCTCGAGCAACTGTCCTAAACTTATAGCTCAGGAACTACTAGTAGCTTTCCACCTCCTTGCAAGTGGCTCGACAAGGAATTTCTGAATTATATGTATTTATATTTACTTTATATGCATTTATTTTATTTACTCTATTTCTTGCTGCCGTCAAAATTAGTAGCTCTCTGGCATTTTCGTTTTCTGTAAAGGTAGCTCACAGAAGGAAAAACGCTGACTCAGGGCCTGTCCACATGACTTTTTTGGTGGAAACTGACAAGTCTGTATTCGTTTTTGCCTTTCGTCCACACGGGGCCGGCGTTTTGGGGAGCCGAAAACTGTTTTTTTTTTAACCAGGTTCCAGAGTGGAGAAATCTGAGAACGCCGGGGGTCGCGTTGTCGTCTGGACGAGCAAAACGCGGCTTTTGGGAAAATTATGACATTGCGATGCCGTCATCATCACCACTTGACCAGAAGGGTCATGAGGTAAATCCTTCCCTGCAGCTGTGTCCCCGGGTGTATATTCCCGCCGAAAAGCCAGCATAATGTCCGAGTATTTGCTTTTGTGCGTGCGATGGCCATCATTACCATCTTGTTGCGTTTGTTTGTTTACGGAAGAGAAAGGACTGTATGTGCATTCAGTCTTTGTAGTATTGCGTTTTCGGTGGCTCTGGGTGTTTCCTGTTTACAGCGCCACATATCGGTGTGGCATATGTATTACATCGTTTTCGCTCAGCGCTCCGTTGTCGTCTGGACGCGAATATTTACTGATCCGACACATGTGTGGACGCAAATTTTTTTCAACCCGCATTAAAAAAAAAAATCCAGGAACGCTGTCATGTGGATGTAGCCTCAGTTCAGAACCGCCACTGGAAGTACAGAAAAAAACCTAAAAAGTTCCCCAGTAGTGCAAAGTAGAAGCACCCCAGATTGACCGTTGAAACCCAAAATGTATAGTTCCATCGATCACTTAGAGCTAGTTTCAGACCTGGTTATTGGTTGTTTAATCCTGTTTATTCGATCACAGTCTAATGACGTTATGCTCGGCGATATGCATATATTTACTCTAAACCAGATGGTCCAATTACACAAAGACTGAAGACATACGGATATGGTTTCATTTAGAATTTCTCTATTAATCGCAGATGACGTTAAATCTTCTACTATCTTCTGTCTTCTATTCTGCTACAATACAATTCAGACACGTGCCAGAAGAATCAAATATTTTTCTTTCCGAATTTTATACATTTTTACACATGCTTAACTCTGAACCAACGCAACGATCAGCACAGAAACATATTTGACATTTTAATAATAGATGTTTTTTAAAATTATTATTATTACAATGCGACATTTTGATTTCGATTATGAAATTATGCACATTCGAAATTAAAATGGTCCATCCATCCATTTTCTTCTGCTTATCTGTTCCAGCCCAGGTAGGCAGAAGAAAATGGACGGATGGAACATTTTGATTTCGACTGTGAATAATTTCAAAGGAACCTCAGCCTCGGTCATTTCTCTGTGATTAGTTTGTTGAAAAAACGAGTTCTCACATTGGCTTCTGTCATGGAAATAACGGAGCCAGGCTTTTGAATGGCTCTTTGAAATGAACGGATCCAAGAGTTTCAGATCCCACAAAGGAGCTCGGAGTCCCATCACGAACTACTAACTCTTCCTGGGATCCTATCTGAAAATACTAATACAACAACAAAAACAATTTCCATATATTAAAATACCATACCACATATTAAACCAACCATTAAATGGCTACAAAATGACTTCCATCTAAAAAGAATCATCACCAAGAAACTGAGGGAGTGTGACGTCACACAGTGTTCGGTTGTCACAAATGACGCTAGCAGTTATAGCAGCTAATCTATAACCAGGGCCCACATTTGGAAATACACTTGCATTATTGGTTTGGGCATAACTGTCGATCAAACCTGTTTCTAACACTAGCTGGAGCAGATCTTAGGGAAAGAAGGTAACAGACTGGTCTGATATTAATGTTTATATCTTTATTTAAGGACAAAACAGTGAAATAAACAACCAGGATCATATAGAGCCAGTTATACAAACATTTTAAGGTCAGAATGATGAGTCTGACAGCAGCAGTTACAGAGAGCGGAGATATTTATTCAATAGAAAAGTGAATTGGAACACGGCCTCAAAGGAGCCACTTCACGCCCACGCTGAGCAGGTTAGCAATGTTAGCTACAGTATATACAGTCTCTGGCCATTTGCCGAGTGGAATAGATGTGCTGATTCCTCACATAATGCAAAAGGCAAAATGAGCAGGTTTGTCACTTGTACTTGTTAAATCCATCTGTATTTATCTACTCTGAGCCACGAGACGGGGCTGGGCAGAGGTGGGAACCTGCAAGTCGAGTCAGGCTTGAGTCACTATTTTTAGGACTTGGCTTGATAAAATGGACTAAGACTTGGGACTCGACTTGGACTTGAAGGTCAGTGACTTGGGACTTGACTTGGACTTGAGCCCCGTAACTTGAGAACTTGATGCTTTTCCTAAAAATATATGTTTTTCTTTACGTTGATACATATGGTGCTTTTTTTTTTTACAGGAACAAACTTTAACATGTCCCTCCCACTTCTGTTTGTTACTTTAGATGTAACTGAAGTAAAGTGAGATGTGTCCTCAAATGTCTTACAGTAATGTACAGTAGTAACACAGAGGGACAATTTAGCTTAAAAGTCATATAAATAACAAAAATCTAAGCTATATTTGGTACTTCTTTTTTTAGCTTGAAATGATGACTTGGACTTGACTTGGACTTATGGGCCCGTGACTCGTCTTGGACTTGACTTGGACTTATGGGCCTGTGACTCGACTTGGATTTGCTTCGTCTTTTATTTGGGACTTGACTCGGACATGAGGTGAAAGACTTGAGACTTATTTCAGACTTGCAAAACGACGACCTCTGGCAACTAAGAAACAGACATTAGAAGCACAAGGGCTCTTATTTTTAGAAAGTAAGAATAATGATGTATTTGACTTTATAATACTGTCCCCGTGCTCATGTGGAGACTTAGCGACCGGTCACAGCCACAGTTTATGCATCAGAGAAGGTTCATTTGAACATGAGCCATATTGATAATCAATAAACCTGACTGAAGCACAAATGTGCATAAGTCATGATTAACATATCATAAAACACACTCATCTTATTCAGGAACCTGGTGTGGAGCAGGTTGTGAGTTCTGAACATGTTACCATAGAGATGACCCGCCTTCGGAGTCCCACTGAACCAGGCCAGGACTCTGGTTTAATCCTGGTCATGGTTTAGTCCTAGTTCAGACCTGCTTCAGTCTCGGTTCAGACCTGCTTTAGTCTTGGTTCACACCTGGTTTAGTCCTGGTTCAGACCTGCTTCAGTCTTGGTTCAGAACTGGTTTAGTCCTGGTTCAGACCTGGTTTAGTCTTGGTTCAGACCTGCTTCAGCCCTGGTTCAGACCTTGTTTAGACCTGGTTCAGACCTGGTTTAGACCTGGTTTAGACCTGGTTTAGATCTGGTTCAGTCCTAGTTCAGTCCTGGTTCAGACCTGGTTTAGACCTGGTTTAGACCTGGTTTAATCCTAGTTCAGACCTGCTTCAGTCTTGGTTTAGACCTGGTTTAGTCCTAGTTCAGACCTGGTTCAGACCTGGTTTAGTCCTGGTTCAGATCAGCTTTAGTCCTGGTTTAGGCCTTGTTTAGTCCTAGTTCAGACCTGCTTCAGTCTTGGTTTAGACCTGGTTTAGTCCTAGTTCAGACCTGCTTCAGTCTAGGTTTAGACCTGGTTTAGTCCTAGTTCAGACCTGGTTCAGACCTGGTTTAGACCTGGTTTAGACCTTGTTTAGTCCTAGTTCAGACCTGCTTCAGTCTAGGTTTAGACCTGGTTTAGTCCTAGTTCAGACCTGGTTCAGACCTGGTTTAGTCCTGGTTCAGATCTGCTTTAGTCCTGGTTTAGGCCTTGTTTAGTCCTAGTTCAGACCTGCTTCAGTCTTGGTTTAGACCTGGTTTAGTCCTAGTTCAGACCTGCTTCAGTCTAGGTTTAGACCTGGTTTAGTCCTAGTTCAGACCTGGTTCAGACCTGGTTTAGACCTGGTTTAGACCTTGTTTAGTCCTAGTTCAGACCTGCTTCAGTCTTGGTTTAGACCTGGTTTAGTCCTAGTTCAGACCTGCTTCAGTCTAGGTTTAGGCCTGGTTTAGACCTAGTTCAGACCTAGTTCAGACCTAGTTCAGATCTGCTTCAGTCCTGGTGAAACCCATAAAACCATGTCATAACTTGCTTCCATTTCTCTTGACGATGCTTTTACCCATAATGCTCTGAGGCGACGCCCCTCCCGCTGCTGTACGGAGGAACATTTTACAACAGTCTTAACACCATTTAGTCATTTGAATCTTATTAGTGATTTGACACGTTTTCGCAGAGCGTGGACGATGCATTTTAAAGAGCTGGCTCAGAAGTGAGAGAATGGGGCACATGTCAGCGCTGACATCTTCAGACGCACGGTTTTTGGCAGCGCTCAAACTGTCAGCCTGACGGATTTAAAGGGAAGGTTCGCTCACGGCTGTCATCTGCATCCATCACGGCAGACTGACGAGCTACCGCCTTTAAACAGAATGAGACACTGCATTTGCCGTCACGCTTTGGGATGTAAAGCACAGAACAGGGACGCAGGACGCACGGATGTGAGGCTGGAGGATTATTTGATAGTATTGTATTTATGGACAAATATTGTGATGTGTGAGAGTTGTTGAAATGTATTTTGAAAAGAATGACTTAGTTTATAGAGGATCCTGACATGTTTACTGCTAAACCTACTTTCAAATCTGTGGATAGTTTTCCGGTGAACGTTATATCCTGCAATTTTCTGATGTTACTTTAAACAAGTTCTGATTAAGATCCACTTTGTAATGACAAAGGAGATTTGCATTAGTTAATGATTATGCAGGGCTCTCAAGTCTCACGCATTGAGAGTGTGACACACACAATTCGGCATTTCTCACGCTGATTTTTTTTTTTTTTTTTGTGCCCAGAAAATCGGTCTGTGTGGCTCAGTTTATGCAGGCACCGCGCGTTTTCACCGTCCCGCTCCCCGGAAAAAAATCAGCCAATCAGAAAATAGATTGTTCTGTTGTTGGGCAGACTGTAGAGTGTAGTTTCAGCTGCTAAGCGCACACTGCGGTGATGATAAAACAAACTGAGAACCATCAGGTAATAACTTCATTTATATAACTTTCATTAGTTGCTTTGTAGTTTAAGTTTGCTCTTTAGACAAACATTTACAGCAGGGCTCTCAAGTCTCACGCATTGAGAGAGACAATTCGACGCGTTCACACGCTCACACGGCATTTCTCACGCAATTCAAGCCCCCCCAAGTGGGGAAGCTGGCCAATGTGTTTTTAAAGGAATATTAACGATTTGTATCAATATGAACCTTATTTTGGTAATAAAACAAGTTGTTTTGCTCACCCATAGCACTTTGGTGTCATTTGGAGCAGTTTCGTAGATGTTGTAGTTTAGCGATATCCGTTAACGTGAGTTCTTGGGGCAGGCGATTGCAGTCACCAAATAACAAACTTTATCACTTTTCAAATTACAGAAGCTCAATGTCTTAGTCTACACTTTCGTTTGACTCAAAAGTGTCCTCTAATCGGAGATTTTGCCATAGTTTCGAGTAGATGAAGTGGACAGTGCACATGCGCTCATTCACAGCTGATTTGCAGATAAGAAGACGCTCATAACTTTTCTGTTGCGAGCAACACATGGCAGAAGATTCGGAATTCGAGACTGAAGAGGACTTATTTGAGTACGATGGCCGTCCCTATCGTATTGAGCCTGAGTATACGGATGAGGAGGTATTAGAAATAATGAAGCGGAGACAGTTTTGGGAGCAGCGCAGAGAACAGCCATCGGTTTCACATTACTTCTCAGAATCGTGTGCTGAATCCGCTGGCCTTCTTTCTTTTCCTTTGCTGGTAAAAAATCGTCCTGACTGAAGTGGGTACTGCAAACACGATAGTCCAAACGTCTTACAGCTTTGTCTTTCATGTTTGGGTCCCGAGAGCTGAGAGCGAAATTAAGATTAAGATCAAGTCTTTATTTGGTCTCACACACAGTGACACACGGGAGAAATTTGACTTCTGCATTTGACCCATCCTTTTTCAGGAGCAGTGAGCAGCCATCTTTTTCGGCGCCCGGGGGGCAGTACCGTGAAGGGTCTTGCCCAAGGACCCACACTGGTTTGCTCATTGCCGAAATCAGCTGTGAATGAGCACATGTGCACTGTCCTCCTCATCTACTCGAAACTATGGCTAAATCTTGGATTAGAGGACACTTTTGACTCAAACGAAAGTGTAGACTAAGACATTGAGCTTCTGTAATTTGAAAAGTGATAAAGTTTGTGTTATTTGGTGACTGCAATCGCCTGCCCCAAGCACTCATGTTAACGGATATCGCTAAACCACAACATCTACGAAACTGCTCCAAATGACACCAAAGTGCTATGGGTGAGTAAAACGTGTTTTATTACAGAAATAAGGTTCAGATTGGAAAAAATGTTAATATTCCTTTAAGTAGGAGGCAGACTCTGAAAATATTTCATTTGTCCCAAAGGTTTATTAAAAATTTCACCGTGGTATCGTGGCAACCAAAAAATAATACATATTTACAAAAAATAACTGTGCTCAAAATTAGGCATAAGCAACAGAAATTAACAAAACTAAGAAAACTCCATGTGTACCCGGCGACACTGAGGCGACTCCCTGAAAGGCTGAGCTGACCTGCTTTTAAAGCCGTGTCTCAATTCGCAGTGTGCTCAGTTCGGAGTGTGGTTTTAATGCCACATACGTCACTTCCGGCGCGACAACTGCTGTCCCATTTCATTTTTGACCCATGCACAGTTAAAATGCGGTCTGAAAACCGCAGTCGTTTCCATGGAAATCGGGGTGTGGACCAACTGCGTGAAGATGCACATTTCGCACAGTCATATATCCCAGCATGCACCGCGCACTACTTTTTCTACGGGAGAAAACGGAGTCGGCGGCTGCATCTGGTAGTTGCGGGACCTGTCCCATTTCGCCGATGCCCATGCGGTCCGGGGAGTACCCTTAAAGCCACACTCCGAACTGTCCACACTGCAAATTGAGACACGGCTATAGTTCCCCCCACAGGAAGCTCCTCCCTCCAGGTGAGTCCACAATCTCATTAGGAGGGATATTTATCACATTTATCTAAGTTACCCCGTCGATTTACTTCAAGGGCCTAAGTCCCCTTTAAATGAAAGTGCTTAACATCATCTATAAACACTGAAACATCAAAATCAAATATAAAAAACCCAACAAACAAAAGGAACTGAAACCAATTCGCCCCCTCCACATGATCTGGCCCAAAACCTCCCCCCAGAGGCTTTAAATAACATTTATATATGTCCGTCTCAGGCCCCCTCCGACCAGGTGGAGGAACAGGTGAGCAGGTCAGTGTCTGAGATGTTTAACTAAATTGAATAAATTTAACCAAATAAAATCATTTAAAGTACCTTGAGTGTGTGGTGTTTAACTTAACAGAACTAAACAAAACTAAATAAAACAAACCCGGGATAGTTGTATTTAGTAGTTTAATATAAATATGAAATTAAGGTGAGTATAAAGGGGAAAAGGCCCTCTTTGTCACATACGCGAGATAGATACTAATATTTTTTGTTCTGAGTCTGGTTTTAGACCTGGTTATATCCTGGGTTAGCTCCAATTTACACCTTGTTTTGCTTTAGCATAGTCCAGGTTTAGTCACACGTTCAGAGCTGAATTCGAAGTTCTTCAGAGCTGATTTGGTTGTGGTTTAATCTTATTTACTTCTGTTCTAGGCCTAGTTCTGATTAAGAAGTGGTTTATTAAGGACTTTTTTACACTGTTCAGCCTGGGTGTATGTCGAGTCTTGCTTAGACCTGGTTTACAGGCCGTTTAGACAAGGACGATTGCGATTGAAAACGACAAAATATTCTATCGGAAGTGTCTTTCGTTTACACGGCAGCTGCGCCGTCGGGCTCTGAAACTGCAAATATCTGAAGACTCCTTCCAGAGTGTGGAGTTCTGAAGACGGCCCGGGTCGTGTCTCCGTCTAAACGGCAAGAAGCGCAAAACATGTTCACGCCGCATACACCTGACGTCACACTGGATGCGCCAAGCCGGTAAAAACAATAACAAACATATCTGACTACCTTAATACCACGGATGTTCAAGCTGCGCTAGCAGCTCTAGTCAACATACAAGAGTCATTTCAACAATTGTGTAAAATGTATACGGATACCATAGGTGAACAGAGACGGGTAAACAATATTCACACAAGAAACAGAAAATGACAATTTTGTGCATGCTCGCTGACATGCCGCCGCTCTATCACAGTGCCAACTAGCGACCTGGCATGCATATTCAATCGAATTCGCCCACTTTCGCGTCTTCGTATAAACAAACATTTCCTGTTGAGAACGCTCGTCTAAACGCGGATAAAAAACTGAAGACGAGACGCCACTTTTGCGTCTTCTGTTTTGATCGTTGCCGTATAAACGTAGCCTTAGTCTAGTCCTGGTCTTATGACAAGTCGAGCTATTTCTGGTGTTTCGTAGTATCCAGTCCAATCCAAGGGTATTAGTGTAGCACATTTTCCAAATCCGATCATTTAAAGTGCTGCACATTATAGCAATATACAACAAACATTTAGAAACCAGCAGAATTACAATCCAGACAAAAGGAACTAATAAAAGCAATGAATGAGATTAATAAAACCAACCAATCAGATCTGAGATGTTCTGAGATGAGAAACAATCTTAAAATCCATTTGTAAATGAACAGGAAGCCAGTGCAAAGGGGTGATGTGGTGCTTTTTTATGTCCTGTCAAGACCTGTGCCCGGGTTCTGGACTAAGAGCAGGCGATAAAGGACATTTGATGAAAAGTGTAATACAAGTCATAATTCTTCAGCCGAATGAATGGAACATATTTATTCAGTTTATTATGACAACGTAAAAGGGTTTTTATGTAAATGTGAGTTGGGTAATTATCCTAATGCACAGATACAGACCCGGGTCACACACAGGCTGTGCCTCTGAGGCAGGTGCAGGCTCACACTGTTCTATTGAAGAACAAAAGTCACGCTCTCCTAAACCTGCCTTCACCTGCAACAGTAACACTCACAGTGGCACCAGCTCACACTCGTTAGCTCCACCACATGCAAGCAACAAAACAACCACCGAATGATGTGACGTCTTTGCCAAACTAGTAAAAGTAAGTAAAAAGTCATGGAAATACTTGAAAATAGGCGCATTTAACCTAATGGGAGCTTCAGGCCATGGCATTATGTAGTTTATCATGCGTTTGTGTTATTGTGTAATTGTGTTTGTGTAATCCTCTGATAAGGTCGTCTCCTTCTGACGGCAATATGAAGTAAAGCAGTTTAAATAAGGCTATAAACCCAAAAGGTGCTGCACCCAAACGGGAAACATTTGCAGTTGCAAGGGTCCATAGGTAAACAAAGGGTCCACAGCAACTAGCATGCTAATGCGCACTTCCTGACTACCTAACAATAAAGATGTGTGTAGAATCCCTCAGTCATCCAGGTAGAATCCATGGCAAAAGGAGAAATTCAACTTGTCAACTGGATAGGGCAGCAGGTCAGGCCCAGAGGTGTGAAAACACTATTATGGTCCTGAATGGTTCTGCAAGACCCACACTCCACTCCCACTGCAGATCTAACAGGCCCACCTAAATAACACAAACTCTAAACAAGTAGGTGTGGTACTTTCAAAGTAATTTCAATGTAGTTAGCAGACATGGGACCAAGTCACACATGTGCAAGTCTCAAGTAAGTCTCAAGTCTTCACCTTCAAGTCACAAGTAAGTCCCAAGTATTTTTTTCTTGGGCAAGTCAAGTCAAGTCAAGTCACAGGCTGTGTCAAGTCAAGTCAAGTCAAGTCCTGTAATAGGTCAAGTCAAGTCCAAGTCAAGTCACCGTTGGCGTATTGTTGTAATTTTAGCTGCAGAATCTGATCTTAATAAAGTGAAAGGCAATATATAAGAAAGTGTAAGTAATCATCACTGGCTAATGTGTCCAACCTGTTATAAAATATTTGTATTGTAAATACTCATGTTCAGTAAAATACATCGTAGACTCAAACAAAACAGTGATAATGTAATTATTGATTATTTATTGGTAAAAGTGATCTGTACATCAAAAACCAAACTGTTTCACATGTTTTCAACATTGTTTCAGCATTGAGCTGAAACCAATAACAGCTAAAACAAACTTGTATTAAACTTTGTTACACTCCCTAACTCACTCTGTCCCACACACACACACACATACATACACACACACACACACACACACATATACACACACACATACACACACACACACACACACACACACACACACACACACACACACACACACACACACACACATACACACACACACATACAGAATATCCACAAGTAGCTATCCTTTTACAAAGTAACAATAACAGCTAAAACAAATACTAACTTACAGTAAATTAAACTGTCACATTTCTTTGCTCTTTTCTTTGCACATTTCTCTCTCACACACTTTCTGTCACTCACACTCACACAGTATATCCATAAGTCATTCCCTTTTTGTGAGGAAACAAATAATAGCTAAAACAAATAGCTTATTAATATTAAACTTTGTTACATTTCTCCTCTCACTCACACACACACACACACACACACACACCACTCCTCGCGTGCGTAATGGGTCAGGCGCGCTCCTCGAGAGCTCGTGTATTTAGACTACACCTTTGTAAGAGACTGACTAAGAGTAAAAAGTGATGAGAGTTTTGTTTATTATTATTATTTGAACGTAGACCCTCGGTCAAGTGATCTCCTGCATACCACAAAACCAAGCCAACAACTGATCTGAGCAACGCCAAGAGACATTAACGCCACATAACCCTCCACCACAAGCGCAAACACAGCGCAACTCTCACATCTGAGGGGACGAAACCAGGACTGGACCAGGTCTAGACCTGGACTAAACCGGGATTAAACCACCACGGGCCACTCTTTGCTGATTTCGTGCGGCTGGTTTGTGGCTGGGGCTGAGAGTACGCGGTCCGGGCGCCGCGGATCGTTTTCGTGCTCGCAGCCCCGGTGTACGCGCGGCCTCGTGCCGGTGGTGGTGCACGTGGTGCACGCGTTGTGTCCCAGGACATGGCAGTGCCGGTGAATGAGCACGAAAACATTATGTGACCACGCAAGTCATTCAAGTCATCGTGTCTCAAGTCAAGTCAAGTCCCGAGTCCTAGACTTCCAAGTCTGAGTCAAGTCTCAAGTATTTCATTTTTTGTCGAGTCAAGTCACAAGTCATAAAAACAGCGACTCGAGTCGACTCGAGTCCAAGTCACTAAGTCTCAAGTCCCCATGTCTGGTAGTTAGTGTCCCCTTCAGGCAGATATAGGCAGTGTCCACCAGCGTCTGACCAGAACTGAAGAAGCAGCTTGGATGAGCTGAGAAACGTATTTCACCAAATAAACTTTTGTCCAGTTGACAAATTGAATTTCTCCTTTTGCCAGACAATAAAGATCTTTACAATGAGATTCAGACAGCACACAGTTTTACCTCAAAAATACTGATGCAGACATAGAGAAGTGGAGCCAATATGCATGATTGAAACATACAGTATCTTTGGTGAAAACAGCATTATAACAAATAGAAGATGAACTCCCGTGTCTAAAGTGTAACAGGACAAAAGCTGACAATGTACCTGGTACTGGGGGTCCTGGGTGAGGCGGCTCAGCTCTCTGAACTCCAGCTGGACACTGGTGACCTCTGCCAGGGTGCTGTCTGCGGTCCAGCGAGGGGGGTGTGCTGTGCCCTTTCCCAGGTTCACGTCTGAGAACGGGATCTTCGACGGGGTTCTGAAGGCGGGCATGAGCCGAGAGCCCAGGTCCTTCTGTGGGACAGGGGAGGGCTGTGTGAGAGCTCATTTACATGACATAAACATAAGCTACACTGTTAGTTTACCTTATTTGACTTATTCTTGTGCTTTGACAGCTCATTGTGCTTAAACTGCCCTTTGATACTTTATGTCCAAACTCTGGCCCGTGGGCCAAATGCGGCCCTCAGACAAATTTTTCTTGGCCCTCAGGCTTCCAGGTGAAATGGCCCAAATTACCTTGAGCAGAACTTTTGACTGCAAGTTTTTTGAAAATCTACCTTGATAAGACAATATTTAATATTTATTGTGTAGTTTTGAGGCTCTTGGCATGAATAAAGGACTGATATCTCATTCTAACATGATAAACATACAGTGGTCCCTCGCTCTATCGCGGTTCACTGTTCGCGGCCTCGCTGTTTCGCGGATTTTTTATTTATTTTTATTTTTTATAATGCAACATTGTGTTCTGCGTCCTGATTGGCTAAGAGACTGTAGACCTTTGCCAATTGATAGATGGGGGACGCAGGGGGGACCGGGACTAGACTGGAACGAGACCAGGACCAGACCGGGACTAGACCAGGACTAGACCAGGACTAAACGTGGACTAAACCAGGTCTAGACCAGAACTAAACCAGGTCTAGACCAGGTCTAAACCAGGTCTAAAGCTGGACTGGACCTGGACTAAACCAGGACTGGACCAGGTCTAGACCTGGACTAAACCGGGACTAGACCAGGTCTAAACCCCGCTCTTTGCTGGTTTCGTGCGGCTGGTTTGTGGCTTGGGCTGAAAGGACGCGGTCCGGGCGCCGCGGTTCGATCCCGTGCTCGCGGCCTCTGTCACGGATTTGACCACGATGAGGGGTGCACGTGCCGCGCACTTCTCCAAGAGGTTGGTCCGCGTCGCGTCCCGGGACGTGGCAGTACTGTTGGATGAGCGCGGTGCCCCCCCCTTCACACGTCACTATTAATACATTTTGTTGAAAATCTATGAAAGTTTGAGTGTTTAAACGAGAGAGAAATGTGTAAAAAAGCGTATAATGTGTGTGGTGAGGCATTTATAGCCTTAAAACATGTATAATAATTGTAAAATATAAAGTTGTCCTACTTCGCGGATTTCCTCTTATTACGGGTTATTTCTGGAACCTAACCCCCGCGATAAACGAGGGATTAATGTACATATATTTCAATTATTGACTGTCCTGAGCACCAGTCTAAGGCCCTCGATCGGCCCTCTGGTTCGTGGCCCTTGATGAAAAACGTTTGGACACCCCTGGTTTACGGTATAATGATGATAAAAGGAGAAGTTCAATTTGTCAACTGGACAAAGTTTGTTTGGTTGAAAACGTTTCGCCGCTCATCCGAGAGGCTTCGTCAGCTCTGGTTGACGAGCTGACGAAGCCTCTCGGATGAGCGGCGAAACGTTTTCAACCAAAAAAACTTTGTCCAGTTGACAAATTGAACTTCTCCTTTTATCATGGATTCTACCTGGACGACTGAGGGACTTTTCACGCGGTATAATGATGGATTGAAATAAAAGAAAGTAAATAAGTAAGCATTGAAAGCACTGAACAATGAGGAGCTGTGTGTTATGCAGAACTAACAGAACTTGTATAATGTGTTCATACCAAGGCTACAAACTGACATGTCTCACCTGTGAATGTGAAAAGCTTCTTCACTGTCTCAAATAGGAGTTATTTCTGTGTTTTACATAAGCTAATGTAAAATGCATGCACGGCCGTTAGAAACACTCACAGACTGTGGGATAATGACAAAACATTCACATTACACGATCAGAAACAGGATCCATTAGCCTCGATAGTCCGGTTCATTGGGCAATTGAGAATATGTAATGAAGCTCTGTCCCAGGTCAAGCTCTGGTCAAGCTCTGGTCTAATCAGGGAGGTGGGTCTTGGTCTGATTGAATCACACTCTGGAGCAGTTTGTGTGAATTGTGAACGCGTACAATACTATGAATGTAATATGATGTGCAGATTTCCCTGTTAACTAATAAAGGCTGTGTTATATACTTTAAAATTCAGTATTGTTCCAGAGTTAATGTCATGAGTGCAAGCGTACAGCCTTGTCCAGGAAGAGGGGGTCCTTAGTGAGGTGGTAGGTGCTCAGCAGACTTCCCAGGATCCTGATGGTGGTCTCAAACAGGTTCACATCCACATTCTTCTCAAAGGACAGCTCCTTCTCTACCCACTCCCTGGCCTCGGCAAACTCTGACAAAGAACAGGAAAATTAACAATAAATCAAATGGAACACTTAGAAAGACTAACAGTATTTTCTTTATTTTTTGTTTGTTTATTTCATTCATAAAGTATAAAAAGGCATCAACAGTGTGATAACAATACAAAAAATTTAATGAAAGGGAGCAGAAAGAAGAGTAATCTGTTATCTGCCTGATTTTAAGATTCTGATGATCACTTTTAAATATTTTAAAGCTTGCACCAAGTTACATTTCAGAACTTGTAAGGGGCCTAATTTGTTTTGGTACAGATGGACCATGCATGCGCCTGATTGGCTAATGCACCTGTCAATCACAGCCATCTGAACTGAGGGCGATTCACCGGTGACCAGACTCACATCATATTGGAGAAGTGTGTATTCCTGACCATAGGCAACAGTATTATTCTCTTTTTCCTTGTATTTGTTGCTTAACTAATACATTTAGCAGTGTTTTGTTCACACAGGGATGAAAAATTTCTGCTTTTTGGCGGATTTCAGCTTTTTTGTCAAAAATAGTGTCTAAAACAGGGGTGCCCAGTACGTCGATCGCGACCTACCAGTTAGTACGCCAAGGTAGTGTGGGTAGATCCAAGTGTCCTAGTACTCGACACCGGTCTTGGTCTCGAGATGAGTGCGATCATATTTCATTATGGCCGCTGCCGTTAGCAATAAACTTTAACCGGTGTGCGGGACCCTGCGGGGCTTCTCACTGCAGCCTGTGCTTCTCATTGCAGCCTGTGTGCTCGTCTGGAACCCGCAGACACCGTGCGTCACCACGAGCGCCACCAGCGCACTCAGCTTGTTTGCTACAGCATGTACCCTGGCGTCCCAGTGTGTATCACAGAGCAGGTTAAACTTTATAAAACATCCTACCTGTCCATCCGCCTCACATCACACAGGCTCCCTCCTCAATGACGCTGATTAGAAGAGCAAGGACGAAACGTGAAGCAAAAACTAATCTAAATTTATGTTACAGTGTCCGCACAGAGCAGGCCTACCGCGACACGTGGTTGAATTTTGCCTACAGTAATAAAAGAGCACAAATGCATCTGTTTGTCAAGACATGCGTTTGGTAAATGTGTAATAATAATAATAATAATAATTCATTGGATTTATATAGCGCCTTTCATGACATCCAAAGCGCTTTACAGTTCATTGTTCATTCACTCCACACGTGGTGGTGGTAAGCTACTTTCTGTAGCCACAGCTGCCCTGGGGCAGACTGACGGAAGGGAGGCTGCCAATCTGTGCCATCGGCCCCTCCGACCACCTCCAACACTCACGCACACTCCACTTTCATACTAGGCAATGTGGGTAAAGTGTCTTGCCTAAGGACACAGCGACAGGTTTTTTTTTGCAACTGGCGCCCCCCTGTGGCACCTGGAATTCCCAGCGGTCTCCCATCCAAGTACTAACCAGGCCCTGCCTTGCTTAGCTTCTGATATCTGACGGGATCAGGCTTTGACAGGCAGGTATGGTGTAAGAGTAAGAGTAATGATGAAAAATGTACAGAATGTACATGAAATTGTGCAAGGTATATCAACAGGCATTGTACATGTAAAGAATTGTCAATATATTTATAAATAAATAAATTATTTGTATGTCACCACTAGTAACAGTTTTACTTTATTGCAAACATATATATTTGTAAAATCTTGTGAGAAGGTAGTGCAAAGTGGGATCATCAAGAGGGGGAAAGGGATTTCCCCCCCAAAATGGGTGGTTGACGTCTTAGTTTTTATTAACTGGAATGACACCAGATTGCATGCCCCCGGACCCCCCTAGCTTTTCGGTGACTTTCAGCTTTTTTCATTACTGGTCACTTTCATCCCTGTTCAAAGGAAACCGCAATATTGATCTTAAATCTTAAAAAACTTAATAAAGTAAGAGCCTAGCTGCTTCACGGTGGCATTTTACCAGAGCAAGTCCCAATTTGCATGTACATATTCCCTATTTTTGAATATGGCCACATTTTTGAACATTTATAACCCTGAGACTGATTTGACCACATAATCACTGTACAGAGCAGTGGGAGGTAAACACAGACATTTTCTGAGCGCTCAAGCTTTGAATGCAGAACAATACAGGATTACTCAAATATGCATGAATCATTCCAAATACAGTCAGAGAGCCGGCAGTGAGGGAAAAACAATGGTAAAAAGCTTACAGCCATGAGTTTCATGTTTATAAGTGATTTGAGAAGTTTCACCATTTAAAATACACATTCCAGTTTGAATTAGACTTGTAAGCTGCTATTACAACAGTGATAATTATTGATCACTCTAACACCCATGGATAGGCCAGATTTGGGTGAACACAAGCTGATTTAATTGGAACTATAACAGGTGAGTCGATTTGTGCTGTTAAACAAGTTCCACTGAAATAACATAGTCAATAATAATATAGTATATATATTTTTGTTGAAATCAAACTCGAAAACAAGATCATAAAGGCTTGTATCGATCACAAGCTCCTGAAAATGTGCTGTTTAAGGCTGCGTCCCATTACTCTGTCTTAGCCCTTCCCCTACCCCTTTACTGTATCTACGTTTTTGTCTTGCCCCTCGATACCGAGCTGAGAGGGCTCGGGGTACGAATGTTCCCCTAAGAAATGGGACACCACTCGATTACCGTTTGCGTCATCATCCCTCGCCTCTACCTGAGCTGCTACGTCTACAGAGGCGACAACAACTGACCCAAACGTAAACAAATGACAAGGATTATCGGGTACCTCAGCTCGACAAAAAACTAGCTTGTTTATGCATGAAAGTTCGATGAAAACGATAACGTCAGCCAAACAGACATCACTACAATTAAAACTGCAACAACAGTTCACTAAAAGTAACGTAGAACATAAACGTCATAATTGTAAACCTGCTAAACTGTTAATCGATAATTACAACTGCTGAAAATACATTTATGAGACTCCTTGGCTGGTCGATGTGACACTGCCATCCTGATCCCAAAACCTGCCTGAGCTTGTAGGCGTACCCCTTCATTCCAAGTCTGGTCGAGAGCTTACTTCGTTTCAAGGGGTATGTAGCCCTTGGTCGTGGCCCAAGCCTTTGATCAATATTAGAATTGGGACACCCCTCGCCCTCACATGAACGCGCAAGGGTAAGACGAAGGGGTAAGACAGAGAAATGGGACGCAGCCTAAATCCCTTGTATTTGTTCAGATTCTTTAAAAACTTTCTGTTTGCTTGCTGTTTTTGCTAATGCTGAACATTCCGCCATAGACCCACATGCATTACCTCCCCCCAGTGTTATCACATTGCCAAGTATCCATACATAGTGCAGGTGTGTGGTGCATCCCGGGCCCGGCCGTACCCTCAGTGAGTCCCAGGATCCACATGGTGTCCAGCGCGTCCACCAGGGTCAGTCCGAGGCCGAACCACTCTGCGTGGGACTTGGATACAGGCTTGAGCTCGTCGTGGCCCCAGGCGTGCTCTCTGTAGCCCCTCCAGGCGTGTCTGAAGGCCTCCCGCACCGCCTCCTGACGCTCCGAACTCGAGAGGACTGGGGAGAAAGGAGATAGACGACAAGGATTATAAAACCACCCAGTACAATTTGTAATAGTTCAAACCTAGGTACAGGCATGAAAAGGGGTCAGGGGTGAAAAAGGTGAGAAGGGTGCGCTAACGCTAACCGGTTTAGACCCGGTTTAGTCTTGGTTTAGACCCGGTTTAGACCCGGTTTAGACCCGGTTTAGACCCGGTTTAGTCCTGGTTTAGTCTTGGTTTATTCCTGGTTTATTCCTGGTTTAGTCCTGGTTTAGACCTGGTTTAGACCCGGTTTAGACCCGGTTTAGACCCGGTTTAGTCCTGTTTTTGTCCTGTTTTAGTCCTGGTTTAGACCTGGTTTAGACCTGGTTTAGACCCGGTTTAGACCCGGTTTAGTCCTGGTTTAGACCGTTTAGTCCTGGTTTAGACCCGGTTTAGTCCTGGTTTAGACCTGGTTTAGTCCTGGTTTAGACCCAGTTTAGTCCTGGTTTAGACCTGGCTTACACCTGGTTTAGTCTGGGTTTAGTCCTAGTTTAGTCCCGGTTTAGTCCTGTTTTAATCCTGGTTTACACCTGGTTTAGTCTTGGTTTAGTCCTGGTTTAGTGACGGTTTAGTCCCGGTTTAGACCTGGTTTAGTCACTGTGGGCATAGGGGGCGCTGCAATTTCAAATCCTGTGTGTGCAACCTGTACATAAGGTTTTTGACAACACTTTGAATTTCTTTAGTCGATTGTTTAGTCGATGGAATCTTCAAAAACGCAGATGTAAAAAGGCAGATTCAACTCATGATTCACAAGTTTAATCTGTCTTTCAGGTGCACTGTGTGTTTTGGTTGGGGGTCCGTCACCTGCTTGTATCTATGGATCATTTCTCTGCCAGGAATGTTCCACAGTGTGACATTAAAGAGCTCTACCTTACATTTATTCAGATACAGGTGGTTTTATAGCTCAAAAATACCCAGAAAAACATGCATTCTGACTGTGAGCGGGGTCGCCTCTCCACAGATGGTACACGATGGTAGCTTTAAACAGCACATTTTACATAGACTACAAAAATATGATATGAATATAAATAAAATATGATTGATTATATCATGATCTGATTATAGTTGTTGGGAAATTTCTTGAAATCTCAATCTTCTGCTCACTCAGTGGAGAGAACAGGCGTGTACATGAGGGGAATGGGACAGTGTTAGTAAAAAGCATGCATGAAGTAGGAGTGAACCCACACATGTAAGACACAAAGCTTCATTTAGACAACTACTTTAAAAAACAGGGGTATTTTACTTCTATGGGGTATGAACCGCAAACACAAAACATACAGTTCTGGAAAAAAATAAGAGACCACTGCATTTTTTTCTGAAATCAGCATCTCTACATGTATTACAGCCATTCCATTCTAGCGTCTGTTGAATTCCAACACAAACTGAGCTACTTCAGTTCTTGCACCAGGAGTGGAATAAAGTCACCCGAGAACAATGTGAAAGACTTGTGGAGAGCATGCCAAGATGCATGAAAGCTGTGATTAAAAATAAGGGTTATTGCACCAAATATTGATTTCTGAACTCTTCTTAAGTGTAAACATTAGTATTATGTTGTTTAAAATGAATTTGATCTTGTTTCTTTGCATTGTTTGAGGTCTGAAAATGTGTATCTTTTTTGTTATTTTGACCATTTGTCATTTTCTGCAAATAAATGCTCTAAATGATAATATTTTTATTTGGAATTTGGGGGAAATGTTGTCAGTAGTTTATAGACTCAAACAAAAATGTTCCTTTTTCCCAAACACATACCTATAAGTAGTAAAATCAGAAAAACTGATCATTTTGCAGTGGTCTCTTATTTTTGTTCCAGAGCTGTATTTAGATCACCATGTTCCTTTTATTGTTTTGAAAATGCTATATTCGCTGAAAACAATGTATTAACATGTTTTACCTTTTATGAGTCTCCCCTCCCTTTGTTCCCCCATGCTAAGTCCCCCTTGTACTTTGTATTTTTATTCAATTTTATTACATATTTTTATTATATTGTTTACTTCTCCCCCTGCACTTTTTGCAACATTTTTTTCCATATACTATTATTGCTGTTATTAATACTTCTGACTATCTTAGCGAGTCAACAGTTCCTCTGATCCTAAACATTTCACTGCATTGTTGACCCTGTGTTGATCCTGCATATGACAAATAAACAATCTTGAATCTTGAATCAACACATCAGCGTGGATTCCACTATTAAAACTAGTCCAGTTCTTGTGTACAGTTTTATATCTTGCTTTTGTATATTTATGGAGAATTGTTGTGTGGAGCATGGGGGACGTAGGCTTGTGGGAAGAGAATTGCACAGAATCTTACAGCTAACCACAAGGAGGGTTTGAATAGTCCCCAGGAGGGATCACTAAATTACTCAAACATGCATGAATGACATCTGAAACCTCTCCAGGCATGTTTTTGATGAGGGTAGAAAGCTCCAAAATGTTGATTTTGCATAATACTTCGTCTTTAAGGCAAACAGCAGCAGTGACATGAGCAAGGGCAGACTCTGACTGAGGCTACGTTTATACGGCGACGATCAAAACAGAAGACGCAAAAGTGGCGTCTCGTCTTCAATTTTTTATCCGCGTTTATACGAAGACGCAAAAGTGGACGCAAAAGCCAGCGAAGGGAGGCGCTGGACTTAAAAAAACAAACAAAAAAAAAAAAAACATCACAACAGCGTCAAGTTACATTTCTAACCACGACTGTACCGGCTGTGGGGTCTCCCCTTACACAAGTGTGGAAGTCTAACGCATGACATTAGCGGACTATGTAGCCCGCTTAAAGAGCTCGAACGATGGGCATACGTGACCCGCCATCTCAGGGCCCCTGTCTGGTTCTACCCACGTCAGACGGCTCCTGGGCACTGCGGGTCCGAGTGCTGGTAGCTCGGTGCGGCGCGGGCAGCTCGCGCTCGACCCCTCGGAGGTGAGACCGAGACGAACCGTATCCTTCCCAGTGGCCTTATCACGGAGCCCCTCCGCGGGGGTACGGCAGGCAACCGTACCCCCTAATCCCACGGACCGAGCGGGGGCCGGCTATCGTCAGACACTATATATCAAAGCTGCCCGTAAGAGACTTCCCCCGCCCCGGGGTCTCGAACCAAGTATACCGGAGCCGGGCCAACTTCCCCGTCCGGTCCGTGCGCGAGGCGCGGCGGCACGCAACTACCGGTGCTCACGACCCGCTGGAGCCGGTAGTGGTGGTCCACCGGTGCTCAGGACCCGCTGGAGCCGGGATAAGGGGCCGGCTCCTGCCCCTTATCCCGGCTCCAGCGGGTCCCTGAGCACGAGCCGGTGCTCAGGACCGCTGGAGCCGGGATAGGGGGCCGGGATAAGGGTGCTCCAGCGGGTCCTGAGCACCGGTGACCGCTGGAGCCGGCCCCTTATCCCGGCTCCAGCGGGTCCTGAGCACCGGTGGACCACCACTACCGGCTCCAGCGGGTCGTGAGCACCGGTAGTTGCGTGCCGCCGCGCCTCGCGCACGGACCGGACGGGGAAGTTGCCCCGGCTCCGGTATACTTGGTTCGAGACCCCGGGGCGGGGGAAGTCTCTTACGGGCAGCTTCTCCACCGGTTCTCAGGACCGGTGGAGCCACCGGTGCGCTGGAGCTGGGATAAGGGGCCGGTGGTGGTCCTCCTCATTGTATTGCCGCATCTATGTGACGTAAACGCGTACACGACGTGAGCAGATCTGACCAGTTTTGCGTCTTGGGCACTTTACACGGAGACGCTACAGCGGAGCGTATTTAACTTTTCCACTCTGGAGGGTGGTTTCAGATTTTTGCGTTTTTAGGCCCCAAAAACGCCGTCACCGTCTAAACGAAAGGCACTTCCGATAAAATATTTTGTCGTTTTTACCCGTAAGCGTCCTCGTGTAAACGGGCCCTGAGACGTCTGACTGAGACGTGTCCCAGTCTCCATCAGAGTCGGGCTCGTAGCCGGTGTGTACTCGAGCAGGTCTGAACGAGCACTCACACCCACTACCCTCTGCTCAAGCTCTCGTCTCTGGCTCAGGAAACACAGCTTTGTTTCATTTGAATTTCTCCCACTTCACTTTTTCTTTTGTGGCTGAAATGTTCAATCAAAAGTGAAACACAATGGTTTAAGAAGTGACGGCTCCACTGGTGTGCTTTTGTTTGGGTGATATCAGGCTGTTCAGTTGAACCAAGTGAAAACTGTTGTGCAGTGACTATTTGGAAATAAGTGTGATTTCAATAGCCCTGACTTCTCCTTTTGTTACTGGCTGAACATATTCACGTCACTAGTACAAACTAGTGCTGTCAGGTGATTAAAAAATTATCTAATTAATAACAGGATTTGTAATTAATTAATCGCATTTTAAACTTGTGAGAGAGTTTGAGAGAGAAGGAGAGTGAGAGAGGGAGAGATAACCCACTTTGCGATTGAGTTTCTCTGTTTTTCTGCGGTCGCTTTGCTCATTCCGTTTCCCAAATTCTGCAGCGTGGTTTGTTGAAGTTCGCTCACACTCGCTCTATCACCGGTAACGATGGAACTTGTCCGGACGTGTTTATCGTTCAAATGATCCGTCAGGTTGGAGCAGCTTCGGTGATAGGAAAATTCTTTTTTACAAAAGTTCAAAATCAGCGCATTCTTGTTGATCGTCTTGTCTTCGTTTTTATAAATAAAATTGCCGTTCAAAGGCCCGAGCAGCGATTTGCTCGCCACACGCCAAATTTAAAATGCACACACTGAATTGCCACTCATAATTAATTGTGTTAATTTTTATAACACATTAATTTGCAGTGTAACTAATTAATCTAATTAACGCATTAAACTGACGGCCCTAGTACAAACACAAGTAAAGATTGATAATATAATGCTTTGTCCCATCTGTTTATCTAACTTTGTAACTGGGAAACTTTAACGGGAGGAAAATGAGTAGAATAACCTCCATAAAAAGGATCCTCCTGGAATGTTAAAGGAACTGTATGTAAGATTGGAAATTTAAATGTTATACACTGAGGTAAACATGTTCAAATCAAATATAGCTTTTACTGATAACAATTCAACGCTGACGTATTCTCAATTACAAAAACATTTGATATGATGGTACATTTATTTATGTAATAGTTTGGTTCTCAAGATGACTATCCACTCATGCTAGCACTCATGCTTCACAGCAAGAAGGGTTGCCCGGGCCTTTCTGTGTGGAGACTGCATGTTCTCCCCCCGTGTCTGGGTGGGTTTCCTCCGGGTACTCCGGTTTCCCCCACCAACCTAAACATGCGCCATAGGTAAAATCCTCCAGCTTAGGGCCTGACCAAAGCAAAATAACAAAACAAAATCATGGGGATGGTCCCCGGGTCAAATATAGAAACAACTTCTCCTGTGCAAGATCAGTAAAGGTCAATCTTCTAATCCTTGACCACTGTAAGGCGCTTTGTGCTACAATTTTGTATTAAAAGCGCCTTATAAATATTTGATTGATTGATTGATTGATCCAATCACAAATCAGAATGACCCTCACATGAGTTAAGGTCAAGTTATTCTTTGCTCCATCTTTCAACCTGAGAAGAACTTGTATGTGTCCTAGGGATGTCAACAATTAATCGATTAACGGTTAATTGTCGATTAAGACGTTGGTCGATCAAAATGCATTAATTGTAATTAACCGCTAACCGCGGACACGCGGACACGCGCACCCGAAAAAAGGCAACCGCGCTGCGCCAAGCTCGACTCACAGCCGACCGCAGGCGCCAACGGCACTGCTCAGCAGCCCCGGGTGTACCGCGAGGCGAGATCGAACCCGGAATGCGCGCAAGCCGCGAGCCGCGAACACGTGGTGGTTTAATCCTGGTCTAGTCCAGGTCTAGACCCGGTCGAGTCCCAGTCGAGTCCCAGTCCAGGTCCAGACCTGGTTCAGACCTGGTTCAGACCTGGTCCAGTCCACGTTCAGTCCTGGTCTAGTCTCTTAGCCAATCAGGACAGAACACAATGTTACACTATAAAAAAAATGTTACACTATAAAAAAAATAAAAAATTGGATAGAGCGAGGGATTACTGTATTTTGTTATTCAGCATCAATACATTCGTCTGCTTTTTACTAAGGAATAATTAATTGAGGAATATACAATATAATAATACTATGATATATTTATGACTCAGTGTTATGTATACTATAGCTTATATTCTTAAAGATCCTATTGAAACACTAAAATTCAGGTGAAAAACGCCGCTTATCAGTTAATCGTTAATCGATCGATAAGGTCAATCAACTATCAGTTAATGAATTAACCGATAATTTGCATCCCTAATGTGTCCTCTATATTAGGCATGGGACACTATTAACATTTGGTGTCACAATTATCATGGCCAAAATAATTGTGATTAACGATTATACCACGATAACGATTAAAAGTTTGTGATAAATGAAAACAACAATGATCTAGAAGAGAACATCATGGGTAAGTAAAGTTTTTCAGCACATTCTGGTGATCAAATGCAGCTTATCTTTGTTGGTGATTATCACGATTAAATAAAATATCCCAAGAACCATTTTTATCACGATCAATGATATTATTGTTCATCGTCTTATCCCTACAGGTTAAGGCACTGGCTACTATATTGCACATGATATTCTGTCATGTATTGCTGTTTATAAGAACCAAATACATTTTAACAACAACATTTCTTTGTTAAATCACTATTTGTGCATAGTTCATATGAAATATGAGGGCTGGGCGGTATACCGGTTCATACCAAATACTGGTGTTTTTTTTTTTTTTAATGATATGGATTTTTCATATATCCCAATCCCGGTGAGTGTGTGCGTACAAAACGTGGGGAACACAGAGCGGTGGAACGTGGTGCCGCGGGACATTGTTTGAGAGGGGGACTGTTTTGCAGTGGCGTGAGAGCGGTGGAAGCTCAGTGTGTGTCGAGCGGTGAACAACATGGACGGAGAAAATGTTACAGACACAGAGGAACTTATACCGAAAAGAGGAGCCGTGTCAGTCGTGTGGAAGAACTTCGGCTTTAAAAAATCTGACGCCGATCAAACAACCGTATTCTGTAAATGTCGTCGGGCTAAAGTTGTAGCTGCAGGAGGCGACCCGAGCGATCTGCTTCACCACCTCCGTCACAAACACGTCCTGGAATATGAAGAATGCACAAAACTAAGACCTGCATCCTCTTCCACGTCTGCAGGGAACGTTCAAGTCGGCGCCGCGACACAAAACGCCACTCAGACGTCACTCACAGACGCGTTTGCTAAAGGAACCGCCTACGACAAGAAAAGCAAACGGTGGAACGATATTACCAACGCTGTTACTGTCCACTTCGCCAAAGACACGGTACCACTTAGTCCTGTTGAGAAAGGAGCTTCACGGAGATGATTAAAGCTCTGGACCCAGATATGTTTTACCAAGTCGAATTTACTGCAGTAACTATTCTCTAAATTGTTAAGAAATGGGGTTAACACCTAGTCATGCATTTAAAAAAAATTAAAAATCAAATATTATGACACCGATATAATTTTTAAAAAATACCGTGATATCAGTTTTTAGTCATACCGCCCAGCTCTATGAAATATATCTATTTTAATCATCAAAACAGAGAATATGTCAAGTGTAAAGCATGATAAAGTTTTCACTCCACTAAATAAGAAAAAATGCTGAAAGATACAAACAAAATACTCAAAACAGCAGATCTCGATAACAATACAGTAGTGAATTTTTGCACACCACTAGTGGCAATTCAGGTTCAGTTGTGATTCACTGCGTGCACCTGCATAAGTGTAATCCGATTGCAAACGGATTGGGATCGTATCGGATTCATGTGCACAGGCTAAGGATCGTATAGGGATTGGTTTCCCAAATCCGATTGGAAACCCTGGCTTGGCCGATAGTAATCCGCTTGGTGCTGCCTTGTGCACGATATCGGATCAGATCGGCGTACTGTGCATGCACGGGAATTTTCACCAGGGATTTCACCCGGAAGTGGCAGGAGGCGCCGACGCCATCATAAGTAGCGATTGTTGTCGGAAAAGTCAGACAAAATCATGGCTGCGAAGAAAGAATGCACAACACGTACACCAATGCTGCTCCGTCAAACTCCTCGAGCGCCATCTTTGTATACCGCCACATAGTTTGTTGTGTTTTTATTGAGTAGCCATCACCCGGAAGTAGTTGGACTACAGCGCCACATAGCGTAGCGGAGCCGGCCAGGTCGCTGACCATTATCCGATTCTATGTGCACTTCGATCAAAGGACAGACCACCCGCCGAGTAATGGGATCGGATTTGGAGAAATCCAATCCGATCCTACCATGTGACCGCAGTGAATGTAGTAACTTTTTTTTTTTTTTAACTGGCTACATAGAGTTCACTGTGCCTCCATCTTGTTCATTTTTTAGGCCTATTGTACATGAGAAATCCAAAACCTTATCGTATGGATTACAGTGTTTTTGCAGTTGTATTCTGTATTCCAGTGACCAGCTGCAGGTGAACAGGTGAGGTGAAATCCCATCCTGTCTGTATGCCTGATAACTGCTCAGATTATTGTGAATATCCTTTAGGACAGTGTTATATATTGGCTCTGACCTGGCAGGACCCTGGTGTCGGCGGAGTCGTCTGGAGGGGGCGCGGCTTCTCTCTGATTGGCTGACGGGAGGGGGTCGGTGCCCTGGTCGGCTTCAATCATAGCCCCTCTCCAGCTGCAACAAACACACCGCAAACACTTAAGAGTTTGTACATTCAATTCACAGAAAGGGGGGAAAAACATATTTCTAGAATAAACAGGGAAAATGCCAAGATTAATTTTCAAGAGTGTGAAGGAGCTTAAATTTTTAAGGTTTCTGGCAGTAGTTAATTCAAAATCTTAACCACTGCCAGAACCCTCCTCTCATAATGAAATTACTGCACATCTCATCAGGTTTGTGAAGTTGTGGTAGAAAGCTCCGATCAATATCCAAGTCAATATATAATGCAATTTTCTTTATTTAATCATGTCAGCTACAAACTAAACATTAAGCAAAGTTGTAGACTGTTAAATCTGTTGTCAGACTGTAGCAGCTCCTGCCCATTTTACAGGGTTCGTACAGACTTTAACTTAAAGTTTTCCATGACTTCTCTATAACCATTCCTCAATATTCCATGTCCTTGAATTAAAGGGATAGTTCAAGTTTTTGTATGGTTTCTGTATGGTTTCCGAGTTTTGCCCCGGTTCTGGCGCGGACAAAAGTAGTTCCGGCAAGTTAGCGGGGACAGTTAATAAAGCTTGTTTTTCTTCTCAAAACACACGTCACAAAACACTTTCGGAAGTCATTATTATTATGAGCCTGTTCTCTTGTAAGTGGCGATGTTTACAAGTGAACAAGCTAATAATAATAATAATAATAATAATAGGCGCGCAGTAATACCAAGCGATTATGACTTCTGACTTTTTCGTGGGCAACTGTTTTGTGACGCAAATATATCACTTTTTGGACAAATATTGTTTTGAGAAGAAAAACAAGCTTTATTAACTGTCCCCGCTAACTTGCCGGACCTACTTTTGTCAGCTCCAGAACCGGGGCAGAACTCGTCTCAGAGGACACTGTAACCCTGACAGTGTCCTCTGAGACGAGTTCTGCCCCAGTGTCGTGCAGTGTTAATGCACGACACTGCTGAAGGGGACGCCATACAGATTCACATTAAAATATATATATATATCCCTTTAACACATTTCAATCAATTATGTACTTTTATTAGCCGATTCAGACTGAATAAAATAATTGTATATTTATAAACCGAGAACAAATGGCAAATGTTCAGTGTAGGAGCCGTTTCGTGCATTCTGTGGGTGTGGGAGCCATTTTGTTTTCGTTCCTGTATTCGGTTCTCAAGATGGCGTCTGCCCGCTTTGATGTTCAGGAAACGCGTCCTGATTGGTCCACTTTGATCCATTATTCTTTGATCTTTTATCTTTGATCTCGCCTGGTATATATCCACTCACAGCACACATCTCGACACACAACACAGAAGACACCGAAGATTCAAGACACGGAAGACACCACACCAAGACACATATACACACAAGAAGAAACGACTACGCTACGAAAGGATAGAAGCCGCGGTCTGGTGGCCAGGGGGATACCCCGAGACCATAGAGTATCACATGAGCCGAGATGACGGGGTATTAGGACGTCCTGGACCACAGAAGCTACACAGTCTTTTGACCGTCACGTAATAGTCACGTGAGTGCAACATCGGACGTCTCCCGGGTGACAGACGGGATACGCACCGCTACAAGGCACATACGGACAGCTAAGAAGAACGTCGAGTAGCATCGTCAACAACGCAACATAGGGTGAGTCCTGTCGGGAGCTAAGAAGTACAAGGAAGCCCGGTCTCCCAGTGACAGGCAGGAACTCACCACTATATGACACTCAAAGACGTCAAGAAGGACATCACCACACATACAGAGCCTAACACCACACGCATAGGAAAACCACAAGCCTCAGAAATTCCTCTTTCCATTTCCCTCTTTATTCACCTTATTTGTATCCACTCTGTATGACCTTCACTTTAGTAAAGATAGAAAAGACAAACTCTTTGATTCAAGACTCTTTACTTACATTACGTGACGCGTCGGAAAGAAACTTCAAGAAACACCGAGGCCGAGGCTAGGTGAGGCGGTTCGCCACACTCACAGTTCAGTTATCAAATCTCATCGAATTTGGTTTTATAAAAATAAATTTTTAAAAAAATCTGAATCGGAACTTTTTGTTTGAGTCTATAAACTACTGACAACATTTCCCCCATATTCCAAATAAAAATATTATCTTTAGAGCATTTATTTGCAGAAAATGACAAATGGTCAAAATAACAAAAAAGATCCAAGAATGCAAATAAACAAGATCAAATTCATTTTAAAACAACATAATACTAATGTTTACACTTAAGAAGAATTCACAAATCAATATTTGGTGCAATAACCCTTATTTTTAATCACAGCTTTCATGCGTCTTGGCATGCTCTCCACAAGTCTTTCATATTGTTCTTGGGTGACTTTATTCCACTCCTGGTGCAAGAACTGAATTAGCTCAGCTTTGTGTTTGTGTTGGAATTCAACAGACGCTGGAATGGAATGGCTGTAATACATGTAGAGATGCTGATTCCAGAAAAAAATGCAGTGGTCTCTTATTTTTTTCCAGAGCTGTATGCTTGTACTGTAAATACGCCAGAATTAAACCGAAGGTACCTTACATCTGTGGTCCCGAGCAGGTCAGAGAGATAAAAGCAACAAGAAACAACTTCACACAATAGACAAACTGTCAATGACAATTCATAGGACAAACATGATAGAAACAGCACAATAAGACACAATCATGGCATACAACAGTGACATTTACATCGAAGCATAACATAACATAACATTTGACGTTGGATCCGGTGCTTCCCCCCTTTGCTTTACATTACAGCCCTGACATACTGTACGTATCAGGGCGCACTCAAATCACGTGACTGGTCTTCATAAACGTTTATCACACTTGACCTTTTGTGAGTCAGCCTGCTCGCTCTCTCCCGCCTAGCCCCAACTCTCCATTTTACTACAAAAGTCTAATGAATTGTTAACAAAAGTGCGGTGTGCTTTACGAGTTATGGCGAGTTCAAGTTCAAGTCAAAGTGCGTCCGAGGAACAGTTTTTAGGGAAAATTATGCGTCTTCTCTTCTGCAGGACGCTTCTGCCAAACAAGAAAAGCCGCATTAAACTGGAATGAGTGCATCTGTGATGTATATCCTAAGGCTCTTTTTTTCATTCACTCACTGGCTAGCGACCGTAGCCTCTTACTGTAGTTTTTCTGATGTTGTCGGGACTAGTTGTAAGCGGTGGATCAGGTTGCGCTGCTGCATAAACATTGTGTTTGACTGTGCGTTGTGCTCTGATTGTGAAAACCAAACACAGTACAAGCCTGGGGCAGGTGACTGAAGAAATATAACACAAATTATTTATATTTGTTCAAGATAGAATTCAGCCAATAGTGACCAAAATCACTGTCTGTTTCTGGCATTAACTATTTAATACAATTATATACAATACACATGTTTCGTGAAGAATCCCTCAGTCGTCCAGGTAGAATCCATGATAAAAGGAGAAATTCAATTTGTCAACTGGACAAAGTTTGTTTGGTCGAAAACGTTTCGCCGCTCATCCGAGAGGCTTCGTCAGATCTGGTTTGAGTGCTGGTTAGACACTGCTTATATCCAGCTGCAGGGAGGAGCTAACTATACTGAAATTATTCTGAAACTATCTCAACTATTTGTTTTTGAGTTTCTCTCTTTTGTTATACCAATTTCTCTGGCGTCTAGTTTAGCATACCCTATTCAACACCTAATGACTGTCTCCACCCTCTGGCCCTGACCTGTCTGCCCTATTGTTTCTTTTGTCTGTTTTGACTTCGGTTAACCGAAGTATAGTTAGTATTATTATTAATACTAATAATTATTTAAAACTTCCTGTAATACCACATGACATCACAGGATGGAACAGTTTTTTTCTATGAAGATTAAAAATAGAATCTTCTGTCAAAGCTATACAAAACACATCCATCTGAGTCTGTGACCCTCCAATTTGAAGTGTCATGGAACTAAAGTGGAATGGACTTTTATTTGGTTTTAGGCTTTTCACATGTTTAGATTTATTTATTATTATTTGTAAAACTGAAAATATATATTAATATTAACAGTTCACAATCTCTCAGCAAGATAGTATATTTAACTCATTCACTGCCGGCCTGTTTTCAGAATTCTAACCCCAGAGTGCCAGAGGTTTCAGTAGAATTTCACTGATTTTCCAAGACCCACAGAATACTGAGTTCTTTGACTATATAAACATGGGACACATCAAAATAAAGTGTCGACTCTCTTCTTTCACCTGGAAAAAAAATTATGTTTCTAACCTTTTCGGTTCTCAAATAACTGATAGTAGAACATAGGGAAGTTTCAACAAAAACACTGGTTTTTGAGCAAGAAATGGAGAAAACGAGCGTTTAGTTCAGAGAAGGATTTCGAGCAGATCAGTGACTTTGACATCAATATTTATCGATTTAGTGACACCTCAAACATCTAAAATAACAGAGAAAGAGATTTTTGATGACAAAGTACATTTTTTATTTACAAATATAAGAATATAAGGCTCTGTGAATTGAAAATTCGTTCAAATCAATAGTGCCAAGAGATGTTTACAGGATATAATATCTTTTCCTATAAAATAGAACTTTGTTGAGGCTTTGTCTGAGGCCCAGAGTACAGACCCATAATAAAAACTAATACACACACACACACACATATATATATGTACATACACACAAGCCCATGCATAAACCTTTACACACACACACAGCTACACACGCACACGCGCACGCACACGCACACACGCGCACGCACACACACACGCACACACGCACACACGCACGCACACACACACACACAACTTCATTCATTACAATTACCATACACTGCTCACTGCTCCAAGTCAGTAAACTTCTTCTTTGGAGCTGTCGTAGTTCTGAAGAGACTCCCTGATCCGTGCAGCGCACACATGACACGCCCCCTCCTCGGGCACAGCAGATCTCTGCTCAGACCTCGCTGCTTGATCCGGCTTGTCTCTGCGATCCTCTGATCCAGGATCCTGGGTCCCAAGAGCGATCTGATCGCTCCATAGGCGCTGATCAACAGTTGTCTGCTTTTCCGGGTTCTCTGGCCTCGCCATCTTACTACTCTGGCCAATACACCATACACACGCTGCACTCCTCCTTTCTTCCCCGGCTCTGATCGGCTAATAATGATACAACATCGCCATCTACAGGTTGAGAGATGTGAATTACACCTCAAAAGTTGCTCCAGGCCGTAACCTAGCAACCCCCGCTGAAAAAAGCAATTGACGTCTATAGACGTCACGGCACTCAACGGTTGGATTCGAGGGGACGTCAATAGACCTCTCCGGCACTGAATGAGTTAAAGAGAAAAAATGTTCGGCCGTCCATGCCGCCGAGGTCCTTTCCCCTGAAGGTGGCGTCATTCCCGAGTTTGTGGGCTTTGACACGATGGTCATTTCTGAGTTCAGTTATGTCTCACCCATCAATGGAGCTGAGCAGATTGACAATCTAGTGGATGCTGATTTTCGCCTGGTGTTTCGAAAACTCTCCAAAAGAGGCAATGTAACAAGACTAAAGGCGGTGCAAAAAATTTGGGGGCCATGTGGCAGGAACGTGAGGCTGAAGATGTTAAAGGGGTTTTGCCATATTGGCCAAGAATTTACTGCAAAATGTGAGTGGCTTCTGATCATCGAATAAGAGAAGCAAGTTAAATTGGCTTTGAGAAACTGGCGTTTAATGTATGACACAACTTGACCCCTTTTTTGAAGAATGTGATGGGACACATACACACCAGCAGCATCAGCAGCTTGGCAAGCTTTCTAGGCCACTTTATCGTTTACAAAACAACCCCAGGCCCTAAGCTTTTGCAAGGCAAAACTGGGAACAAAGGGAAACTAAATGTGTGTATGCTGAACAGTTCTCTTCTTGGAGTGAAGATTCCTGTCTGTATTATCTCAAGCTGACAGAGCAGCTCTAGAAATTAAACTAGCAGATTTGATTTGTTCTGGGAAATTCTGTAATTACAGCAAACACAAAACATCCCAGATGAGTGGGGACGGGAATTGATAAGATTTTTACGATTCCGATTCCATTATTGATACTGCTTAACGATTCGTTTCTTTATCGATTCTAATTTGTGGAAAAAAAGAAGAACAAACTGTTTGATTAGCACCAAGATTAGCACTAGTCCTGGTCTAGTCCTGGCCTAGTCCTGGCCTAGTCCTGGTCTAGTCCTGGTCTAGTCCTGGTCTAGTCCTGGTCTAGTCCTGGTCTAGTCCTGGTCTAGTCCTGTTCTAGCCCTGTTCTAGCCCTGTTCTAGCCCTGTTCTAGCCCTGTTCTAGCCCTGTTCTAGCCCTGTTCTAGCCCTGTTCTAGCCCTGTTCTAGCTCTGTTCTAGTCCTGGTCTAGTCCTGGTCTAGTCCTGGTCTAGTCCTGGTCTAGTCCTGGTCTAATCCTGGTCTAGTCCTGCTTTAGCCCTGCTTTAGTTCTGGTTTAGTCCTGGTTTAGTCCCGGTTTAGCGCACAGTCTAATGTTGACACAAGCCGCTGCTTTCACCTAATATCTCCATTTGATGCAGAAATGATGAGATAATATGACTCACCCCGTGTCGCTCTGTTGTCAGAAAACTTTCTTCTCGTCATGCAAAAATAGTATATAAACTCCGTATCAGCACGCCTCAATCAATCCCACCACTTTTGTGCATAATTCGTGCTGGCTGGAATCGTTAAGAGAATCGTTAGATAAACTGCTAATCGATTCCGTGGAACTGAAACACACAGAACCGGTTCTCAACAGGAACCGGTTCTTGATTCCCATCCCTACAGATGAGAGGAGCCTTTTTGAAGCTGGTTTGTGCCTGTGTGAGTTGACCCCTACCGCAGCCCTGGCTAAAGCTGCTCGGCCTTTGTCCTGCCACTCTCTTGAACATCAATGATGCAGATCCTTTAGTGCTCACTGCTGTGGGAGGCGGCTCTCCATGTGCTGTCCACCATTCCTGATTGCTGGACACATGTTAATGCAAAGGGCTTCTTGTCTAAATTGTGGACTCTGTTAAAAGATGGTGGCAAAGGCTTGGCTAAAGCACTTCATCCAAATCAGATGCTGCTTCTCAGTAAACTCCATGAACACATTACTGACCCCAAAACTGACTTCTTTTTTGCACCACCTTTTTCACATCACTCCTCAATGGCCTCTCCAGTGAGTGTGCTGCATCTAGCTCCTCAGAATGTGCAGCAATAATAGTTACCTCTGCTGTTGAATGTTTGAGATACCACAGTTTACAGAATGCACAAGAAGATGAGCAGCAGAAAAATCTTGTGTCCATGCTTATATCACAACAGCTTCTGCCACTGCTGGAGCATGCTCTTGCAAGTACAGTGCCGTGAAAAAGTATTTGCCCCCTTCCTGATTTCTGTGTTTTTTGCATATTTATCACTCAAAACATTGTCAGATCATCAAACCAATTTTAATATCACACAGAAACAACCCAAGGAAAGACAAAATTCAGTTTTTGAATGATGATTCCATTTATTAGTGCACAAAAAAAATCTAAACCTATCTGGCCCTATGTGAAAAAGTAATTGCCCCCTTAATCTAATAGCCAGTTGAGCCTCCTTTGACAGCAATAACTGTAACCAAACGTTTGCGATAATTGGTGAGGAGTCTTTCACACCGCTGGGGAGGGATTTTGGCCCACTCTTCTATGCAGAATTGTTTCAATTCTGCCATATTGGAGGGTTTTCTTGTATGAACTGCCCGTTTAAGGTCACACCACAGCATCTCAATCGGATTTAAATCCGGACTTTGACTTGGCCACTCCAAAACCTTAATTTTGTTTTCTTTGAGCCATTCAGAGGTGGACTTGCTGGTGTGTTTTGGATCATTGTCCTGTTGCATGATCCAAGAGCGCTTGAGTTTGAGGGCACGAACTGATGGCCGGACATTCTCCTTCAGGATCTTCTGGTAAACAGCAGAATTCATTTTTCCGTCAATCACAGCAAGTTGTCCTGGTCCTGAGGCAGCAAAGCAGGCCCAGACCATCACACTGCCACCACCATGCTTTACTGTGGGCACCATGTTCTTTTTATCAAATGCTGTGCCATTTTTACGCCAGATGAAACGGGCTGCAGACCTTCCAAAAAGTTCAATTTTAGACTCATCGGTCCACAAAATGTTTCTCCAAAAGTCTTGAGGGTCATCAAGGTGCTTTTTGGCAAAGGTGAGACGAGCCTTTGTGTTCTTTTGTGAAAGCAGTGGTTTTCTCCTGGGAACTCTTCCATGGATGCCATTTTTGGCCAGTGTTTTTCTAATGGTGGAGTCATGAACACTGACCTTAACTGAGGCCAACGAGGCCTGTAGTTCTTTCGATGTGCGTCTAGGTTCTTTTGTGACTTCCTGAATGAGCCGTCGTCGCACTCTTGGAGTAATCTTAGTTGGTCGACCACTCCTGGGAAGGGTTGCAACTGTTCCCAGTTTCCTCCATTTTTGAATAATGGCTCTGACAGTGGTTCGCTGGAGCCCCAGAGCTTTGGGAATGGCTTTGTAACCTTTTCCTGAATTATAGACTTCTATCACTTTTTTTCTCATTTGTTCTTGAATTTCTTTGGATCGTGGCATGATGTGTTTGTTCTTGAGATGTTGTAGCCAACTTCACTTTGTTTGACAGGAACTATTTAAGTGATTTCTTGATTCAACACAGGTGGTGACAATCAGGTGTGGGTGTGGCATGTAGAACTGAACTAAGTTTTCTCAAAACTGTGGTTAGTCACAGTTAGTTTGTGATTTAACAAGGGGGGGCAATTACTTTTTCACATAGGGCCAGATAGGTTTAGATTTTTTTTGTGCACTAATAAATGGAATCATCATTCAAAAACTGAATTTTGTCTTTCCTTGGGTTGTTTCTGTGTGATATTAAAATTGGTTTGATGATCTGACAATGTTTTGAGTGATAAATATGCAAAAAACACAGAAATCAGGAAGGGGGCAAATACTTTTTCACGGCACTGTATATTCCTTCAGAAGGGCCCTCTTTCCTTTTAGTCACTGAAATGCTTGTCTCAAGAGAAAAGTAAGCAGGCATTGTTGAATCTCACAACAGTAGTGATGTTTTTAAAGAACTTGTGACGAACTTTTTGGGACGTACTGGCCTTGCTTTTTTTTCCCCATTGTGTTGACAGTGAGGAAATCGACCCAGGGGCTTTTGAAGGAATAGCCACTGTGTTGCAGGTAATGTGGTATCCTGAAAAAATGTGCAGAAAGAAGATTTGTTTCTGTAGTTTAGAAGATGAAGGTGAAACTGTTGAGGGACATGGTTCTGAGGGATGTGTGGAGACAGGACCAGCACAAGGCAGTGATGAGTCATGTGAACCCCTGCAGACTCAGTATTTTGAGGATGTGGTGTGCCAGCTTGCTCAACCGTGCCTGGTATAAATAAATGAAAAACACTCTGAAAGACGTCTTGTTTTTCTGTCGCGCCGTCTGCAGATTCAGAACTCTGCGAAGTCCAACCACTTCACCTAGCAGCCACAGTTGGACACTCATCAGCCTGGTCTTTTCGCAGCACCACAACAATGTTCCCTTGATTGGAGAGGTGTATGTGGAAAAGTACGAAACTGTCTGAAACCAAGAGTCTTTCCGATGCAGGCAACATGGAGCTCATTGCATTAATTGTGACGTGGCCTTGACGTACTTCTCCTCTGTACAAGACTGTCTCCTGCTCAAATCAGTTCAAAATCTCCTATTCAGAGATACTCTTGTCGCGCTTGCAACTGCAGTAATCATTAGCTGGCAGGAAAACAGGACTGCAGATGTGTCTCAGTGTATGGCCATGCTGCTATGCTGTCTCAAAGCACAGACTCCAGTGCACGATGAGAGTGTCTTCCAAATTCTGGACATTTTAATGGAGTGGAGAAACTGTGCGGAAGATTGGTTTCTCTTTTACAGAGAATTTTCCAAAGTTTTGTCAGAGGAATTGAACTTGACAGTAGAAATGATGTGCTTCTTTTCATGAGTAGTCACAGACACTCCATCTGTTCTCGAAGGCACCCAGAGGGATTTCATACTCTGCTCGATGCTATCCTGGTTAGAGGCAGCCTGTGAAAATGTGGCTCATCTGTGGAACCCTTGAGTGCAGATGTTTGTGTGTGAGAATGCTAAGCTCATAGCGAGACTGAACTAGTTCTTTACCTCACCTCCACCGGGTGTCGAGAGGGACATGCTAAATGAATGGACAGACTTCTTTGTCGATGCACTGGACAGTATGCTGCTGCCTCTGCCCACCAAGATCACAGATGCTTTCCTTGAGCCAGAGGACCCTGTGTTCCCACTGCAGGGTTTTCAGTCCATTGGGGTGGCTCTGATGTTTGTGTCCCTAAAATAAGTCACTGATGATTCTTTCCCGCCTCGATTCATCACTGAACAAAAGACAAATCTGCATCCAGCAAAGAATCGACACCAGGAGATTTAGGGCTCGTGAAAACTAAAATCAAGAAAATACGTCTAGAGTCCCAATTTGCCCCAACCAAAAAAACAACCAACCATTTACCCCCATAATTAACTCCTAACCTCTAGCCCTAACCCTACCCCCTAAACCCCCCCACACATACACACACAAAAAATAAATAAATAAAATAACTAAAGTGTGTGTTATTATGACATTAATTATTTGTGTTTATCTGTCATTGCGTACTTGATAAATGAGGCATATCGTACTATAATTTTCCTGATCATCTTGTGTTGGTGTAGTGCAGGGGTGTCCAAACTAACCAATTTTTATTGACCCTCAGGCCTTTTACTGAATTGGCCAACATGACAATAGGCATTCATTTTAACAGCAAGTTTAAGCACTTCTATCACTATAACCTCAATATCATGAGATAATTTATTAATCTCTGCAAAAGAAAAGTATGTTTAATGCACCCAGCTGCATGATCAACTGTGTGGAGCACTGGCCTGTGGCCCTCTGCATTAAATATGCTTCAGGATGTGGCCGTCAGTGAAAGGTCTGGAAACCCCTGTTCTAGGCTGTGTTTTAATTCCAAATATGTCAGCTAAAAACAGACCAAAAAGAATTCAAGTCTTTCTTAAATTTAAAATTCTAGGCCATGTGTAAAATGGTAACAACTGGAAATACAACTTTAGTATCAAGGCCTTCTGTGCTAGAATGTTTATTAAAGCGACCCTCTCATTCACTAGGCTGAATTCCAACACATGGCAGCTAAGCTGTGGATCAATGGTCCACACCAGCCTGCCACTGCTCCCTACGAGCAACGCCAGCCGCTCTCAAGGAGGTGGGTTCCAGAACCCAAACTGTGCGTGGAGGTGAGGCCAACTAAATCTAGTCGGTAACGGTCAATGTCCAGAGATCTGCTCGTCGAGGCCCTCGCCTTCGAATGCCACCCAAATCTCTTTGCATGGGCCCCTTACAGATCCTCCTACGGGTGGTGGGTTCATGGGAGGACCCTGTGGGGGGAGGTCCAGCCACCAGATGCTCACCGTAACTACTATGTAGTTACAGACTTTGCTAACGCTCTGGAGCTTTATGATATCTGAAATACCTGAAAATATTAATATCAAACCCAGAATGAACGCTGTTCAGAAAGTTTTCAATCACTGGTCAACTCGTGATTTGTTAATTCTGGGTCGTATTTTGCTCTCCAAGTCAAAAGTCCTATCATCTCATATACCCATTTGATTTTCACATCCCCAAAGTATAGAAAATCTAACTCAATCATAGTTCAATTCATTTGGAAAAATAAGACTCTATATTTGCAAGTCAAAATTGTACTCTTTGTAATGTTTTGGGTTTTTGGTAATGTACACAACTGGATATGCTAGAACATTTCCAATGTGCCTTTTTTTATTGAGAGATGTTATTTATTTCATGGATAATGTGGACTGCAAAATGTGTGTTATTATAAATGTTCTAGTTGTACTTGGGAAATATTTCATACATTCATGTGAGTGCAAAGACAATGAACTAGAATTTGCTGCTTTTTGGATTTTTTTTTTTTTTTAAATATATATATATATATATATATATATATATATATATATATATTTGACAAAACCTTTGAAAATGTGTAATCACATGAAAAGGTCCTTGCTAGTGTCAGTATTTTTAGCCTTGTTAGGTTCTGGGGTTTTTTTCAATGTTTTGACATTCCTTTTTTTAGGGAGAATAACATTGAATGCAATTTTGAAAGTACCCTGACTGGTATTGTACAATACAAAAAAAAAGTTAAAGGAAAAGTAACGTTTTTTACAATTTGAGCCTTATTTTGGTAATAAAACAAGTTTTACTCACCCATATCACTTTGGTGTCATATGGAGCATTTCCGGAGATGTTTTAGATTAGCGTTAGGCTAACACCGTTAGCCTAGCGTGATTTATAGCCATAGCTCGGGGCATTCCCCGAGCATGTAATATGCCCCGTGCGGGCTCCAAATAACACAAACTTTAGCACTTTTCAAATCATAGAAGCTCGATGTCTTTAGTCTACGATTTCGTTTGAATCAAAAGTGGCCTGTAATCCGAGATTTATCCATAGTTTACAGCTATGCGTTCCATGTTTGGGTCCTGGGAGCTGAGAGCACAGTCCGCACATGCGTCCGCACATGCGTCCGCACATGCGTCCGCACATGCGTCCGCACATGCGTCCGCACATGCGTCCGCACATGCGTCCGCACATGCGTCCGCACATGCGTCCGCACATGCGTCCGCACATGCGTCCGCACATGCGTCCGCACATGCGTCCGCACATGCGTCCGCACATGCGTCCGCACATGCGTCCGCACATGCGTCCGCACATGCGTCCGCACATGCGTCCGCACATGCGTCCGCACATGCGTCCGGAGTGTCTCCACACTGGCGTCCTCATCTACTCGAAACTATGGCTAAATCTCGGATTACAGGCCACTTTTGACCAAACGAAATCATAGACTAAAGACATCGAGCTTCTATGATTTGAAAAGTGCTAAAGTTTGTGTTATTTGGAGCCCGCACGGGGCATATTACATGCTTGGGGAATGTGATGTGAGTCTCATCATTTTGGTCTTAACTTAGACTTAGACAAACTTTATTGATCCACAAGGGAAATTATTTGGATACAGTAACTCAAGAATCACAATATAATATAATAACAAAGAGTAAAAAATAAATGGTATAGCAAAGAAGATAGCAAGAGATCGTGTCAAATAAGACATAATTATATAAATAAATGTATATGTACACGTCAAAATTAAAATAAAAAAATAAGTAATAAAATATAAAATCAAATATCAAATCACAGCTATAAACAGGAGACAAGAACGGCAGTGCAATAATATACTGTCTGACAGAGCATAAGGTTATCCGCTCCTTAAGACTGAGTTGTTGTACAGTTGTAGGGAGTATTATAGTATGAATGTAGTCCTGTATCTCTCACTGTTAGAGCGGAGCTGTAGGAGTCTGTTGGAGAATGAGCTCCTCTGTCCCTCTATGGTCTGGTGCAGTGGGTGAGCAGGAGTGTCCATGATGGAGAGCAGTTTGTCCAGTGTCCTCCTGTCCCTCACTGTGACAAATGTCTCCAGCTCACAGCCAATCACGTGACCAGCTTTACCAATGAGTTTATCAATCCGTCCAATGTCCCTTTTACCAGTGCTGCTCCCCCAGCACACCACAGTGAAGTCCAGCCATTTTGTCCGTTAAAAGAATCCTATTCCTCATAAAGAGCCTGGCTTGAAATTCGCTCCTGTAACCGCTAGAATCGCAAGCTTCATTTGAGTGGAGCCCAACGCTGTGGGAGACGTCACGCTCACTTGGTCCACGTTTTTATACTGTCTGTGGAGCAGGAGCACGCATTCTTCCGTTTACTCCATGAAGGCAATATTCTCGCATGATTCATAGTCAATTTTAATTTTCCATGACTTTTCCAGATTTTCCGTGAGTGTACAAACCCTTATTTGAGCTGCGCTTTGAGCTCAAACGAGAACAAATTTCTTTACTCACCAGTGACATTCAAACTATTTCGCCACTCACTGACAAAATTCCAAATGTTGATGTCCCCTGCTTTCTGCATAAACTGTGTTTGTGGTTTTCAGATTCTAGAATGTGATGACTTCATATTCCCAGACTCCCCAGGAATGAAGCCAGGTTTCCATATTAATTATGTTGTACTTATCTAAAAGAGAAAGTCATAAATGCTGAACTTTCATTTATATTCAGGAATAGTTTCAAACAAGATTCAACTCAATACTGATTCTGATACAATGATGATAATAAAAAGCACTTTAGACAATAGAACATGATTTTCTCATCATTAAATGTTAGAACTTTCCATGTGGCCTCATATCTGTGTGATCCTTCAGTGGTCCATGGAAGTGTACTAGTCTATGTGCTCTTATACTTGTTCTGATACAGCTCCAGATCATTCTAAAGGTTTATTTTTGTCCTGTAAATCATCAATTAGTATCTGAAATTCGATAAATTGGACAACTTATTTAGGACCAAACCCAAGAAATCACTGTATTATAATTAAATTATATTAATGGCCTATAGAATGCTGTGATGTCACTGAAACCAAGCCATTTAACCTGAGCTTTTTGAATCAAAAGTTGTTACTACTGATACTTTACAGTGAGATCACGCAGGGGGAATCTGCATGTGTGTCTATTGTCTATGACGTGATGTTCGTCATTTTCCATGGTGATACAACGCACGCTTTAGCAAAGATCGTCTGAAATCTCAAGAAAAAATAACAAAATGGATTTAAACTATATATTTTCAAGAGCCTGTGATCCACATGATCATGGTGCTGTTTAGGCGTTTGATTTTCAACAAAAAGGTGACAGTGACTAAACGAAACAAAGTAAACGAGTAACAGAGCTCCAGACAGAACAGTACCTCTAGTTAGGGAAAAGGAAAGTTGATGACATCAGTTGGCAAAGCATCAATGCCCCCCCTCTCCACCCACCTGACCATCTTCTTGTCCGTGTTGTCGTCCTCCTCTTCCTCGTGCTTCCTCATCTCTGCTACTGAGGAGTTGAGCTCTTTTTGCACACCCAGGGGGCCTTTTTTAGCAAGATTTTTCTGCAAACACATAAAACTGCAGCTATTAAAAAAAGAAGCATGGAACCAGAATTACACAGGCAATTACAGAGACAAAAACATGCTTTGTGAAGATTGAATGTTTGCGTACGCCCAGGTAGGGATGGGAATTGATAAGATTTTTACAATTCCGATTCCATTATCGATACTGCTTAACAATTAGATTCTTTATCAATTCTCTTATCGATTCTAATTTGGGGAAAAACGGAGAACAAACTGTTTGATTAGCACCAAGATGAGCACTAGTCCTGGTCTAGTCCTGGTCTAGTCCTGGTCTAGTCCTGGTCTAGTCCTGGTCTAGTCCTGTTTTAGTCCTGTTTTAGTCCCGGTTTAGTCCCGGTTTAGTTCACAGTCTAATGTTGACACAAGCCGCTGCGTTCAACTAATATCTCCATTTGATGCAGAAATAATATGATAATAATGTGACGCACCCCGTGTCGCTCTGTTGTCGGAAAATTCGCGTGTCTCCACGTGTATTCGCTTATTTGCTTATATTCCGGACTTTCTGGTGCTAAGTATCCGACCACACTCTGTACAGGAGCTCCGGAGAAATGGACCTGTCCCGAACCTGTCCCGAACGTCTCCCGAACGTGTCATGTGTCCAAGTGGAAGTTAAAAGTCAATTTTCACAAACGTTCTTCTCGTCATGTGAAAATAATATATAAACTCTGTATCAGCGAAGCGGCGAAGCACGTATCAATCCCACCACTTTTGTGCGCAATTCGTGCTGGCTGGAATCGTTAAGAGAATCGTTAGATAAATTGCTAATCGATTCCGTGGAATTGAAACACACAGAACAGATTCTCAAGAGGAACCGGTTCTCGATTCCCATCCCTACACCCAGGTGGTAATAATAGGGATTTAAACGTACCTGTACCCTTTTTTTCCTCACGTATTTGAGCAAAATGTGTCTTGCCTCAGTACGGATATATTGTATAAGCAGCTCTTGAGGTCAAAACGAGTCTGTTACTCTATGTCTACTAATTAGAACGCATTTTATTGTCAAAGAATCTGAAAGTCTGTGTTAGCATGCTAGTTGCTGTTAGCTTTACCATCATGAGCAGCTGTTAAACGCACTTATAAACTCGTCATGGTGAATAATAAAGATGCTCAGAATGCATACGGTGAGTGAGGAATAACTTTGGAAAATCATTTATTCAAACCGTTTAAAATGAACTAGTTCTGTTTTTCAAGTTTCAAGTAAAAATCAGGTACAGTGGCTTTAAAATACATTAAACAGATTAAAAAAGTGTAAAAATCTACACAGCCAGGCCCCAAAAGTTATATACTGGGGTCAGATGGGTAAAGTGTCTTGCCCAAAGACAAAATAATAGCAATGTAATGCTGGTAGATAGAAAACCAACATAAATAGCAAAGCAAAGTTTTTTCTTCAGAATAAAGCATATTATGGGTTGTTAACATGTCAAGAATAGTTGAACAAGACATTCATACAGATTTTCTTGTTTATAAAAATGACCTTTTGAGAACGCACTTCCTTGAGTATACTATTTATCAGAGTTTTGCAAATCAGCATTAACCTTTTACAAAAATGGCAAAAAGTCAAACATTTGTCTATTTAAGAATCGCTTAAAGAACAAAATTAATTTCATTTAGATGTTACAAAAAAAAGAAAAAAAAGAAGAAGAAATATTGTGCATTATTTGTATTGCTATAAACATTCTCTTGAGTTCCTTTGACTTTGGCATCTCATGTTTTAGAACTTAAAATAAGAGCTATCTTCAGACAATAGGCACCACGTTTCTAAAGGTGTGCTCCAATACTGGGAAAGGGGGTTACGACTACTTTTCTGTTAACAGGGATTGCAACTTTTTCCAATACGCTAACAGAAACATGCCGCTGTAATGCACGTGATTTGACGGACAAAATGCTCAGACTTTTACCTGTGATGTCACAAAACTGGGAATTTCAAAATTATGTGTTTTAATGGAGTTCAAAGGAGGCCGACTTACTAAACAAGGACTTGTTTAAAGTGTGTGAATAAAGCCTAATACAACCCCAGGCATGTTTTTGATGAGGAAACAATGTTATAACATGCTTCAAATCTCAAAAAAGTACACTTTGCATATTTTTTTTAACAAAAGCAGGCTGCACAAACCTTCAAAGGTAGTTGGGAGAGGAAGGCTATCCCGGGCCCTTGAAGAGCTGGGATGGCCCCTGGACCCTGGACGGGCTCTGGGTGTGGCTCTGGGGGTGGGCGGGGCTCCAGGGGTAGGTGTGGTTCAGGTGGTGGGCGGGGCTCCAGAGGGGGACGGGGCTCCTGGGGGCCCGGGACAGGTCTGACCCCTGGCGGAGGAGGAGGAGGAAGGTCCAGAGCTCTGTGGCTCATGTCCAGCCAGTCTGTGTCAGAGGAGCCTGGGGACAGCACAGGAGGGTTATGTGGATTTACAATCTTTACATAAGAGTAGCATGTCAAATGAAATTTAAAACACAAATATAGACATTAGTATGCACATAAAGAAGATTGTTACAATGGTTCACAAGTCTTAGTGTAAAATTTCAAACTCAGGCCCCTTTTACACGTACACGTAAAACAGAGACATTTTCCTTAGTTTCTACCCATCTTTTACACACAAATGGCAAGTTCGCCTCTGAAAAGGAATCTTTCTAAAAACTCTGGCTAGAGTGGAGATTCTGGAAAACTACAGTTTCGCGTTTGTGAGATAAACAGAGTTTTAGGTAGCTGACGCACCAAAAGTGCGATTCTCCTTCGTTTTCAGAGGCGAATTCGCTGTTTGCGTGTAAAAGATGGGTACAAACGAAGGGAAATGTCTCCATTTTTTAAAATCCCAGTGTACATGTAAACAGGGCCTTAATTTCTAAGGTATAGACTTAATACTCAATATGATTCAGATACCACAATTATACTAAAAATACTCACTTACTTTAGATAATAATGTCCTTTTCAACATTAAATCACAGTACTTATATGACAATGTGGCCTTATATCTGTGTAGTCCCTCAGTCATCCAGGTAGATTCCATAATGGTCCATGGGTTTCAGTACTACAGTAGACAAGCCCTAGTACTTACAGTACTGTAGTCTGATTTTAATATAAGCACTGACACTCATTAGATTTTCTGTCTCACATCTGACCATATGAGCGATCAGCAATCATAATCTACCTTAATTTACATGAATGTACCATCAAATATAGTTCATCGTAAATTAGTTTAAATGAGAACAAGTGTTTTAAATTGCCATTCGAAAGATTAAGTAATCGTTTCCATTTTATTTTCAATTCAAATTAATTCAGTTTAACAGTCTCTTTTATAGTCTCTAGAGCCATAACCATTATCTATGCCCTTCTATTCCAGGCTGTGTCCAAACCTCCTTGTTAAATCTCGTCACGTCTCAGAGGCTAAGCAGGGCTGGATAGACCACTGGAAATACCACATACTACAATGTGGCAGCAGTGTCAAAACTGATGTGTCCTTATGCACAATGTTTTCTATTTATCTGCTCATCTCCTCCCGTCTAGACGACTGTAATCACATTGCTCCGGTTTTAGCTTCCCTTCACGGCTTCCTTTGTGTTTAAAAATAGATTTTTATTGATCATTTTTAAAGCTCATTTAGGTCTTTCGCCAAGTTATATTTCAAAACTTTTAACCCCATAGAGCCCTCCCACAGAAGTGCTTTATAAAGATGATGATGATGATTATTATTATTTATTATTATTATTACATTTCACAATTTGATTAACTGACCGGTCCTTGGACCGAGTCATGTCCCAAGTCCTCAGGCCATATGCATCTGTGTTACCTGTCCAGTGGTGAGAGGCTGGGGTAGTACCTGTCCAGTGGTGAGAGAGGCTAGGGTAGAGAAGCTGGGGTAGTACCTGTCCAGTGGTGTGAGAGGCTGGGGTAGTACCTGTCCAGTGGTGAGAGAGGCTAGGGTAGAGAAGCTGGGGTAGTACCTGTCCAGTGGTGTGAGAGGCTGGGGTAGTACCTGTCCAGTGGTGAGAGAGGCTGGGGTAGTACCTGTCCAGTGGTGAGAGAGGCTGGGGTAGTACATGTCCAGTGGTGAGAGAGGCTGGGGTAGTACCTGTCCAGTGGTGTGAGGCTGGGGTAGTACCTGTCCAGTGGTGTGAGAGGCTGGGGTAGGATAACAGCCCGATGACCAGGAGCAGAGCCAGGAGACCCAAGACGAGGCTCCTCTGCAAACGTGACAGCTGCTTCCACTTCTGCAACACAGAGATCCCACCTGATGACGTGTGTGAAAAAAGATACTAAATCTTGGCCTCTACTTACTATTTCGTTACCACGTTTTGGCCAACTCCTTCTCACGTTTTAGCTAATTCGTTCCCACGTTTTTACCTATATTCGTACACACGAATTAAGAAATTGCTGCCAATTAAACAAAACAGGGCGTGGCATTTGGTTTGTTGGTTAGCAAAAACATGGGAACGAGTTAGTTAAAACGTGGGAACAATTTAGCCAAGACGTGGGAACGAGTTCGAGAAAACATTGGAATGAGTTAGAGAAAGCGTGGGAACAAGTTAGCGAAAAAGTGGGAACGAATTTGCTAAAACGTGGGAACGAGTTAGCCAAAACGTGGGAACAAGGTCGCTAAAATGTGGGAACGAATTCGCTAAAACGTGGGAACGAGTTCGCTAAAACGTGGGAACGAGTTAGGGAAAAAGTGGGAACGATTTAGGGAAAACGTGGGAACAATTTAGGGAAAACGTGGGAACAATTTAGGGAAAACGTGGGAACAATTTAGGGAAAACGTGGGAACAATTTAGGGAAAACGTGGGAACAATTTAGGGAAAACGTGGGAACGAATTTGCTAAAACGTGGGAACGAGTTAGGGAAAAAGTGGGAACAATTTAGGGAAAACGTGGGAACAAGTTCGCTAAAACGTGGGAACGAGTTAGCTAAAACATGGGAACGATTTAGCTAAAACGTGGGAACGAGTTAGCTAAAACGTGGGAACGATTTAGCTAAGACGTGGGAACGATTTAGCTAAGACGTGGGAACGAGTTCGAAAAAACGTGGGAACGAGTTATGGAAAACATGGGAACGAGTTAGCGAAAATATGGGAACGAATTCACTAAAACGTGGGAATGAGTTAGCTAAAACGTGGGAACGAATTACATATTGAGGGAACGAAATAGTAATTAGAGGCCACGATTTAGTATCTTCTTCCACGCACGTCATTAGGCGGGCTCCGTAGTAACACCCCAAAAAGAGATTAAAATGTAAAAAAGATTTCCCATTTAACGGAGTTTGATTAAAGGTATTTGGAAATCGTTCGGCCGCCCAAGCAAATCAAAACAGCAGCCAATCAGATAATGCCGCCTTTAAAATGGAAAGTGAAATTAGCGAGCGCTGATGCAATGCTGTTCTAATCTAAACTAGATCTTCTAACCGTGATTATGCACATTAGGATTCATCTGAAATCCATTTGGTGCAAAAGTCTCCATTACCTAGAATGGACAGAGCAAACAGACTAGACTGCTTAAAACTATTTGTGAATACTAAACAGCTTTACAACTTGTGCTGGTTTGATTTAAGACCGTACACCTAAAATATACTAGTGTGTAACAGTTAGGGCTGTTGATGCATATTTAGGCAGCTGCTTGGGCTCAACAAAATATCGGCTGGAGATTTTTTCAGAATGCGTTCAGCCAGATTTACAGACCTGCCAACATGTACGCATTTTGTGTACCGAGCACGCATTTTGACCTTGTTCGCTCGTACGCTTTGTTGTTCTAAATTACGCATATGGATCTCGCATTTCGTCCGTTTCACTCAAGTTGTCACTGACGCTGATTCTGTCGCTGAGCCACAGATCCACAGAGATCTGCATGTAAACAGAGAACTTTCAGCCAATCAGAGCGCTTCATTTCCTCCCGACTCCCCCGCCCTGCCTGACGAAGAGGCCCGGTCAGAGGAACTGTGAAATACACGCGTCACTATTAAAATATTTTTTTGTTGAAAATCTATGAAAGTTTGAGTGTTTAAACAAGAGAGAAATGTGAGAAAATGTTAAAGGAATAGTAACGTTTTTCACAATCTGAACCTTATTTCGGTAGTACAACAACGAGAGTAACCCACCCATAGTACTTTGGTGTCATTTGGACCAATTCCGGAGATTTTGTAGTTTAGTGATATCCGTAACGCGAGTGCTCGGGGCACGGTATTGCAGTCACCAAATGACACAAACTTTAGCACTTTTCAAATGACAAAAGCTCAATGTTAGCCTACAGTTTCGCTGGAGTCCAAAGTGGCCTGTAATACGATATCCATCTGTGGTTTCGTGTTTGGGTCCATTCTCAAGGCAACTAGCCACAGCTTCAATAACTCCGGACAGTGATGAGGAAGCCTGTGAAAACTCAAGTTCATCCAAGCTGTCATTTCATTTTCACAACCGGATGTGCATGTTCGCACCATTTCGGGTTTTCTCAAGCGGAGATGTTTATGACTGTAATCGAAAGCTGAGCGCATCCTGTGAATGCGCACATGCACTGTCCTTGTCATCCAATGAAAACATGGATGGATATCGGCTTACAGGCCACTTTTGACTCCAGCGAAAGTGCAGACTAACATTGAGCTTTTGTCATCTGAAAAGTGCTAAAGTTTGTGTTATTTGGTGACTGCAATCACCTGCCCCGAGCACTCATGTTACGGATACAATGGTCCCTCCCTCTATCGCGGTTCACTGTTCGCGCCCTCGCTGTTTCACAGATTTTTTTTTCAAAAAAATTTTTTTTCTTCAATTTTTTTTTATAGTGTAACATTGTGTTCTGCGTCCTGATTGGCTAAGAGTCTAGACCAGGACTAAACGTGGACTAAACCAGGTCTAAACCTGGACTAAACCAGATCTAGACCAGGTCTAAACCTGGACTAAACCAGGTCTAGACCAGAACTAAACCAGGTCTAGACCAGAACTAAACCAGGTCTAGACCAGGTCTAAACCTGGACTGGCCCTGGACTAAACCAGGACTAGACCAGGTCTAAACCAGGATTAAAGCGCTCTTTGCTGGTTTCGTGCGGCTGTTTTGTGGCTCGGGCTGAGAGCACGCAGTCCGGGCGCGGCGGTTCCATCTCGTGCTCGCAGCCCCGGTGTACGAGCGGCCTCACGCCAGTCACATTTCTTTGTCACGGATTTGTCCACGATGAGGGGTGCACTTGTGGAGCTTGTCCAAGGGGTTGGTGCGCGTCACGTCCCGGGACATGGCAGTGCTCCTCGCGCGTCCGGCGGGGCTTCCGGAGCCGTGTATTAATACATTTTGTTGAAAATCTCTGAAAGTTTGAGTGTTTAAACGAGAACAAATGTGAGAAAATGTTAATTCCAGTCTGAGAAAAGTGTATAATGTGTGTGGTGAGGCATTTACAGCCTTAAAACATGTAGAATAATTGTAAAATATAAAGTTGTCCTACTTCACGGGTTTCTCTTATTGCGGGTTATTTCTGGAACCTAGCCCCCGCGATAAACAAGGGATTACTGTATTGCTAAACTACAAAATCTCCAGAATTGCTCCAAATGACACCAAAGTACTATGGGTGAGTTACTCACATTGTTTTACTATCGAAATAAGGTTCAGATTGTAAAAAACGTTACTGTTCCTTTAATGCCAGTCTGAGAAAAGTGTATAATGTGTGTGGTGAGGCGTTTAGAGCCTTAAAACATGTAAAATCATTGTAAAATATAAAGTTGTCCTACTTGGCGGATTTCGCTTATCACGGGTTATTTTTAGAACGTAACCCCCGCGATAATCGAGGGACCACTGTATTCCAATTCCCTACTTTTGGTAGAGCTTTTATTTGTCTACCACTTTTTATCTATACTGTATTTTTTGATAGTTTTTTTTTTCAGAACAGAGGTTATGGAGCGAAGTGTCGCTGTGAAAGGAGTTCATTTATGGAAAAGTCTTGACAAAGAAATCAAAGGATCAACTACAATAATGGCATTTTAAAAAATACACATTACACTGGATTTTATGTATGTATGAAAAAGAAAACTAAGTTGTTGCGCATAAAAGTGAAGCTTTCTGTTTACAATTGATTAATAATTATGATTGAAATGGAATGTATTGATGAAATGTTTTATCGTCACTATCGGTGTTACGGTCTGGAAAAGGGAAGAGGGGCAGATAACATAAGATTACTCTTCTTTCTGCTCCTTTTATTCAGTTTTTGTAATGTTATCTCGCTATTGATGTCTTTTATACTTTATGAATGAAATAAACAAAAAATAAATCAATAAATCAATAAACTATAGTATTCTATGGCTTATGAGTGTATAATCTATTACTCATAACGCAGAGACATAATTTATACAGCTGTAGTGTTATGACAATAAACTTAAAACTCAATTTTGATACTAAGGAAGACTCAATACTCAATACCAATAACAAAAATGTAATAGAATTGAAAAAAAAAAAAAAAAAGAAATATTACTAACTGATCTTATACTAGTTGTGATCAAGATCATCAAAAACTATTAAGAAACATTTTCAGTATCAATATTTGTTCAAAAAGTGTTTACTTTTGATCATAATTTTATCATTTAGTGTTTGGGTATTGGTTTGTTGGAAAATCCTGTTCGTGGGCTTTAGGTTCGCATTTTACCATTCAAAAGAATATTTAGTTTTATATTGTTAATCACTATGGAAACGGCAGCAGTAGAGTTCACTCAGCTCAGTTTCCGAGTGCACGGTGCAGCTCTCTGAAGGGAGACGTTAAGACATTAAAGAGGAAGTGGACTGATTGAATGCACTTTCACTAATATACATAAGTATATATATGAATGTACGAGTGAGTGTAATTACAAAGCTCCTACAACTGTCACTCACACGTCACTAAACCTATCCATCTCACATTTATTCAATTAAAACTGTTATTAAACCTCAACATTACCTTCATCACTCTTACTTCAATAATACACAGGATATGTTATCAAACACGTACACACACACTGGACACACACACACCTTAATCCTGGTTCAGACCCGGTTTAGACCTGGTTTAGTCCCGGTTTAGTCTTGGTTTAGACCCGGTTTAGTCCCGGTTTAGTCCCGGTTTAGACCCGGTTTAGACCCGGTTTAGACCCGGTTTAGACCCGGTTTAGACCCGGTTTAATCCTGTTTTAGTCCTGTTTTAGACCCGGTTTAGACCCAGTTTAGACCCAGTTTAGACCCCGTTTAGTCCTGGTTTAGTCCCAGGTTAGTCACGGTTTAGACCCAGTTTAGACCCGGTTTAGTCCCGGTTTAGTCCCAGGTTAGTCCCGGTTTAGACCCAGTTTAGTCCCGGTTTAGTCCCGGTTTAGTCCCGGTTTAGACCCGGTTTAGACCCGGTTTAGACCCGGTTTAGACCCGGTTTAGACCCGGTTTAGACCCGGTTTAGTCCCGGTTTAGACCTGGATTAGTCCCGGTTTAGACCTGGATTAGTCCCGGTTTAGTCCCGGTTTAGACCTGGATTAGTCCCGGTTTAGACCTGGATTAGTCCCGGTTTAGTCCCGGTTTAGACCTGGATTAGGCCCTGTTTAGTCCCGGTTTAGACCTGGTTTAGACCTGGTTTAGACCTGGTTTAGACCTGGTTTAGACCTGGTTTAGTCCCAGTTTAGTCCCAGTTTAGTCCCAGTTTAGGCCCCTGCTGTCAGCTAATATGTCCCTTTGATGCAGAAATAATCGGTGGGTAATTATGCTGATTGATGATTGGAAGCTGGAGTGCAGTTCGGCCCCTTGAACATGAGGGTATTTTGCTCAGCCAATTAATATTTTCCCAACCTCCAGGATCTACACGATTCACGTCACCTATTTTGACTTCAAAACGGTGAATTTCGCCGAAAGGTGAGGGATTTTCATGCCTGGGAGCATTCCAGACAAAGCAATAACATCTCAGGACAATAACAAGTAGGAACGCAGAGAAGTTACATGGTGCGCCTTTAAACCACTGCACCCAGAAGCTACAATAACACATCAGCAAAGACCTACGGGACTAAAAACTGCAGGGAGTGCATTTAATAAATACATTAATTAGTCGAAATTGTACATTTTCTTGGAGCCAGATCACAGTTTAGATTTGATCACTATTCATGTCAATGTGATTACCTTTATATAGTATTGAAGAGGGAACTAAAGTCATCTCCTTCTAGTGCAGTAGTCGACTAATAAGCTGCTGATCGATTAGTACTAGTAAACAATGTATTTACAGCAAGAGACCACTGCATTTTTTTCTGAAATCAGCATCTCTACATGTATTACAGCCATTCCATTCCAGCGTCTGTTGAATTCCAACACAAACACAAAGCTGAGCTACGTTCTTGCCCCAGGAGTGGAATAAAGTCACCCAAGAACACCCAAGGTCTGAACCAAGACTAAAGCAGGTCTAAACTAGGACTAAACCAGATCTGAACCAGGACTAAACCAGGACTAAACCAGGACCCAAGAACAATGTGAAAGACTTGTGGAGAGCATGCCAAGACACATGAAAGCTGTGATTAAAAATAAGGGTTATTGCACCAAATATTGATTTGTGAACTCTTCTTAAGTGTAAACATTAGTATTATGTTGTTTTAAAATGAATTTGATCTCGTTTCTTTGCTGAAAACATGTTTCTTTTTTGTTATTTTGACCATTTGTCATTTTCTGCAAACGCTCCAAATGATATTTTTATTTGGAATTTGGGGGAAATGTTGTCAGTCGTTTATAGACTTAAAATGTTCCTTTTGCCCAAACACAAACCTATAAGTAGTAAAATCAGAAAAACTGATCATTTTGCAGTGGTCTCTTATTTTTTTCCAGAGCTGTATATAAAGGCAGTTTCAACTTGTGAATGTGGAGTTTAATCTGCTGTTTTATAGAGCAGTGGCCCACAGTACTAAATCTTCAGCAAACTCACTTCTCCTCCTGCCGTGGTCTCATAGAATTTTTTATACTCCAAATCAAATGATAAGCTGAGCACTTTTGGTGGACCAAATAACAGAGGAGTGGTACCAGACTGACATCCCTCTGTATGAAACACACACAGAGATATCATTCTGGACTTTTGGACTAAGAGGAGTTAAATTTTAAAAAGTAAAAGTAAGAACAAATGAGTATGGCTATAATTGGAGAATATTTATGGAATGGACTTGGAGATAAGTATGAAAAGTGTGCAAATATTTATCTTTAAAACAAAAAAAATTACAAAGGCAACTTTTTAGAGATGTACCACCAGGAAAGCAGATATTTATGAATTATTTCATTTATTTATTTATTTTATTTATTTTAATTTATATACAGTGCCGTGAAAAAGTATTTGCCCCCTTCCTGATTTCTGTGTTTTTTGCATATTTATCACTCAAAACATTGTCAGATCATCAAACCAATTTTAATATCACACAGAAACAACCCAAGGAAAGACAAAATTCAGTTTTTGAATGATGATTCCATTTATTAGTGCACAAAAAAAATCTAAACCTATCTGGCCCTATGTGAAAAAGTAATTGCCCCCTTAATCTAATAGCCAGTTGAGCCTCCTTTGACAGCAATAACTGTAACCAAACGTTTGCGATAATTGGTGATGAGTCTTTCACACCGCTGGGGAGGGATTTTGGCCCACTCTTCTATGCAGAATTGTTTCAATTCTGCCATATTGGAGGGTTTTCTTGTATGAACTGCCCGTTTAAGGTCACACCACAGCATCTCAATCGGATTTAAATCCGGACTTTGACTTGGCCACTCCAAAACCTTAATTTTGTTTTCTTTGAGCCATTCAGAGGTGGACTTGCTGGTGTGTTTTGGATCATTGTCCTGTTGCATGATCCAAGAGCGCTTGAGTTTGAGGGCACGAACTGATGGCCGGACATTCTCCTTCAGGATCTTCTGGTAAACAGCAGAATTCATTTTTCCGTCAATCACAGCAAGTTGTCCTGGTCCTGAGGCAGCAAAGCAGGCCCAGACCATCACACTGCCACCACCATGCTTTACTGTGGGCACCATGTTCTTTTTATCAAATGCTGTGCCATTTTTACGCCAGATGAAACGGGCTGCAGACCTTCCAAAAAGTTCAATTTTAGACTCATCGGTCCACAAAATGTTTCTCCAAAAGTCTTGAGGGTCATCAAGGTGCTTTTTGGCAAAGGTGAGACGAGCCTTTGTGTTCTTTTGTGAAAGCAGTGGTTTTCTCCTGGGAACTCTTCCATGGATGCCATTTTTGGCCAGTGTTTTTCTAATGGTGGAGTCATGAACACTGACCTTAACTGAGGCCAACGAGGCCTGTAGTTCTTTCGATGTGCGTCTAGGTTCTTTTGTGACTTCCTGAATGAGCCGTCGTCGCACTCTTGGAGTAATCTTAGTTGGTCGACCACTCCTGGGAAGGGTTGCAACTGTTCCCAGTTTCCTCCATTTTTGAATAATGGCTCTGACAGTGGTTCGCTGGAGCCCCAGAGCTTTGGGAATGGCTTTGTAACCTTTTCCTGAATTATAGACTTCTATCACTTTTTTTCTCATTTGTTCTTGAATTTCTTTGGATCGTGGCATGATGTGTTTGTTCTTGAGATGTTGTAGCCAACTTCACTTTGTTTGACAGGAACTATTTAAGTGATTTCTTGATTCAACACAGGTGGTGACAATCAGGTGTGGGTGTGGCATGTAGAACTGAACTAAGTTTTCTCAAAACTGTGGTTAGTCACAGTTAGTTTGTGATTTAACAAGGGGGGGCAATTACTTTTTCACATAGGGCCAGATAGGTTTAGATTTTTTTTGTGCACTAATAAATGGAATCATCATTCAAAAACTGAATTTTGTCTTTCCTTGGGTTGTTTCTGTGTGATATTAAAATTGGTTTGATGATCTGACAATGTTTTGAGTGATAAATTTTAATTTTTCACGGCACTGTATATTATAAATCTGTGTCTCTTTGTAATGTGTACGAGTTGTTTTTTTGTTTCTTTGTTTTCTATCTAATTTATCCAATGTCAAACTGAATATCATGTCGCTGAAATATTGTAAATTGTAGGGGTTGGATTGAAATAAGCTAAAATATGCTTCTTCCTACTCCTTTTTTTAACATTGAATGTTTTTAACAATTGTGTTCTCTTTATTTAGTTTGTTTCTTTCTGTTAAAGGGATAGTGCATTTTTTTAAATGTTAATCTGTATGGGTTCCCCTCCAGATCCAGCAGCGTATTTCGCATTCGCATATTTTCTCTCTCGATTTGTATCACTGCGCGCACATTAGCTGTATTAGCCTGTTCACTTGTTAACATCCGCTTAAATTTAACAAGCTAATACAGCTAACGTGCACGGTGATACGAATCGAGAGAGAAAATATGCAAATGTGAATTACGCTGTTGAATTTTTAGCGGACAACTGTTTGTGACGCAAATATATCACTTTTTGGACAAATTTTGAACCGGAGCAGAACCGGGCTGAGACGACGCGGTGAGTGGTAAACCAGTGTTAATGCACGACACTATTAGAGGGGAACCCATACAGATCGACATTAAAAAAAAAAAACAATGTAAATGTTCTGAGTGTATGGAGACGATATGTTGTGCCTTCATACCGTTTTTTTTTTTTTTTAATGTTCAAATAAAACTAACTCTAAAAATCAACTCTAACTCTTACCAGGCTGACACTGCGGTGGTGTAAAAGTGTTTTTGTTGACGGTCACAGAGAAGAGCTACAGGCCTCTTCTGTATTCAACATCACCACACCAACACCTGAGCGTCCCATCTACTCACATCCTTACACCTGCACAACATCAGCAGTAGTAAACACAGCACTCTCTCCTCACAGCCACAAGCTCTCAGGTTTAATACCCTGACAATTCTCACGGTCGGTTTTCTGGGTATTCGGTAACTTGACTTGACAACCACAGCGAAGGGGAAAACAACAGACAGCAAGCCAAAGCCAAAGCATGAAGGAGATGGTGAAATACTGAAGTTTGGATGCTGTAAAACAACCGCTGTGTGGAGGAGTGTAACGGTAAAAGGCACAGTAACCCCATCTGATTTTAGACTGATCACAAACGCAAGAAGAGACTTTGCAAAGCTCCCCCAAGTAAGACTGCCACTCTCACAGGAAGTCCTCACAGATGACTTGAATGGACGTGCATTTTTAAATTCCAGGAATAGAGGTTTAAAAACTGACAGAGATGGTCTACTCTACAATTTTGGGACTTTAAACGGCATTTGGCGCTAAACTAAACAGTGCCAAATTAGCTACAGGCACTACAGAGTCCGAACAATACAACCAAAACACTAGAACTGTTGCTTCCTGATGTTTTGATCTATTGTTGAAGTCTTCTGTGGAATTATTTTGGGAGAATTGGATGAGTTGAGTGAAGCTGCGCATTACTTTCCATTGAAGTTTTCCCCTTCGTAAATAAGGCGACTAGCGTTCCTAAGCAGTCACCTGACCAAAAACGTCCCACCGAGCCGGAGAATGGAAGACCTGTCGGTATGTCTGTATAGGGTTTCATCCAGGTACTCAACCAAAAACTAATTCTCCAGCAAGATACTTCATGCAACGACAACAGCAGCTGTCTCTCCCTGCAGACACTTTCCTTCTGGAGCAGTTAGCATGAGCAGCAACATCACGCATTACAAAGAATCAAGATGTTATGATGCAAAACCCTCGTAGGTAATGGCTTGAAACTGAATTTAAAAATGTATATGTAGCTTTTGCAGTTAAAAAAAAAAAAAAAAAGCTATTACAATCACAAGTGAACCTGGGTTGTCAGTGCCTGAACCTAGAGATACAGGACATCATCTGACTGGACCTGGAGCCGAAACACCTCCAGCATTACAAACGGTGCCCAGCAGAGACACTCCACCACAATGGGCTCTCCCAGAAGCTGCTGATCAACTTCTCTCGGTGTACCATCGAACGCATTCTGACAAACTGCTGCACATGATGGTACGGACCTGCAGCGAGTGGTGAGACCAGCTGAGAGGGTGGTGGGCTCCTCTCTACTGAACCTGGCCACCATCTACTCCTCACGTCTCTGCACACAGGCCTCCAACGTTCTGCAGGATCCCACACACACACGGAACAGCCTCTTTTGTACTCTCCCAGCGGGAAGGCTTCAAACTCCCCTCACACACACAAACAGGCTGCGCAACAGCTTCTACCCACGAGCAGTGGACGTGCTCCAGGACGACAAGCACAGATAAAAGGCCTGAAGGACAATAATCCATCCATCCATCCATCTTCTTCCTCTTATCCGGGGCCGGGTCGCAGAGGCAACAGTCTAAGCTGGGACTCCCAGACTTCCTTCACCTTGGACACGTCCTCCAGCTCCTCCGGGGGGACCCCAAGGCGTTCCCAGGCCAGCTGAGGCCAGGCCCACTAACTCCTCACTCAGTTCTCCTTGCTGCTGTTGTCCCATATAAATGCTTATCTTCTAAATAAAATAATAAAGTTTGTCTTGTTCATGTTCAGGAACTTAACACCAAAAGCCATTTTATTTAAAGGTACAGTGTGTAGGATTCGTGGCGCATAGGTGGTGTAGGTACCATGCACTTCCTCTTTTGGCTACGGCAGACCTCGAGGGTCACCCGGGCGCGCCGTAACGCGGACAGCTCGCGTACCAGCGCGCACCCGGCGCTGTGCGAGCTCTCGTGACAACTACGGTATAAATAAATGAAATAAATAAATTTTCGCATGAAAACACACATTCCCGATCGTGTACCATAACAATCTACACATCAAATGAAACCTTACAGTCTCCTCTTTTTGACTATGCAATTAATTTCCCGGCACAACAATCACTCCCTGAGCACATGGGGCTTTTATACGGAAAAGCACAAAACGAAGTTTGTTACTTGGCTTACCTTTGAAGGCTCTGGACAGGTCAAACTCAGTATTTCACCATAAGCTTGGCCTCAATTTGTCCGTAAGGATCCAGCAAATAAAATCCAGTAAAACAATTTAGTCCAAAACACGTGTTAGATCCATTACGACGTGTGATCCGGAACATGCTTGTCGTTGTTTACCCAAAACCACGAGCCTTGCCGAAGGCGGAGCCCAAATGTCCTTCTGCGGCTCTCGTATTCAAAATGGCTGCCTCTATATGGGGAAGATCCCCCTTTTATGTGACTATATCCAAGTCCAAAAGAATACTTTTGATTTCATGATGGAAGTGAAAAGGCTTGGAAAACAATGTATTTTTGAATGGGTATCTTCAATTTCGGTAATTAACGGGTAAAAATCTTACACACTGTCCCTTTAAGATTTAAAAAATAAAATTGAAACTAAAATTGAGATTTTTTAATTTATTCATCTTTATCTATTCATTTAGCTTGCCCAGGCCTGCCCTATAAACATGTACTACCATGACATTCTTTCTTCATTCCTCTCCTTTCACTTCCCTTTGATTTTTGACAGAATTTGCACTCCACTAGCGCAGGGTAAGTTTGATTTCAGCACAGCTGCATCAGCAGTTTAATCGTAAGAATTAACATTTTTAAAAAAAAAACTGCATTATTTTTGTTCTCCTGAGGAACAGTCCAAAACAGAGAGAGGAGAGGCTGAAAGAGAGAAGAGAGAAAAGAGAAGAGTAGGGATGCACCGATACCCCTTTTTTGAAAACCGATACCAGTACGAGTACAATCATTTCAGTACTTGCAGATACCGAGTACTGATACCAATACTTTTTAACCCCCATCCACAAATGAGTAAATAAATGGAAATGCAGGTTTTAGTTTTATTCTCATTATAAGTTCTGCAGAGTTACCACTTTGCAAACAGTGAAAACGCTTCATCCACTGCGCGGTCAGACTGAAGAGCGACGCTGCTGCTCCAAATATCGGTGGTGAAACTTACGGACTTGATGTCACGTACTGGCGACTTCACGTGAGTCATGACACCATCGAAAACTTGAGCCAACATCACGTCTGTGATGAAACGGCGACTGGGTAGCTAGTCTCTGGGCTCGAGGACGTCTGTCAGTCGCTGGAATCCAATATCGTCCACAACTGAAAAGGGCTGGTCCAGCACAATATACTCAAGTAAGTAAGTAAGTGCCTTGGTTTTTTGGGGTTTTTTTTGCCCGGGGGCTATCTCTGGACATTTTCTCCTTCTTTTTTAACCCTTCCCATAAAGTTGGCTCATGTTGGCGGCTGTTAGCCTTGATGAATTTGGCGTATTCGTCAGCATGATGTGTTGGAGTTTGTTTGAGCATTTTACTAGACGTGTTTTTCTCTGGACATTGGACAAGTACTTTTCTGACTCTTTGTCTCCCCCTATCATTTAAGATTGGTAAAACAACAAATGGCATACTGAACGTTACAGTAAGGGTGCGCTATGTCGTCTAGTAGTGGTATCGGTGCATGGTATCGACCAATGGTTGACGAGTACGAGTAATATTAATGAAGTATTGGGCCGATACCTGATACTGGTATCGGTATCTGTGCATCCCTAGAGAAGAGTACAGAGGACCAGGAGCAAAACGCACATTACACAGCATCAGGTATACACACACACACACACACACACACACACAAACACACACAAACACACACACACACACACACACACACACACACACACACACACACACACACACACACACACACACACACACACACACACACACACACACACACACACACACACACACACACACACAAACAAACACACACACACACACACACACACACACACACACACACACACAAACACACACAAACACACACACACACAGAGGCTTTATCTGAGCATTTGAGAGCACGGGGTTAAACAGGGGAGTGGAAACTGTAAGAGAGAAGGAGAAAGAGGAGCAGAGAGAAAGAGGAGAGAGACATGGAGAGTGAAAGGGGGAGACAGAATATACAGAGAGAGAATAGGGCAAGAAAGACTCAGAAAAGAAGTGGGGAGAGAGGAGAGAGAGACAGCAAAGAAGGCAATAAAACATCTAATAATATAGATCTCAAACATCGTAGGATTATTTAAATCTGGAGGCACTGTCACGTCTCTTCCTCGGCTAGTTTAAGAGCTGAACAGGCGCGTGTGGTGAAAACAGGCACGTGTGGTGAAAACAGGCGCGTGTGGTGAAAACAGGCGGGTTTGGTGAAAACAGGCGGGTTTGGTGAACAGATGCGTGTGGTGAAAACAGGTGCGTGTGGTGAAAACAGGTGCGTGTGGTGAAAACAGGTGCGTGTGGTGAAAACAGGTGCGTGTGGTGAAAACAGGTGCATGTGGTGGAGAGGTACGTGTGGTGGAGAGGTACGTGTGGTGAAAACAGGTGCGTGTGGTGAAAACAGGTGCGTGTGGTGAAAACAGGTGCGTGTGGTGAAAACAGGTGCGTGTGGTGAAAACAGATGCGTGTGGTGAAAACAGATGCGTGTGGTGAAAACAGGTGCGTGGCGAAAACAGATGCGTGGCGAAAACAGGTGCGTGTGGTGAAAACAGGTGCGTGTGGTGAAAACAGGTGCGTGTGGTGAAAACAGGTGCGTGTGGTGAAAACAGATGCGTGTGGTGAAAACAGATGCGTGTGGTGAAAACAGGTACGTGTGGTGAAAACAGATGCGTGTGGTGAAAACAGGTACGTGTGGAGCGGCCCCTCACCCTCCAGCACGACTGCCTGCGGTGTTTGCCATTGTTGTAGGCGCGGCTGTGGGGGTCAGACAGGGTCACCGCGATGAAGTCCTTCCTGGAGGGGGAGTACATCCTCAGCTCGTAGCCCGCCCGCCCTCCTCATAGACACAGCCCTGGAAACACGACAGCGCAGCAGCGTTAAAGGGGACGCAATCAGTCAAACTCACTTCAGTTTAAGTATCTCGGGGTCTTGTTCACGAGTGAGGGGAGGATGGAGCGTGAGATTGACAGGCGGATTGGTGCAGCGTTGGCAGTGATACGGTTGCTGTACCGGACCGTTGTGGTGAAGAGGGAGCTGAGCCGAAAGGCAAAGCTCTCGCTTTACCGTCAATCTAGGTTCCTCCCCGCACCTATGGTCATGAGCTCTGGGTTATGACCAAAAGGACAAGATTATGGATACAAGCGGCCGAAATGAGTTTCCTCCGCAGAGTGGCTGGGCGCTCCCTTAGAGATAGGGTGAGGAGCTCAGTCACACGGGAGGAGCTTGGAGTAGAGCCACTGCTCCTCCACCTCGAGTTGTGTGTTTATAAGGAAACAAACTATATTGATGTGTTGCGGATTTGTTGGCTGGAGACCGAACTGTGTTTGCTGTTGCTATGCCTGTTGGATTTTGGCTTTGCTTTCACAGATCGTTCCAGGAAGTTTTCCCCAGTCTGGAATAATTTTGATCTTTTGACGCCAAATAAGGTAAATCTTTTTTTCCTTTGGGAATTGTTTACTGTTAGTTTTTTTTAATTAAACATATTTCTGCTCTTTTCTGGTAAGAGGTTTGAATTGTTTTCAGATAAATTACCTTTTTATTTTATTGTAGGTGAAGTGTTGGCTCCACTCCACAGAGCGATCTTCATCAATAAGAGCACTTCATCAATGCTGAGGCATTAAAGAGCTCGGCAGGGCAATGAAGAATTGGCAAATACTTCTGTGAGTACCCCAGCTATGTTGAAATTCTCACAAAAAATATAATTTATTACACACAAAAGGCTCTGTGTGAGACAAAAAAGGTTTAACTGTTACACTGACTGAAAGTGCCCCGGGAGACTTTACTGTGGGAAATGTGAGCGCTGAACTGATGAGGAGGAGTCTGGTGAAGATGTATGGACTTCCTCCTGCATTATGTAACTGAGAGACTGAAACATTTTGGATGAAATATGAAAAACTCCATGTAAACCTAAACAAATGAGCAAAGTGAGCAAACCTAAACAAATGTACAGCTATAGTATTTTGGCCAAAAAATATAAATAAAAGCTTTTTTTTTTTTCCAATTTGGTTGTGTTTGTTCCGCTTAAAAACTCACTGAACTGAATTAGGTAAAATTGCAGTCTTGCATCAATCTGACTCTTATTTGGCTTAGAGCAGAGCTTCCTCCTGTTTATTTCCATGGAAATGTTATTCTATAACCAACAGTATGGCAAAAAAAAAAAAAAAAAGTATATTGTTCCAAAGTATAGTCTTAACTTTCCTTTTTCAGAAAAAAAGAAAAAGGAAAGAAGGTGGGGAAGAAAAAAGAAAATGCCTTTAAAATTATGCTTTAAGATTGTAGTAAGGTAAAAGATGATGAAAGGACATGATGGGGGGGGGGCCTGCCATGATGTAACAAAATGGCGGTTTTGTTGACGCATTCGCTCCAATAGACAACGGTAATCAATGCGAGATCTACCGTCCTATATCTATGATAAACAGAAATGGTGCAGTGAAGCTGAGTGGTCAGAATTCGCCTCATCAAAACCTGAGAACCATTAGGAAACAGCAGCAGGGTCTCAATTCTCAGTATGCACAGTTCGGAGTGTGGTTTTAAAGGAAAAGTAACGTTTTTTTTACAATTTGAGCCTTATTTCGGTAATAAAACAAGTTGTTTTACTCACCCATAGCACTTTGGTGTCATATGGAGCACTTCCAGAGATCTTTTAGATTTGCGGTTAGCCTAGCGCAACTTCTAGCCATAGCTCGGGGCATATAATATATTCCCCGACCATGTAATATGCCCTGTGCGGGCTCCAAATAACATAAACTTTAGCACTTTTCAAATCATAGAAGCTATCGAGCTTCTATGATTAGTCTAGTCTACGATTTCGTTTAGTCAAAAGTGGCCTGTAATCCGAGATTTAGCCATAGATTACAGCTTTGCGTTTCATGTTTGGGTCCCAGGAGCTGAGAGCACACTCCGCACATGCGCACTGGCGTCCTCATCTACTCGAAACTATGGCTAAATCTCGGATTACAGGCCACTTTTGACTAAACGAAATCGTAGACTAGACTAATCATAGAAGCTGTGCATACTTGCACACTGCGCGGACCGCAAGGGCGTCAGCGAAATGGGACAGGTCCACCAACTCCATTTTCTCCCGGAGAAGAATGCGCGCTGCATGCTGGGATATACGGGTGCACAAAGTGTGCATGGATGCAAAGTTAGTTCACGCCCCGACTTCCATGGAAACGACTGCGGTTTTCAGGGTGCATTTTAAGTGTGCATGGGACAAAAAAGAAATGGGACAGCAGTAGTCGCGTCGGAAGTGATGTATGTACCCTTAAAGCAGTCCTTCTCAAATAGTGGGGCGGGCCCCCCTGGGGGGGCGCGGTGTGATGCCAGGGGGGGCGCGTGTGACCCTGGGAAACATGCTTTTTTGCCATACTGTACTAGAACGAAAGTGTAATTGCACATCAACAACAGTAGTTGGCAGTAGCGCTCTCGTTGTCGCTCTGGGGCAGGGTTCGGTGACCTTAAATACGCGATATACGCACAGAACAGACTTGCCATCAGCAGAACATCCTCTGTCACAGAAAAAACACGTTATATTCCACTGAGCTTTGAGTTTATGCAAATGGACATGTGGTTTTTAAGTTTCGTTTCTGTAAAACGTAAACAAATGTGCACAAAGCTGCATTAAAAGCACATTAATATTTGAGTCCTCAGTGTAAAAAAAGAGTGCAGTGTTTGTTGGAAGTTTCTTTCTTTTTTGTTTTTAATGTTAATAAAAGGATACATTGTTATGCAGAGCTGTACTAATAATTTTCTAGACAAATAATACTATTAATAGTCGTGCGCAGGGAGGGGGCGAGAAATTTTTTCTTCTTCCTAGGGGGGGCGTCATAGAAAATAATTGAGAAGCACTGCCTTAAAGGGATATGCCACCCCCAGGTCAAATTTGGGCATCTCCCCACAGTCCAGAGACTAAAATAAGTGGTGGAAAGCGTTTTCCTGCTCACCCAGCCATTGTCCGAGTCTGTCGCCACTGACCGCCGCGGTATCTGCAGCTACTCCGCCTTAGACTGGAGTCTAACGTCGCCAGAGAAAGATTTCGGCCAAAAGGAATTAATTTGCTCGATGCGTTTCCCAATTACTTTATGTGTAGTGCGCATTCATATCGAGTGCAAATAAATGTGCAAATCAACACGGAGAGCTTGCCTTGGTCATTTTGGGAACTATTTTCCAGTGCGGAAGAATACAGTCGAATCACGCACCACGTTGTGCAACAGGGGAACTCCCTTCCCGGTGCGTAACTGGGATTCCCCTGGCAGCGTGCTGCGTGATTCGACTGTATTCTTCCGCACTGGAAAATAGTTCCCACCGAAAATGACCAAGGCAAGCTCTCCGTGTTGATTTCCACATTTATTTGCACTCGATATGAATGCGCACTACACATAAAGTAATTGGGAAACGCATCGAGCAAATGAATTCCTTTTGGCCGAAATCTTTCTCTGGCGACGTTAGACTCCAGTCTAAGGCGGAGTAGCTGCAGATACCGCGGCGGTCAGTGGCGACAGACTCGGACAATGGCTGGGTGAGCAGGAAAATGCTTTCCACCACTTATTTTAGTCTCTGGACTGTGGGGAGATGCCCAAATTTGACCTGGGGGTGGCATATCCCTTTAAAACCACACTCCGAACTGTGCACACTGAGAACTGAGACATGGCTAGCCTCTGTCCTCCTCAGGATCGATTGCTTGGATCTTGGATCTTTACACTCTGAATTTTGACTTTTGAATATGAGGGCTGGAAAATATATGTGGAGAAATGTTTTGAATTTAAAACATTGAAAACACATAAAATTTCAGCAACAAAAATTCAGAATAAAAATAAACCATCTTTTTTCAGAGTTTAAAAAAAATGTGACAAATTCAGTGGTATTTAAAATTCAAAATCTGACAGAACAAATTATCTTCCAAACATTTGTTGTTGTTGTACATTATTAAACATGGGGGAGGACAGATCTGGTCCAGTCCGAGTTCAAGGCTGGGATTCGGGATTCGGTTCTGGGATTCGGCTCTGTGATTCAAATCTGTGAGTCGGTGCTGTGATTTGGTTCTGTGATTCAAATCTGTGAGTCGGTGCTGTGATTCGGCTCTGGGATTCAGTTCTGTGATTCGGGATTCGGCTCTGTGATTTGGTTCTGTGAGTCGGCTCTGTGATTCGGCTCTGGGATTCAGTTCTGTGATTCGGGATTCGGCTCTGTGATTTGGTTCTGTGATTCGGCTCTGGGATTTGGTTCTGGTATTGAACTCTGTGATTTGGTTCTGGTATTAAACTCTGTGATTCGGCTCTGTGATTCGGCTCTGGGATTTGGTTCTGGTATTAAACTCTGGGATTCGGCTCTGGGATTCGGCTCTGGGATTCGGTTCTGGGATTCGGCTCTTACCTGCACCTGAGCTCTGCAGAACGATGCTAACAGCTGAAGCTACCGTCCTCGCCTCTTTCCCCGGGTAAATCCGCTCTTTTCAGCCGTGTCTCGGTCCGGAGTGTCCCGCCGGGGTGAGGACATGAGCCGGGCCAGGTCAGGGGACGGGTGGCCTCATGGATCGGAACCAGAGCGCGGAGAGCGAGGCGCGTCTGAGCCGAACACAAACACGAGCTTCCGGACACGCGCGGTCATGTGACTGGACACGTGGTTTATGACGGGGGAGAAAAAAATAAAAATAAAAAAATAAATAATAAATTATTTATTATTATTATTATTATTATTATTATTATTATTATTATTATTATTATTATTATTATTATTATTATTATTATTATTATTATTATTAATAATAATAATAATAATAATAATAGTATTTTTTATATTAAAAAAATGATAATAAAAAAGGATGGAGCCCTATGGATACGAACTCTTAAGCCTCGAACATTGTTGTTTATGTTATTGTTTATACTATTGCAAATTACTTTGTATATTTGAAATTTAAAAAAAAAAAAAAAGGGGGTCTGTATGGGGGGTGTCACAGCGCTGAAGAAACAATCACCCACATGTTTTAGGATTGCTCATACGCTCAAATCTTCTGGAATGACATACTTCTGTTTGTGAATAGAAAGTTTGATACAAACCTACAAATGAATGTAAAACATGTACTTTTTGGTGTCTTTGAGAAAGATATTCCTGCGAAAAAAAGATATGTGTTGAGCTTGTTCTTCATCCTTTCAAAATTCCATATTCATTGCTGTAAATTTTCTAGCCAAAAACCCAAATTTGCGTATTTCTTATATAAACTTTCTAAAATATTGTACAAACCCAAAAGCCATGAAAACAAAACACTGTTTGGAATTTAAAATATAAATTGTATTTGCATTGACATTACACTGTATATTTGTATAAATTGCACATGCTGAGCCTCTGGATACGAATTCTTAAGCCTCGAACATTGTTATTGTTTATGTTATTGTTTATACTATTGTATATTACTTACACCTTATTTAATCCTACCTGCACCTTTGTACATTATACTTTGTAGTTTTATTAGATTTTATTACATATTTTTATTATATTGTTTACTTCTTCCCCTGCACTTTTTGCAACACTTTTTTACCATGTACTATTATTGCTGCTAGTAGTACTTATGGACTATCTTAGCGAGTCAACGGGTTCCTCTGATCCTAAACATTTCATTGCATTGTTGACCTTGTGTTGATCCTGAATATGACATATAAACAATTTTGAATCTTGAATCTACTTTGTATTTTTTTGGGGAAAAAAAACAAAAACAAAAAACAAAAAGGGGGGTGGTCTGTATGGGGGACTAGAGTTTCAAAATAAAAGTTGGGATATTCCTGGTTTACCTGGTGAAGTTTCCCCTCCATCAAACTGTGTGGAGTTTGCATGTTCTCCCCGTGTCGGGGTATGTTTCCTCCGGCTTCCCCCATCAACCCAAAAACATGTTCCAAAGGGAAAAAATCTGGCTCTGGGGACCGGGCCCCCATGTGCTGCCCACTGCTCCTGAAAGGATGGGTCAAATGTAGAGGATAATTTCCCTACAGGGATAAATAAAGGATAATAATAATAATAATAATAATAATAATAATAATAATAATAATATATTATTATTATTATTATTATTATTATTATTATTATTATTATTATTAATACATCGTTTTTATCAGCTCCACCACACATTTGTTGAAGGTAAGTGCCAGGCATGAAAATCCCTCACCTTTCGGCGAAATTCGCCGTTTTGAAGTCCAAATAGGTGACCTATGTGTATCATGTAGATCCGAGGAGAAAAAAAAAAAAAAAGGGGTGGGGGGGGTGGGGATATGAATTGACTAAGCAAATCCCCGCATGTTCGAAGGGCCGAACTGCACTCCAGCTTCCAATCATGCTGCAGCATAACTACCCACCGATCGCGCTCCCGCCAATCATGACGATTAGCGCTGTTGTATTTGCGCCTGTTCACCGACCAGCTGTGAGTGAGCCACGTGAATATATGCGGCATTTCATGAAACTGGAGAAAATCCTTAACTTGCTACGTTAATGCTACGTAAGAAGGAACCCTCACCTCGGGACACGGGATACATTCGGGATATGTCCATTTCTCCGGAGCTCCGGATAATTAAAGACCATGGATATACGCGACACGCGCATACAGGTGGATACGCAAACTATCGGATGACACGCAAACTGTTACAATGGAGAGACCGCGTTCTTATGGGGTGAGTCATATTATGGTATTATCTCTACATCAAAGGGACATATCATCTGACAGCAGGGGCCTAAACCAGGACCAAAACAGGTCTAAACCAGGACTAAAACAGGACTAAACCAGGTCTAAACCAGGACTAAACCTGGTCTAAACCAAGAATAAACCAGGACTAAACCAGGTCTAAACCAGGTCTAAACCAGGTCTAAACCGGGACTAAACCAGGTCTAAACCAGGTCTAAACCGGGACTAAACCAGGTCTAAACCGGGTCTAAACCGGGTCTAAACTGGGACTAAACCGGGACTAAACCAGGTCTAAACCAGGTCTAAACCGGGACTAAACCGGGTCTAAACCGGGTCTAAACTGGGTCTAAACCGAGTCTAAACCAGGTCTAAACCAGGCCTGAACCAGATCTGAACCAGGACTACGGTGTGTGTGTGTAACATATTACCCTGTGTCTTATTGAATTCTTCAAATGTTCTCAGATTTCCATGTGTAAGGCATTGTTAGAAAGCTTAGAATCTACGCTTTCAGAATCTGTGAATAACTCAAAGGGGGGGGGGGACCCGTTTTCATGCCTGAAGTGCCCAAGCTGCTTCTATATAGTACTCACAGAATTATTTTGTAAATGTAGAGTTAAGATACAGTTTAAAATGAAAGATAATATTCACAATTCTTCTGTCTTGATACTTTGCTGTTTGATTGTGAACAATATAACATTTTGACAGAAGAGTTGCCATAAATAGAATAGACTTGGAGTGGCTATGGTGATATTTATACTTTAGACTTACATGAGGCTTAATTAAAAATACCAACATTGAAATTCTTGCTTTTTCTATTGTGACACGTAGAAACCTTTTTTTATGTAATTTAAATGTTTATAGATTATTAACAATTTAACAAAACAAAAATAAAGAGCAGAAACAGCAAAGGTTAAAAAGAAAATTTAAAAAGCTCAGACTTGTATTTTTCTGTTTTAGGGTTCAAGCTACTTTTTCGTGATGCAAATGAGGTGAGGAGGATCGAATCAAAGCTCCACAGTGAGCGGCTGCAGTACAAAGACCTGCCATACAGAGAAATGGAAAAACTCAGACAGGTGAGGCACATTTAATTGGATGTTAAAAACTGAGCTCAAAAAAGCAAGAAGTTTCAAAATCTACTCAGAGTGTGAGCCAGGTAGCCACAAAAGCAGCCAACCACTGTGTTGCCATGGAACCGTCATAAGTTGTATTTAAAACAGTGGAAGATGCTGATCCGAGCTGTTTATACCCTGATCCCATCAAGAAAATAGTTTTAAATCTGACATCCCTTGGTTGTCCATGGATGTTCGCAAAGTTATTTCTGTATTAGTTAAAGGTAGTCCCTTGTAGTACATTTGTTTACCTGTTGCTAGCACAGGACTATGAATGCTCGTATTGATCACAGGGTCCTGAAAATGTGCTGTTTAAACATATTTTGTATTTTTACTTGCATTTTCTGAAACATTTTTTGGGTTGTTGCTCATATGGTGTTTCCCGCGGAACCCGAGAGGGCTTTTTGAGGGGTGGCAAGAAAGCGTGCGCTCACTTTGCAAAGCGTGCCCTCCTTTTATTAAGTCGCGCGTTCTTGTAAGTAGAGCGTGCGCTCGGTTTACTAAATTGTGCTCTCGTTTAAATATAACATGCGCCTAAATCGTGCACCCTGGTTTACTAAATCGTGCGCTCGCTGTATGAAGTCGTGCTCTTGTTTAAATTTGCTCAAAATGTGTACACGAGATGTATAAAATGTGTGCTCGTTTTGAAATCGTGGCCACGCTTTAGTAAATTGGGCTCACAAGGTTTATAACGTGGGCACGACTCAATTTTAGCAAGCAGTTATAAGACGACTCCATGATTTAGGTAAACGAGCGCATGCTCTATTTACACGGACGCGCGACTTAATAAAAGGAGGGCACGCTTTGCAAAGTGAGCGCACGCTTTATTGACACCCCCCAAAAAAGATTTTCTGTGAGCCTTTGCGGGCTCTGTAGTTTCCTATTGTGTGCGTTGTCACCATGGAAACAGCTGAACATTCCTTACATACAGCATATCACATCACTGTAATGTGTCAATGTAGTGATTTTCACTATTAACAATAAATGATTGTGCATTGAAATGTTTGTTTTTTGGGTTTTTTTTGTCAGTTTCGCAGAGATCTGATTAAAACTATCCCACTGGTCTTGCTCTCCGTTTAGTCAGAGGCTAAAGGGTTTCAAAGACATCTGTCCAATTTTATGACAGAATTGACAGAAATGTATATGGCAATACAGTATATATATTTTTTCTAAAATAATAAATTAATAATAATACATTTTATTTATAATGCACTTTACATTTGACCTCAAATCTCAAAGTGCTACACTTGCAACAATAAAAACATTATAAAACGTTGTAAAAGAACATAAAAAGAACAATTAAAAACATCATAAAATATTGTACGCTTTTCTAAAAAAAATGATTTAGATTAACTTTTAGACAATGTTTAGGTTTTTTTTTTTGTTTTTTTTTTACCATTACAAAATGCCAAACAATGTTAAATGTTAAGAAGTTCAAATGAATTGCAAAATTTCAACTGTTTAAATATTGTAAATCTGATTCTGAACTCAAACCTTTTACATGTGTTTCCAGGCTTGTTATTTAAGAGGGCTTAATTCTGACAGCCTCAATGCTTACCAGTGTCGTGAATGGTTGTCCCAGCGGCTTCAGTTTTCCTCGACTCTAAAAGGTAAAATTTCTTTTCTGTTTTGTACAATAACATGGGAAAAAAATATGGAGCACTACCGCAGATCCCACCGCCATCAGACTGTGTAACTCCACTGTATAGTCCAAACATGCAATATCCTTTTTCCATACTCTCCTAGTTACTGTTTTTATTATTATTAATATTACTTATTTTTATTATTACTTATTTTATTCCCTTCTTACCTGCATGCACTTTTTTCTTGTTCAAACTGTCCCTGCCTGGAGCTACTGTGGCAAGTAAATTTCTCCTGTGTGAGATCAATAGTCTTATTTTATCTTTATCTTATTCTTTTTTCCTTTTTTTTTACACATTGTTTTTCAGCAAACTATTCACATGGGGTCAGACTACTCTGACGGAAGGAAACTAGTCAGCATAAGAATTTAAGCTTGAACAGTGTAAGGCCATAAACCTTAAAGGAGAATATAATGCACAAAACAACGTTCACAAATAGCCATGTTATAATGGGTTTCCTTGATTATGATCTTATTCAGAGTTGTATTTAGGTTCTTGCATGTTTGAGTAGTCCTGTATTGTCCAGCATTGTTCGATCCCCGCCCTTGGCTCCGCACTTTTTCAAAAAAACAAAACAAAACAAAAAAACACTATACATGAAAACTTCCCCACTTGCTTTGGAAAATTGCAGTAGAAAATCAGTTTGACAGGAAGCCAGTACACCTGTTACTATTATAAAAGCAATATTGCAGTTTGCAGTGAACAAAATGTGAAGTAATGTACTGTGGATGTGCCTAATATGTCTTCTTGAATCTTTAGTGTCTCATACATAAGGTGTATGTAAAGTAGAATACAAAAATATTCAGTGTAATTATCAGGTGATTTTTTTGGAATGATAAGTGGCATTTCACAACATAACATATCGAGATGGGGTTCAAAAGTTATAAATCAAATATTGTTGGCAAAATCTACCATTTTGTTTGTAAGCAAGCGCAGCAGTCATAGCCAAGACGATATAAGTGTAAGTGTAACTGTACTGTACTCTAAAACGACTACTGAATGAACCCCAACTCAAGTAGTTAACATCTTCAGTCACAATCTTGATAGATTTTGGGTATATTCTGAATTAATGGACTCTGTTTTTTAATATTCATTGCTTGCAGATCCCAAATAAGACAAGTAAATTTGCTCAGACACATTCCAGTTATTTAAATAAAATGCCTCATAAATGCCTTTGTTTACCACATGCACTCATTTTTAAACTATGATAATACATTTGAGGTAAAGGCATGTAGCCTTTACCTCAAATGTATTATAAATAGTGATCTTGGTTTGCATCTAAAGGTACTGATTTCAAGATGAAATTACTGCAAATTTGTCTCTACCAGTCAAAGGTTTGGACAAACCATTTCACTCAATGTTTTGTCTTTATTTTTTATTACTTTCTACATTTTGTATACACAAAGACGACATTAAATAAATGTACATATTTTTATATTATATATTCAAATCCTCAAAGTAGCCACCCTTTGCTGTCTAAAAATATTTTATACTTTCTTTACTACATAATTACACATATCCTTCATATATTTGATGTCTTATGTACGTATACGAAATTTAGGAAGTAAAAATAAGGAACTGACTGGTAATGTGTATTATCTATGGGAAAACTGTCAAAAAACAGGAAGAAAAGGTTTATCATAATAAATGAAATAAAAGGTGATGTTTTTACACTTGTGATTAATTCAGTCTAGTCACCTTAAGTGCAATACATTGACATTTAAATCATTTTGTCAGCATTAAAAATAATGTATATACTTATTCTTAATATTGCCTGCCCCTACTTGTATCTTATCTGCAGTGTGAACAGCATGTGAAAGAATAATTTTAGTGGCTGTGGATTAAAAAACTAAAGGTTAAATATGTTGTGTAGAAGAATTGCAGTTTGCAATGACATTTAAGTGACTTCTGCTAGATGTTACAGTAGACCCTGACCATTGCTTGGTTTAAGTTCGACACAGCAGTTGGAGCTGTCTAAAAAGAAAGAGGCACTTTATCTGTGCAAGTGCACAAGCACTACCTGCTTGTGCACTTGCACAATATGTAATTTTATTTTATTTTCTGGGTCTATTTGAACAAAGGCTTGGTGGTTTGTTCTTTTGTCCATCAAGTACAATGTATTTCATATTCAGTTGTATATATTCTGTGAAACTGTTTTCAATGTATTTTTGTTGGTGTGCCAAATTATAAATTTTTTTCTAGTTTCGTGTGATTTTTGTGCTCAAATAAAATCACAGATTTTCTTTTTCACAATTTTTAATAAAATAGTAAAGCAACTACAACAGTGTTTAAGAAGAATAATCTTTCCTCCTACACAAATATACAGAACTCTGAACTTGAAACTTCTGAAAGGACCGGCAGGCAAATGCGCCACCCAAAATCTAAAATATAAAATAAAATACATTGTTATTAATATGCTAAATGTCTAATTTAAAAATATTTTTTACATTGAAGGTTCACTTATGGACCTTACGATGGGGTCTAACATCTGCTTTTCTCCACAAATATGCAAGTGCTTTGGCTGTAATATTGCAGAGTATGATATTAAAGTGCCCATATTTTCTGATCTCCTTTATGTTTCATACCTGTAGTTGTGTTTTGTTTCATTCACACATTTGACACACAAATCCTGCCTATTTAGGCTGAGTTATTGAGCTTTGGAAATGTAACAGGCTAATAATAAAGGATTACTCAAACGTGTGAATGAAAACAACTCCAGGTATGTTTTTCAGGAGGTAACAACATTATAACAATATGCTTATAGATTAAATTTTGTATAATACAGAACCTTTAAGCTTATTTATCTCTATGGAAACTGAGGTTGGTAGTGTGTTTGTCCACTGACCCGCAGGTTGGCAGTGCAATTCCAGCTCCCACAGATGAATGCTGTCGTTGTGTCCTTGGGCAAGACAATTAATCCCACTTGCCCCAGTGTCTGCGTGCACTGGTGTGTGAATGTGTGTGTGACTGGGTGAGTGATTCCTTGATGCAAAGCGAGTGTCTTGAAGGTGGAAAAGCGCTGTATAAATTGGGACCATTTTATACAATGGGGGGTGGAGCCCGGGCTCAGGGGTGGGAGGACCTGCCAGCTCGGGCGCAGGTGCTTCGTCAGTTGGTGCCCGTGGCCACAGCTCCCTCTGAGGCTCGGTGATGTCGCCCGATGGAGTAATAGCCATGTCCTCTTCAGAGGCGCCATCCATTAGAGGGTCCTCAGAGGGTGGGGGAAGTGGGAGTACAGGTACTCAATCCCTATGAGCTCCCCTAAAATTAAACACACAGACACAAAGCACACAACACTTTTCATACTACTGGTTGAATTTGGAATTATTCTTTAAAGATCCCATGACATGGTACTTCTTGATGCCTTTATATGGCGCCTTAATGGTTCCCTAATACTGTAAATGAATCCTTCTTCAAAATCAAGCCTCAGTGCATGAGAAAGCCTCATGAACACAGACAGAGCCAAAAACATCCCTCTCAAACACTCCATTATGGGCGTGGTTGCTTGAATGCAAATGAGGACAGAGACGGGCCAGTGCAGAGGGCGGAACGTGGCCAAACTCTCCGCTGTTTCCTCTTTAGCGGTGCGGTGTGCGCTGGCCCCACTTCCGCGTTTAAGTGCAGGGGAAGATATGAGACGATTTCCACGGAAAAATAAACACATTTCCACAGAAAATAAAGAGGTCCGGAGGCTCGGATAAACGACATCCAAACCTGGAAACATTCTCACGTGCCTCCAGGCAAATAAAAAAACGCATGTCGCATTGCATAGCTCGTTTGCGGTCCAAACTCTGGCCATGAGTTCCATAGACGCTGGGTAAACATCCAGACGGGGGGTGGAACTGCATTTGCATTTTTTCTTGAATGTGACATCAGAAACTTCCCTTCTTCAGACTGTCTTTTTTTCAAACGCGGAAAAGGATCGTAAATGCTCAGTTTACACATTTCATTATTGTGATTGTTGTTTTAACGATGTGCAAATTTACATTATCGAGAAAAAAAAGACTAGGAAACTATTTCTGGACAGCTGCCTTAGCATGCCCAGGCTGCACGCGTTTAGCACCATGAGCAAAACTTATGTGGACATCAATGACCAAGAGACAACAGGTACGACCAGTTCCACACACACAAATCCCCTTCCACAATGTCCATATCACACCCGTCATGTAGAGGATGGGCTGGTATAAAGTTTTAGACAGGCTCGGTTGTCTAAAATCACTACGAGCCTATAGCGTAGCTCTATAGCTTGAACATTAAGATTAGCCTATATACACACACATCGTAATTTTCGGTCTATAAACCACTACTTTTTGTCACACTTTGAACCCTGTGTCTTATGTATTATGCGTGTATGCGTGTATTATGGACGGATTATTAGTTTATGAACACAGCGGATGTGTGTGCGCAGCCTGAGAGGAGGAAGCGTCTGTGCGGTACCAACTGAGGTTGGTAGTAGCATAAGGATCACACCGGGACCACACCGGGACCAGACAGACTAGACCAGGACCAGACCGGGATTAGACAAGGACTAACCCATGAGGACCAGACTGGGACCAGAAAGGGACTAGATCGGAACTAGACCAGGTCTAAACCAGGACTAAGCCGGGTCTAAACCAGATCTAAACCTGGACTAAACCAGGTCTAAACCTGGACTCAACCAGGACTAGACCAGGTCTAAACCAGGATTAAACCACCGCATGCGGCTCTTTTGCCTTGTTTCGTGCGGCTCTTGTGCGTTTCCGCTTCGTGGCTCGGACTGCGTCGTTGGAGGCGGTCTCGAGAGGGAGGCACGGGCCGGACACTGCCTCGGTCTCGTGCTCGCAGCCCTGGGTGGGACGCCAGTCATGTTGCTCTATGGATTTGACAACAATCAACGGGTGCACGTGTCCGCGAGCACACTTCTCCTCCTTCCTCCACATGTGAGAAAATGTTAATTCCAACCTGAGAAAAGTGTATAATGTGTGTGGTGAGGCGTTTACAGCCTTAAAACATATTAAAACATATATAATAATTGTAAAATATAAAGTTGTCCTACTTCGCGGATTTCACAAAAAAACAGACCTAAACCAGGTCTAGACCAGGACTAAAGTAGGACTGAACCATGTCTAAACCAGGTCTAAACCAGGACTAAACTCGGACTGAACCAGGTCTAAACCAGGTCTAGGTCAAGACTGGACCTGTTCAGGCCTATGCCTGGTTTCTGGGGCGGCAGTAGCGGCAGTAGTTCAAACGTGCTCCCAACTGAGGTTGGTAGCGTGTTTGTCCACTGACCCACAGGTTGGCCGTGCAATTCCAGCTCTCACAGATGAATGCTGTCATCGTGTCCTTGGGCAAGACACTTAATCCCCCTTGCCCGAGTGTCTGTGTGCACTGGTGTGTGAATGTGTGTGTGATTGGGTGAGTGGTTCCTTGATGGAAAACGAGTGTCTTGAAGGTGGATAAAATGGGACCATTTACCTGGTCTGGGGTGTGGTTGGTCTCAGTTTATTTCTCCTTCTCCTCATTCTCCTCCTCCTCGTTCTCTACCTTCAAAGTTCAAAGTGTACTTTATTGTCAATTCACTTTGTAACAGACATTAGACAGAGGATTGAAATTGCTTTTCACTGGACTCCAAATGTGCAATTTAACTAAACACCCACACCCACTTGTCTTCTAAGACATTCGGGGACTCTCCACCTTATATTTCTGAAGGACTTAAGAGTCACCAAAACCACCCTCAAATTTTTTTTTTTTTTCTTGGCCCAGGAAAAGATATTGACTACATTAATAAATACAATGACTGAACTTAACAGAAATGCTTTATTTACTATTCATCAAGTTCATGAAGTTTCTAAACTTCATGAACTTCAACAATAATTAAAAAAACAATACTGACACAAACTGGGTACTTCAAAAACTGGTCAAAATAAAATCAAAATCAGCTACAAAGCTGACTACTTTCTTTTAGGGCCTTCTCTTTTGGCTGACTCTATACAGTTTTTTTACATAAAATTTGAGTCCCTGCCAAGAGTGTCCTGACAGGGCTTCTGTAGAGGCCTCGATACACTGGAGGCACAGTGCTTTACCAGGTACTCTACCAGTCAGAGCGTCTTTTCCACAGCGTCCACCTCTTCGGCTGTCCATTTCCTCTTTTGTCCTTTCCAGGCTTAAAAAAAAATAAAACATACAATTATCAATACATAAATATAAATTTACAAATAAAAAATGGTAATACAATTTGCAAATGGAACAAAAAACAGAAAAAAACAGAACTTTTAAACTTAAATTTGGTGGCCCAGTGTTTTGATAAAGACATTTACACAGCCTATGCTTGGCAGTTAAAGCTTCAAATGTTCCCCACGTGATAAAAGTAACTCCACCAAAAATCTGAGGAACAGATAATAAATCTATAAAGTATCCCACTCTCAGGTTGCAGATATCAATTTTTAATAATAATAATTAAAACCAGTGTGCAGCACATGAGCCCAAGTGAGAGAACAAAAGAGAAGAGTTGCCTCGAAGTTTGCCGTCTAAGACTTCAAGTTTAAACATTTAAGTTTGCAGCTTGTTTGCCTTCCCTGTGTTGTAATGTGTGCATGATTCAAGTAAGTAGTTTGCAATGCACGTAAATGTTAAGTTTGAGAGTTTTAGCTGTTTAATCCCTTAATTGATGGATGCATCCATCACGTGTCCTTTTCCTTAAAGGTCCCATGGCATGAAATTTTCACTTTCTGAGGTTTTTGAACGTTAATGTGAGCTCCCCTACCCTGTTTAGGCCCCCCCCCCCTCATGGCTAAAAGTAGCGAAATGTGTAAACTGAGCATTTGCGATTCTTTTCTGCGTTTGAAAAAAAGACAGCCCAAACGGGCGATTCTGAACAAGGGACGTTTCTGACGTCACACTCAAGGAAAAATGCAAATGCAGTTCCACTGCCTGTCTGTGTTTCTACCCACACTCTCTGGAACTCACGCCCAGAGAGTTTGGACCACGAACGAGCTACGCAATGTGAGATGCGTTTTTTTATTTGCCTGGAGGCACGTGAGAGTGTTTTCAGGCTTGGATGTCTTTTATCCGAGCCTCCGAACCTCTGAAACAGCAGTGGTTTAATTTTATTTTCTGTGGAAATGTGTTTATTTTTCAATGAAACGCTTCTCATATCTTCCTCTGCGCAAAAAACGCGGATGTGGAGCCAGCGCACACCGCACCGCTAAAGAGGAAAGAGCGGAGAGTTTGGCCACGCCCCCACCCGCTGCACTGACCTGTCTCTGTCCTCCTCATTTGCATTCAAGCAACATCCAGAATATAGCGTTCCAGAGAGATATTTATGACTGACTGTGTTCATGGGTCTTTCTCATGCACTGAGTCTTGATTTTGAAGGATTCATTTACAGTATTAGGGAACCATTAAGGAGCCATATAAAAGCATCAAGAAGTACCATGTCATGGGATCTTTAATGCACCTTATTGTGTAGATGCGTAATGAATTAGTGTGTTGTAATTTAGCCTTTTTGTGTGCAGACAATGTTATTGTATAGTTCTTAATGTGCATTTTTATTTTGTGTTGTTTAGAACCACACACCAGCAATACATTCATCTTACCATCAATATCTAGAGGCTACAAACTGTTCAGTGATTCTGTCAAGATCATGAAACCAACTCAACATCACTTCCTGACTCTTCATTTGAGTTTTAATCAGGCTCACCACAGCGTTCATCAGTCCCCATCGGCACAAATAATAAAATCATTTTTTATGTATTCAAGCAAGAGAGACTAGTGATACATAAGTGATGCACATCCAGGCAGCACACTACTCTTAAATGATTCGGCTCCGCTCTGCTCCGACGCAGAATTGGGAGATAAAGGATGGCCTTCTTTGTTCCGTGTGTGTTATTTGAAGTACAAACCACACACATTCATGTATACAACATCCAAATGATCACCTGGAATATGCTCAATTTAAAGCCGATTAAAGCTGATTAAAGATTCTCTTACTCGATCCACCCAAAGATCCTCCCCGCATACTTTACAGCGTTTTATGTGCTAATGGCTTTACTTGAAGTATTAAATGACAAGATTAGATGACAAGTGAGGTGTCAAAGTAAAACGCCCATTTAATACAATAATAACCCATAGCAGGGTTAATAAGCAATCTTATGGGGGCGACAGGTGGGGGCCTGTAGACTTCAGTTGTGATTTCCAACGTGGAATGATATTTTATTTAAAACTACATCAAGTATGTTAGAGGACAATCACAGAGATATTACAACAGTGGAACTGTCCATTTTGGATTTTGAAATTAGCACTGTGAAGTAGCCTTCGTACTCAACTCGTAATAAACTGACGAACTGGTCCCACATCTTCGTTTCATTGAGACAACGCAGGCGAATTTATGAGGTTTTGCCATTCTGGTTTAACGTCACATGAGCGCACAAGGCCTAGAGTAGGCCTGTTTTACCCACAAATGCATTTTGCAAACGTTACCCTGATCAAGTAAATTGGTATTAGACTAATCTTTCACATCGAATGCAGCCAAGCCAAGCGAAGCTACATGGCAGCGATAGGCTATATCGGCAAACATACTTCTTAAACCAGGAATACTCGTACGCAGTCATAGCCTAATCTAGGTCTACAAAACAAACAACGAAATAAAACGAATTATCTAATTCAAGTTAATTCGCTCACCTGATGCAGCCATGGCGACGAACTTCTCATGCTCTCCTGTAGAGCGATCCGATGACTCCTGCCCACTCCCGCCGTTTCTGGCAGATTTGACTTTTTTCTCAGAACTTCTGTACCCGTACAATTCAGTAGGGGTGACATCAGGTAATTTGAGCCAGGTTCTGGATGCAGGCCGGGAGTCTGATCCTCTCTTTCATCACCTCCACTGTCGTCTTCAGAGACTGAGGTTTTGCCGTTTTCAGAATCATTGCAAACTTGTCCATTTCCTCGTTTGAAGTTTTAAATGCATTTCATGACGCTTCTTCGTCGCGGTCATCTCCAATCATCTCTTTTTGCCAGTTGTTGAACAGGAAATACACCGGTTCATTTTTTGAATCTCTTGCACAAAGAATCTTTGCCTCCTCCAGAGCTTTGAGAGCATTTTTAGGTTTTCTTCCATCTGAGAGAGTCATCATCACCACAATGTTCTGCTCCATATCTTTGCCGAACAGAGAAGTGACAGAGTTGAAGATATAGGCCATCCTGCCGTCCAGTAGGTGCAGTGTAGAATTCATGACCAAACCCACAGCATTGACCGTGTCCACTTCCCCAGGGATGCAGAACAGGTCTTTTAGCTTTTTTATGATCATAAGGTCATTTTCTAATGTTTTGGTGTCTCCGAATCCTGGAGTGTTGATGGTCAGAGAATAAGGGACTCTTCTTCCTTCTAATCCAAAGATGTCGTAAACAGACACAGCAGAGGTCTGACTCTCAGCCTGAGGTCTGTCCTGTTCATCTGAGATGACCTCAAACCAGAGTTTGTCTTTAAACTCCACTCCCATCACATAGTTGACCAGGGCGTTGATCAGAGTGGACTTCCCTGACCCAGTGGCTCCCAACAGGAGGATGATCTTGTTCAAATGCTGTGGATCGTATTCTCCAAGAGTAAATCTCCTCAGTTTAGATTCTTCATTTGATTTTGTCCAGATTTACTCTTTTCAGCTGCAGCTTGTATCGGGCAGGAGGTCCGTTGTCTATCATCGTGCTTCCGTCAATGTACTTGCTCAAATCTGAATCCATATTTTCCCTAGAGGGAAAGAGAAAAATACAACTTTGTTAACAGGGTGGTGAAAGTCTTTAACTGTAAATGTGTATTTTTTATCCTTTATTTTCGGTGTCTGTGGATGACATCATTAGTGATGTCATTTCTCTTTTGTGTGTTTCTCTGTACTTTCTCTGAACAGCACTTATTTTGCCCCTGTGTGGTGTCCTGGTGTGTGTGCATGTCCAACCAGTCAATAGTTGTGTGATATGTTATTTTATTATAGTTAGAAGTGTGTTTGAGTGATTTTCCTGTGTTTCTGTGTTATATCTGTGCATATGAGTGCATCTGTTCAGTTCAGCATCCCTTAATTAGCTGCACGTTATCAGAGTGTTACGAGAAGAAGTGACTTTATTGATCTCACACAGGAGAAATTCGTCTCTGCATTTAACCCATCCTGTTACTTGGACACATGACACATTTGGGAGATGTTCAGGACAGGTCCGTTTCTCCAGAGTCCGTGCACAAAGTGCGGTCGGATACTTTAGCAGCAGAAAGTCCGGGGATATAAGCGAATATGCGAATACACGTGGAGACACGCGAATTATCGGACAACACGGCGACACGGGGTGAGTCACATTATTATCATATTATTTCTGCATCAAATGGAGATATTAGGTGAAGGCAGCGGCTTGTGTCAACATTAGTGTGTGTGTACAGGACTAAACCAGGACTAAACCAGGGCTAAACCAGGGCTAAACCAGGGCTAAACCAGGGCTAAACTAGTGATGCACCACAGCATCTGTGGTGCACCCACCGGCAAGACGTCTCATGAAATGCCAGATGTCAAGGCGAACTATGAGATCTGGCCAACCACCAAACCGCTGTTTGAGTTTGGTGTCTCCTGCTTCCTTACAGCAACGGCAGTCCACATACAAGATGGTAGGAGGTGCAACACCTGCATGCCGATATCTCTCTACCAATCCTGGCAGTCATTTGGTCCAGCCCAGCGCCTTCATCAGCCGTCAGAACACTGATAAGTACTTGCCCTATTTCATTTCCAACTGATGTCAGCCACTGTGCAGTGCCCTTGGCAGGCCCACTCAGTTTCTTGGTGATCTAAAAGAGACCAGACAATACATAATTATAATAATTCACAACATAACATTAACATATAATGATATGACAATATAATACTAACAAATATTAACATGTAATAATTAACAACATAATTACCATTGTAAACTTCTACATAAAGTTCTCTTTGTCCAACAATACATGACAAATAATAGCTTCAAAAACAACTCTGACCTTCTTAGTAGAGTCCATTTTTAAAATGGAGCCATAGGTGGATGTGAGAGAGGCCTTGATGTCTTCCAGCCTGGTTAGAATATCCTGGATGTAAACCATGAGGAGCCATTTGTAACTTGGCAATGGTGCAAGTGGTGGAGATTTTTGCCAAGTCAGAGGTTGCAGGCCAAGTTTGGCCTCCTTCTGAGGTGAATCGATTAATTTGTTCTAGATACTCCTCACTGTGGCTCTCCTCCAGCTGATTGATGATTCCAACAGGCCCATTCCCTTGGCCCCTTTCACGCAACAAACAGATGACCTTTATGTCACAGGCATGCCTTACAAAAACAATGGAATGGACATATTTTTAGGCATTTATATTTTCTAATAAACCAAATACTAACAAAAGCATGCAGAACTATTTCCTCAGGCATAAGTGAATAGGCAAATATTATTACTTGCGTGTGAGGATGCCTCTACACTCAGATCGATGGGCCCGATCCAACTGCTGGAGCACAGCATGACCCCAGGACAAGTAGCTGGCTCTACATCAGGTGCAAATGAGTGTTTCTGTAACCATGTTGTAAAAGCTGTCAATGTCCAGCACCTGCCGAATTCTCCTGTGCAGACCGGCACCAGACAACTGATGCCCAGAACAATTTATTTTGGTACAGTGGAGGCGGACCTTCCAGATCCTGTATGGCATCCACACCAGCAACCGTTGCGCAAAGAAGCGGTCTGGTGTTGGAGCCTGGTGGTATAAGGTAGCTGGTGCTGGGGGATGGTACCACAGGTCTAGGTGGTATTTCAGTTCCAGCTTCCCTTTTGCACCCACCATAAAAAGCGCTTCTGCCACCCATTTGCGGTCCTGCTATGGCATGGTCTGTGGTGATTGTAATGGAAGGTCCGCGGTTTCTGGCTATATTGAGAAAGTACGTATAAGAAACAAAGAAAACATTGATTGATAATGACGTGCATTTTTCATGGCATCTTACTGTTGTCCGTGTTGCTGGTAGGAAGAAGGAAGAGGAGGTTTTGATGATGGTCTGTTGGGCAGACGTTTGAGGAACAGCGGGCAGGCATGAGACTGTTGCAGGGATTTGTGGTTCTGGAACCTGTGAAGTCTATAAATGAAAGAATATTATTATTACATTTTAATGAAATAAAGTAGTATAATTATGACTTAATTTACATGTATTTCATTTTCAATTAAATGATAAATCATATTATTACCTGAGGAATTTTCCTCTGCACAGACAAATTTGGTCTGACCACACGTGAGCCCCCAAATCTCTGCTTTTCAAACTGTTAACAAAAGGGTCAATGTCAAATGTGTGTGTGTGTGTGTGTGTTTATGTAATAACATGCTGCTAGCCATGGATAATGTCATTCTGGGTCTTTTGGACGGAGTGGCCAGTTCAGTGCTGCCGGTGGAGGGTGTGAGAGGAACTGCCGGAGTGGACAGTTCAGTGCTGGAGGTGGAGGGTGTGGGAGGAACTGCAGAAGTGGACATTTCAGTGCTGGAGGTGGAGGGTGTGAGAGGAACTGCAGGAGTGGACAGTTCAGTGCTGGAGGTGGAGGGTGTGAGAGGAACTGCAGGAGTGGACAGTTCAGTGCTGGAGGTGGAGGGTGTGAGAGGAACTGCAGGAGTGGACAGTTCAGTGCTGGAGGTGGAGGGTGTGGGAGGAACTGCAGAAGTGGACAGTTCAGTGCTGGAGGTGGAGGGTGTGGGAGGAACTGCAGGAGTGGACAGTTCAGTGCTGGAGGGTGTGGGAGGAACTGCAGGAGTGGACAGTTCAGTGCTGGACGGGGAGGGTGTGGGAGGAACTGCAGGAGTGGACAGTTCAGTGCTGGAGGGTGTGGGAGGAACTGCAGGAGTGGACAGTTCAGTGCTGGAGGTGGAGGGTGTGGGAGGAACTGCAGGAGAGGCATGACTCTGCGATAAGTGCATGAACATATACCAGACAAATAGTATTTAGTACACTAATATATTCTATATCATGTCTAATGATGCTTTTTTTTTTTTTTTTGAAATGAAGGATAAATGATGGCATCTTATGAAATCCACCTGAGCAAGAGCATAAATGAGGTCTGCTCCAAAGAGTGGCCTGATTACCTCTACTCGAGAGCAGAGGGCACTTTTCTATCTGAAACCATAAACAAATATTATGCATATGACTAGTTTGTGTGCCAGAAGTCCATACATGTACACAATATTGCGTTAAAAATGTATAGGAATAATTTGTATTAGTGAATCACTCGTCTATCTATCATGACTTTCTGGTACATCTCATGCCATCTTTTTTGTCTAGGAGCAGGTCTATTTCCCTCCACAGATTGCCACACTCCCAAACGTGCAAATCGCTGCAACCGATCGAGCCACTCTTTGTCACTCATGGCTTTGTGTGTTTTCTTCTTTTCTGAAGACATGTTGGTCTGCGACGTAATTACTAATGAATGAACGTAATCAACGTAATCACTACTTACTGTCCGGTAGCTATTGAAACAATTAAACTAAGCCACTGCATTAATGAAATATGTACAACCCACCTGTTTTCTCAGTACGGATGTTTATTATTATTATTTTCTGTTCTGACCGTGAGAGCGAGCAGACGTGTCTCTCTTTCCTCTCATATCTATTGCTCCTGTTGTCTGTGTGCCTCTCTTGTTTTCGTCATTTTATCGCTTTTTGGAGCAGATTTTCCAAATTCCTAAAATATGGATGTGATCAGCTGGACCCTCAGCACAATTTACTCTTTTTTCACGGAGGAGTGCCGCTCCGGGAGAAGCGGTGTGTCCGGATGGTACTTTTGCTGCTGGATATGCGAGGGACTCGTATCGTGCGTCGCAAGTCGTATGTTTGGCACCAATGTACCTGGAGGATGTGGAGGATATTTACGTATTCGGATTTCTGATAGCTGGACATCTGTTAATTGGCCTGGGATTGTCCATGATCTATCGCAAAATTTGTAAGCTGGCAGCTAGTAAAGATAAGATAAGATAAGATAAGATATGCCTTTATTAGTCCCACAGTGGGGAAATTCCAGTGTTGCAACGCACAGATCAAGAACAGCACGAAAAAGTAACATGCAACAGAACAATATAATAAATAAATAAATAATGACCTAGGATAATTTAAAACTAGACCTAAAAATAGACTCTGGAGTATAGTTAAATATTTGTAAGTGCAGATACGTTGAATGACATGTTAACAGTGTTCGTTGTACAGTCTGACAGCAGCAGGAAGGAAAGACCTGCGGAACCTCTCCTTCACACAGCGAGGGTGAATCAGTCTGTCACTGAAGCTGCTCTCCAGAGCAGACAGAGCGTCCTGCAGGGGGTGAGACTCATGGTCCAGCATAGAGGTGACCTTAGCCAGGACCCTCTTGTCCCCCACCTTCTGCACTGAGTCCAGAGGACAGCCCAGGACAGAGCTGGACTTCTTGATGACCTTGTCCAGCCTCTTCTTCTCCCTCTCTGTGATGCTGCTGCTCCAGCAGACCACACCGTACAGGATGGCTGATGCCACCACAGAGTCATAGAAGGTCTTCAGGAGTGGCCCTCTCACTCCAAAGGACCGTAGTCTCCTCAGGAGATAGAGCCGACTCTGGCCCTTCCTGTACAGTGCGTCTGTGTTATGAGTCCAGTCCAGCTTATTGTTCAGATGAACACCCAGGTACTTGTAAGAGTCCACTCTCTCAATGTCCCTTCCCTGGATGTTCACTGAGGGGGCAGTAGAGTGGCGTCTGCGGAAGTCCACCACCATCTCCTTGGTCTTCCCTGCATTGATGATGAGGTGGTTCCGCTGACTCCAGTCCACAAAGTCCTGTATTAGTCCTCTGTACTCCCCATCATCGTCATCCTTGATGAGACCAATGATGGCAGAGTCATCAGAGGACACAGCTGTCCGTGTTGTGTCTGAAGTCTGCAGTGTAGAGGGTGAAAAGAAAGGGCGCGAGGACAGTGCCCTAGTAAAGAGTCCCCCAAGCTGTCTGCAGCAATTTCGAGCCATTGTGAAGCCGTGGGAGATCTCGTGAAAGGATTACATCAGAAAGTGGGACAGGTTGAGGACCTTTTGGAAGGATTTCAACCAAAGGAAACATCTCGACGTTTGGATATCATCACCGGCATGGTGACAGAAATGTGTAAAGCCATCGCAGCGCAGTCTGTGCGCCAAGAGGAACTAATGAGATCTCTCATGAATCTTCATGGCGATATGAAGATGGGGGTCTGGCAAAACCCAAGCTCAATCTAAATTGTTCACCTGGGTCTCTAAAAATGTATTTCATCATGCTAAATTAATCCCTTTGCAAATTATTTCTCCCTGTGAAAATCTGTGTGGCTCCAATAGTTATCTGTGTTTTGACTTCGCCTCCCTGCAAGAACACTCCCAAGGCCACAGAATGTGGTTTGTTATCTGGACTCTACATAAACATGGCACCCACTATCACACTGACACTGACATGATGAGTAGAAATGTTCCGTCTTTTAGTAAAGGTCTGATCTCTGCTCTCGGTTCAATCAATTTCATTGATTTCCAATCTGATCCCCCCACACCCTTCCTTCTGTTGCCAACGAAAAAGATCACCGTATATTATAATTGTTTTTCCTGTCATTACATGTTGTTAAATTATCACTGAGTGTATTGCATCTTTTCTACTCTGCATCTCCCAGTCGGCGGTGCGTGCATGCGCAGCGGCCCCTCCCCTAGCCCACTCTATCACTGTCCTGCCTGGTTAGTGGGGAAACGAAATTTCGAATTCACTCTATGTACATGTACATGATTGTTTGACAATAAAGCAAACTATGACTATGATTAGCGAACTTTTAACAGTGGCGGCAAAGCACATGAGACTATCAACAGTGAGACGAAGATGGAAAGACGGCAAGATGCACAACGCACATCCATTGGCTTGCAAATAATTCAGCTCGCACTTTGATTGGACTGACTCCGTGGCCTAATTGGTCCTCGTGAAAGAAGATGGAGTTGCGGATCTTATTGGAAGCGCAAAGACTAATACGTTGCAAGCTAATAGGCGCTTGAAACCTCGAACTAGGCACTCCACTGGACGAAAAGAACGGACTATCGGCTTTGCGGTACCGCAACTGCCGCCGTTTACAGCCTTAAAACATATTAAAACATATATAATAATTGTAAAATATAAAGTCGTCCTACTTCGCAGATTTCACTTATTACGGGTTATTTCTGGAACCTAACCCCCGCGATAAACAAGTGATTACTGTATTGGCCTTAGAATGCTGTGATGTCATCTGAAACCAGTAACTGGTCATTTTCACATTCTACAGTGTGATAATACTCCCAGATGGGTCAAAAATAACATACTATTAATTTCACAATGAATAGATGAAAATTTACTTTATGTTCCAGCCCTGTTTTTTAAGACCGTAAAAATCAGGTGGAGCGACTTTAGCACTGCACTCAGACACAGCAGGAGTCTAAGATCTTATTATAAATGCAGGTTTTTAATGCACTAATACATGGATAATGGTTTATGCTTGATCGGCATCCAACTGTCCCCATCTAAGGCTCGCCGTGGCTTTTATATTTACTCCATTTCTTCTAACCTCTAAAATTAGTAGCTGTGGTGGATACCTCTGCCACCCCTCCACAGTGTTAGAATTATTTCAATCCATTTAAATTTTCATGGAGTTAATTACAACACACAATTTAACTCTGTTATTTAGACTTATATTCTAATTTGGGTGCAGTTAGTTTGTCTAGTTTGTTTAAGGTTACTTTATTATCACTTATTTCTCCTTTTGCCAACTTAGTCTCGCGTCCCCCACATCTCCTCCAGAAAATTTACACAGTGCACGTTTAATGCCCAAAATGTACATGTATCTTTAACTTACTTGCAAGACGGCAATGACCAGAGCTGTGAGCACGGCCTCCGCAGCTTCCCTACAGCCCTGTACAAAACAGATTCAAATGAACCAACTTATGCGCAAAGGCCCCTTTTGGATCTTCTCTGTTTTCACCCTTGCAGCGGCACACACAACACAACAAGCCAGAAAACCAGACCTAAACCAGGACTAAACTCGGACTGAACCACGTCTAAACCAGGTCTAGGTCAAGACTGGACCTGTTCAGACCAATGCCTGGTTTCTGGGGCGGCAGTAGCGGCAGTAGTTCAAACGTACTCCCAACTGAGGTTGGTAGCGCGTTTGTCCACTGACCCACAGGTTGGCCGTGCAATTCCAGCTCTCACAGATGAATGCTGTCGTGTCCTTGGGCAAGACACTTAATCCCCCTTGCCCGAGTGTCTGTGTGCACTGGTGTGTGAATGTGTGTGTGACTGGGTGAGTGATTCCTTGATGGAAAACGAGTGTCTTGAAGGTGAATAAAATGGGACCATTTACCTGCTCTGTGGTTGGTCTCTTAGTTTATTTCTCCTCCTCCTCGTTCTCTACTTTCAAAGTTCAAAGTGTACTTTATTGTCAATTCACTTTGTAACAGACATTAGAGGATTGAAATTGCTTTTCACTGGACTCCAAACGTGCAATTTAACTAAACACCCACACCCACTTGTCTTCCAAGACATTCGGGGACTCTCCACCTTATATTTCTGAAGGACTTAAGAGTCACCAAAACCACCCTCAAATTTTTTATTTTTTTTCCTTGGCCCAGGAAAACTTTTCTGTAAGCCAAGATATTGTCTACATTAATAAATACAATGACTGAACTTAACAGAAATGCTTTATTTACTATTCATCAAGTTCATGAAGTTTCTGAACTTCATGAACTTCAACAATAATAAAAAAAACAATACTGACACAAACTGGATATTTCAAAAACTGAACAAAATAAAATCCAAATCAGCTACAAAGCTGACTACTTTCTGTTAGGGCCTTCTCTTTTGGCTGACTCTATACAGTTTTTTTACATAAAATTTGAGTCCCTGCCAAGAGTGTCCTGACAGGGCTTCTGTAGAGGCCTCGATACACTGGAGGCACAGTGCTTTACCAGGTACTCTACCAGTCAGAGCGTCTTTTCCACAGCGTCCAAATTTACAAATAAAAAATGATAATACAATTTGCAAGAAGGAATACTTACACAGCCTATGCTTGGCAGTTAAAGCTTCAAAAGTTCCCCACATGATAAAAGTAACTCCACCAAAATCTGAGGAACAGATAATAAATCTATAACGTATCCCACTCTCAGGTTGCAGATATCAATTTTTAATAATAATAATAAAAACCAGTGTGCAGCACATGAGCCCGAGTGAGAGAGATAAAGAGAACAAAAGACAAGAGTTGCCTTGAAGTTTGCCGTCTAAGACTTCAAGTTTAAACATTTAAAGGGATAGTGCAGTTTTTTTTTTAATGTTAATCTGTATGGATTTCTTTGTAAAAGTTACGTGTGTTGACACCGGCTTACCTCTGACACACTCAGCTGATCCCGGTTCGGCTCGCTTTCTGGAGCCCACGTAAGTAGGTCCGGTAACTTCCCTGGAACATGAAATAAAGCTTGGGTTTTTTTCTCAAAACAAATAATTTGTTAGAAAGGTGATATATTTGGGTCCGAAACAGTTGTCCATGAAACATCCAGCAGCATATTTCGCATTCGCGTATCGTCTCTCTCCACTCGTATCACTACGCCCATGTTAACTCTCAGCCTGTTCACTTGTAAACTTCGGCGTAGACATCCGCTGAAGGTGAACAGGCTGATAGAGTTAACTCATTGACTGCCGGTGACGAGTTTTGACATGTTGAATCCGAACGTTGACTGCCGTGACGAATATATTAGTCAAGGACGTTTTACAGCGGGTTGCTAGGATTCAACCTGGAGCAACTTTTAAGGTGTAATTCATGCATATTAACCTGTAGGTGACGATCTTGTGTATTATTTTCTGCCGATCGGAGACCAGGAAGAGATCAGCACATGTACAGTGTAGTCAGAAAGAGAGTTAAGATGGCGAGGAGAGCGAACGAAACTGAAGGAAAAAATTACACAACTGACGCTTGATCAGTGCAGAGCGGTCCTGTGATGCGGGATACCACGGAGACATGCTACGGAGACATGCCGGATCAGACGAGCAATGCAGGTATGTCGGGACAGGTGTCTCGTCTGCCCGAGGCGAGCGATGCGGGCGCACGTGTGTCGGGGCAGGGCGATGCGGGCGCGCATGTGTCGAAGCAGGGGCCTCGTCTGCCCGAGGTGAGAGACGAGTCAGGCGCGGGCATATCAGGGCAGGAGGACAGTGATGAAGAAGATGATTTCAGTGAGCCAGATCCAGATTCATCAGACGAATGGCTTCCGTCAGGATCAGCTGGGAGCAGCAGATCCTCGTCTCCAGAGAGGCATGATATGGGTCAGAAGAACTAGGAAACTAACTAACATGTTGCTGCTGTGTGGTAATTGTGAAGGAATTTTCTATTTACAGAGCTTCCAACCAGCAGAGGACCAACCCCCCCTCCTGCTCACAAAGCGGAGAAGGTAAAAAAAAAAAAAAAAGTATAAAAAAAGTGTCTATGTCTAAGTCTATTCTCCACATCACACTGCAGCAATACAAAATAAAAATACAATTAGGTGATGTTAATGTTAATGTAGGTAATATTTCTATCATTTACAGGTGGTGCATCTGCCACACAAAGTGTGGAGTGGAAAGAAAAAGGTTGGAAACCCAATACCTTTCCTTTCACTGCCACCCCTGAACTCCGGAATGCTGCTGCGGAGCTGGAGTCGGACTGGCCAGCTGACTTTTATCACAGATGAGCTGCTGCAGCACATCACTGAACAAACAAACTTATACACACGTCAGTACCTTGCTGCTCACCCTGACAGTCTCCCACCAAGCAGAGCAACACATTGGAAACCAGTGTCAGTGCAAGAACTCAAACAGTTCTTTGGTCTGACTTTTTTAACCGGATTAATAAAAAAAATCAAGACTTGACAAATACTGGTCACTGGATGAAACAATAGCCACACCCTATTTTTCAAAAACAATGCCAAGAAACCGGTTTCAACTTATTTGGAGATTCCTACATTTCAAAGACAATGCATCACAAGATGCCGGGGACAAGCTTTATAAAATCCGCCCAGTGTTGGACTACATTATTCAAAAATTTAAAGACATGTACCAGCCTGGGCAAAACATTTGTATTGATGAAGGCATGATGCAGTGGCGGGGGCGCTTGGCATTCAAAGTGTATAATCCGCAAAAGCCAGTAAAATATGGCACTCTGCCAGAAATTGTTTACGATCTCCTAGATTTTCTCACTGGTCATGGATACACGGTGTATATGGACAATTTTTATAATTCTGTGTCACTGTGTGAGAGCCTATTGAAAAAAAACAACAAATGTATGTGGGACACTGCGGAAAAACAGGGGGGAACCACACGTGATAAGGGACATAAAAAAGAGTGACTTGGGGGCAGGGGGAAAGGTTGTCAGGCACAACAAGGAGGTCATGGTGTAAGCTTGGCATGACAAAAGGGTGGTAAAGATGGTGACCACCTGCCACCAAGATAAAATGCAGACTGTCGAAGTGTGGCAGAGGAAACACAAAAACAGGGTCCCCCAGTTGAAGCCAAGCCTGAATGTGTGGTATTCTACAATGCTTATATGAATGGGGTTGACAAACTGGATCAAAACAACTACCCGTTCAACCGAAAAACCCTCAACTGGTCCAAAATGTTTGTTGCCTATATGTTTCAGCTGGCGATATTTAACTCCTTCATCTTGTACAGAACTGTAAATCCAGGCCAGTGTTGAACTCTCTTGGATTTCACTAAGAAGGTAGTGAAAACCTGGACCACAAGGCCGTGTGAGAGGGAGGAAGCTGCAGGTGAGGGGGAGGAAGGACATAGGCCAAGGGCACCAAACTGCACAGACCCAGAGAGCCGGCTAGATGGTGACATGGCAAGGCACGAACTCCAACACCTGATGCCCACCAGAAAGAAACCAAAACCAACAAGGAGGTGTCGAGTCTGTGTTAGTAGGGGCCAGCGCAGTGAGACGAGGATGTGGTGCAAGGCATGTTGTGTCTCCTTGCACCCAGGTAAATGTTTCACCACACTTATTAACCACACCAAAAGAAACTTTTCTGGTGGGGTTTGAAGCACATACATACATGCACACGCACACACATGCACACACACACACCCCACACTGTTCTCAAATTTTGTCCTCAAATGTTGTTCTCAAAGATTGTTGTCTATTTGAATATAGTTATATTTCTTATATTTGTAAATAAAAAAATTACTTTGCCATCAAAAATCTCTTTCTCTGTTTTAGATGTTTGAGGTGTCACTAAATCAATAAGTATTGACGTCAAAATCACCGATCTGCTCGAAATCCTTCTTTGCACAAAACGCTCGTTTTCTCCATTTTGTGGTCAAAAAAGTGTTTTTGCTGAAACTACCCTATGTTCTACTATCAATTACTTGAGAACCGAAAGGGTTAGAAACATTTTTTTTTCCAGGTGAAAGAAGAGAGTCTACACCTTAATTTTGATGTATGCCATGTTTATATAGTCAAAGAACTCGGTATACTGTGAGTCTTGTAAAATAAGTGAAAATGGTCTACAAGTTCTGGCAATCTGGGGTTGGCATTCGGAAAACAGGCTGGCAGTGAATGAGTTAACATGGGCATAGTGATACGAGTGGAGAGAGATTGCCTGGTTTACACCTGGCAGCCACCTTCGAAATATCTCGTAGCGGAGGTGTGGTTTACAATTGCCAACGGCCGTTTATTGGGCGTTACGAATGTCTATCATTTGGAGTATACGTAGCCCATAGCCAATCATGTCAGTTGTCAGTTCAAACTACAAGCTCTAGGCCAGGACTAATCGTGGCCTAAACCAGGACTAAGGCTGCGTCCCATTTCTCTGTCTTACCCCTTCATCTTACCCCTACCCCTTGGTTTTGCTCGTTCATGTGAGGGCAAGGGGTGTCTCTATTCTAATTTTGATCAAGGGCTCGGGCCACGACCTCAGGCTACATACCCCTTGAAACGAAGTAAGCTCTCGACCAGACTTGAAACGAAGGGGTACGCCTACAAGCTCAGGCAGGTTTTGGGATCAGGACGGCAGCGTCACATCGACCAGCCAAGGAGTCTCATAAATGTATTTTCAGCAGTTGTAATTATCGATTAACAGTTTAGCAGGTTTACAATTATGACGCTTATGTTCTACGTTACTTTTAGTGAACTGTTGTTGCAATTTTAATTGTAGTGATGTCTGTTTAGACAACGTTATCGTTTTCATAGAACGTTCATGCATAAACAAGTTCGTTTTTTTGTCGAGCTGAGGTACCTGATAATCCTTGACATTTGTTTATGTGTGTTTGAGTCAGTTGTTGTCGCCTCTGTAGGCGTAGAGGCGAGGAATGACGACACAAACGGTAATAGAGTGGTGTCCCATTTCTTAGGGGAACATTCGTACCCCGAGCCCTCTCAGCTCGTTATCGAGGGGCAAGACAAAGACGTAGATAAAGGGGTAAGGGAAGGTGAAGGGGTAAGACAGAGTAATGCGACGCAGCCTAATTATAGCCCAATATTAATATTGTAACACTTACTTCAGATGTTTCCAGTGTCTTGTGTGTTGAGGTCTTTGCTCTGTTGACACTTTTCTTCTTCCGTTTTGGTCCAGTCAGTGTTCTCCTTTTGCTTGTTTTTGGTTGTGGCTCATCATCTGTATCTGTTCCTTGTCAGGGACATCATCTTGGCTCCCAGAACTGGTCAGGTTTTCAAAATTTTCCCCATCAAGCTGAAAGAAGGTAAAGGTAGAGGTAAAGCGATAAATAGGAATGTGTTTTCACAAACAGAAGTAGATCTAAGCCAGGTCTAATACAGACCCAAGATGAGACTAAATATAACCTAAACCAAGACTATTCAGGATCTAAACGTGGCCTAAATCAGGACTAAACGTGGCCTAAATCAGGACTAAACGTGGCCTAAACCAGGACTAAACATGGCCTAAACCAGGACTAAACATGGCCTAAACCAGGACTAATTACAGCCCAAATACTAACACTTCACATGTGTCCAGTGTCTTGTGTGTTGAGGTCTTTGCTCTATTGACTCTTTTCTTCTTCTGTTTTGGTCCAGTCAGTGTTCTCCTTTTGCTTGTTTTTGGTTGTGGCTCATCATCTGTATCTGTGGTGTCAGGAACAACCTCCTCTTCACTGCATATTAAAGTATAGTCCTCAAATCCAAGCTGCATCCTCTCAAGCTTTAAGAAACAGGCAGTCACTTGCAGTAGAAATTAACAGATCTTTCAACATACAGTCAATTATAACACATTATGATGAATCAGAAAAAAGATGAAAGTAAAAGTAAGACCATTTGAGACTTTGACAAATCTTTCTGCCGAGTCAGCATAAGTGTCTAAAGAGTTTTAAATATGATAGAACGATTGCTGGTAATCAGATTAGGATACATACGAGGACACTGTCAGTCCGTGTGAGCTCAGGGACACCCACAGGACAGTCTTCACACAATCTTTGGTGTTCTTCCTAGGAACACAAACAAAAACACAAATTTCATTTAAAGTTTGAGTAAACAAAAACCTGACAGTAACACCGCTATTGATTGAACCCTAAAAGCAATTACAAGGTTGAGCATGACTTCTTTAGTCGTACCACACAGAGGGTTGAAGACTAACCGGCACAGTCTGGAGCCAAAGCTGCAAGTGCAAAGTTCTCTCTTTCTCATCATGTGCTGATTTGGCGAGCCAATGCATGTGCCGCTTCTCACACTCAGTATGATGTTCTCATACGCTGCAAATGTCTAATTTGTGACTAAAAAGAGAAATATATGTCTTCAACATGTTTGCTGCTGAAAGTTTTATGAGTATGAGTAAATTAAAGGTTTAAATTTAAACAATTTATTCCGACATACAAAAATACAGTACCATTTCGCTTTACCACAAGTGTTTTTGAAGACTTAGGACAGCGTACCTCAGATTTCCCATTTTTCTGCTCCAGTTGTTTTTGCTCAGACATTGTAACTGCAAAGAAAAGTTAATGTTATTGTGGTACAGGGTTTGCTATAAATTATAAACTATACCTAAAACGCTGCAGATATTTGTTAGACAAGAACTTATGTGTAAAAAATGTTTCATGAAGCATCAATCCTTAAAGGAATATTAACGTTTTTCACAATCTGAAACTTATTTCGGTAATAAAACATTTACTCACTCAAACAAAAGTGCATGTGGGTACACCACTGTTTTTTCTGCCACAGATTTCACTTCAGTGCCCAGGTCATCATAGAGCTCCCACACACCTGGAGCCCTTCTGGAATAGCACACGTAGTGGTCTACAGCATCTACGGACTGACCTTGGAAATCTATAATGGCTCGGAGAGTGAGTTCTTTTTTTTTGGAGTACCAAAGATGATGGAAAGTCTTCTAGGTGAAACTCCCTACGTTGTGGGTTGGCTGCTGAGGTGGCACCAATATCAATGTCTACCCACAACAACATTTCCTCTTCTGTGCTGACTTCATATGCAGCTCGATTCCATCTACAACAGGCGAGAAGGACAGCTTAACACTCAAAACAACTTCACAGGTGTAAAACTACGTACATGGGAAAAGAAAATGTAGAAGAATTTATATGATTTACTGTGGCAATCAGCAGAACAGGTGCACTGTTAATGGGGCTGGAAATGACGCATGTAATCAGCGAAATACGTAAATAAATTAAAAAAATAAAAAATACACAAAAAAATATTAATGGCACACAACAGCACAAACAAAACAGGTTTACGATTATGACGTTCTACGTGACTTTTAGTGAACTGTTGTTGCGGTTTTAATTGTAGTGATGTCGACGTTATCGTTTTCATAGAACTTTCATGCATAAACAAGTTAGTTTTTTTGTCGAGCTGAGGTACCCGATAATCCTTGACATTTGTTTACGTTTGTTTGCATCAATTGTTGTTGTCTCTGTAGACGTAGCAGCTCAGGTAGAGGCAAGGGATAATGACACAAATGGTAATAGAGTCGTGTCCCATTTCTTAGGGGAACAGTCGTACCCCGAGCCCTCTCAGCTCGTTATCGAGGGGCAAGACAAAGACGTAGATAAAGGGGTAAGGGAAGGTGAAGGGGTAATGCGACGCAGCCTAATTATAGCCCAATATTAATACTGTAACACTTACTTCAGATGTGTCCAGTGTCTTGTGTGTTGAGGTCTTTGCTCTGTTGACCCTTTTCTTCTTCCGTTTTGGTCCAGTCAGTGTTCTCCTTTTGCTTGTTTTTGGTTGTGGTTCATCATCTGTATCTGTTCCTTATCAGGGACATCATCTTGGCTCCCAGAACTGGTCAGGTTTTCAAAATTTTCCCCATCCAGCTGAAAGAAGAGGTAAAGTGATAAATAGGAATGTGTTTTCACAAACAGAAGTAGATCTAAGCCAGGACTAATACAGGCCTAAGGTGAGACTAAATATGATCTAAAACAAGACTATTCAGGGTCTAAACCTGGCCTAAACCAGGACTAATCATTGCCTAAACCAGGACTAATCATTGCCTAAACGTGGCCTAAACCAGGACTATACGTGGCCTAAACCAGGACTAAACGTGGCCTAAACCAGGACTATACGTGGCCTAAACCAGGACTATACCATTTTGCTTTACCACAAGTGTTTTTGAAGACTTACCTCAGATTTCCCATTTTTGCTCAGACATTATTACTGGAAAGAAAAGTTAATGTTATTGTGGTACATGGCTTACTATAAATTATACAGTATACCTAAAACGCTGCAGATATTTGTTAGACAAGAACACGTGTATAAGAAATGATGTTTCATGAAGCATCAATCCTTAACTGTAAAATTCTGAAGTACGTCAAAACTCTCCCCAAAGCCTCAAAAGCACTTCTTGGCCCCAATAGTGCCAAGAAGTGCTTCAGATGCTCAAACATGTCTAAACGTATGGGACTCAAAGTTTCACGTGTCTGCACATGAACTTGACTCGAAGGCCTTGATAAAAAAAATAAATTAACTACAGTGGTTTCAGTTTATACACCTGTGGTGTCTAAACATGATGATTAATACTTTGGATTAAATAAACTTGTACGATAGCTTTTTTTCCTTGTCTCCCTTCATTTATACACTCTGCTAACATATGAACATTAAAGGATTACCTTTCACCATGTATTTGGTGAAATATTAATACCACTACTATTATCAAATGTAATCTGCACAAAACAGTGCCACTTTTACAAACTGTGCCGTACAATAATTTAGGGTTAGGGTTAATTTACCTGCTATTTCAAGAACATTTGGGAAGGCCACATGTGCGTGTTGCTCATGCTAACGGTGTTAGCTCAGCTAATGCTACCTGCTACCCATTTCTATTTTTTTCACTTTCAGATGAAAATTCATTAACTCAAGTATTTTACCTCAGCATTCTATCTTCTAATCTTTTTAAAGTTGCCCTAAACCAAATAAAGTTGCCCTAAACAATAACTTCTATGGTTCAAAAAGATATAAAATAAAAAATTAAGTACATTTATTTAAAAATGCGGGCTAAACTCTCAAAAACATTGACAAACACGACACACAATTACTAATAGTAATTTATAAAATGTTCAAGACTTACCCATTTGTCAAATTTGACTCCTGTTTGTCTGCTGTCTGCACAAGCGGAGCCGAGCTGCTGCACGTGCTATCTGCAGCTGCCGGGTTAGCCCGTTAGCGCGTTAGCCTGTTAGCTCGTTAGCCGGTTAGCCCGCTAGACACACGCAATTCAACGAGTTCACACGCTCACACGGCACACATGGTATTTCTCACGCTGAAATTTTGCTAAGCAATTCAAAATTCTAGCCACTGTTCACAGCGCTTCTGTGCCCAGAAAATCGGTTAGTTAAGCAGGCATCGTGCCGTTTTCAGCGAAAATAACTTCTCACTCACTCGCTCACCACCCCCGCTCCCCGGAAAAAAATGTCACTCGCACCGCCCCCGCTCCCCCAATATAAATCTCACTCCAACCAAATTTCAAAACTTGAGAGCCCTGGAATAATCAGAATAACTTAAATCTAGTGCCTACAAATGAAGCAAAATTAACAAAAGCCTCTCCTCGTTATCAAGCTCACGGGCTAAGGATATCCCTAGCTTGGATACAATTTTCCTAAAAACATACAAAGACACCCTTACCGCTCCAATAACCAAACTAATAAATCAGTCAATAGCAGAAAACCACTTCCCCTCTTCATTGAAAACTGCTACTGTGACCCCAATACACAAAGCAGGAAACAAACAAGATGTTAATAACTACAGTCCAATCAGTATACTCCCTGTTAACAAAGACTCATGAGAAAGTAGTAGTACAGGGCTCTCAAGTTTTGAGCAGGGTCATGCGTGAGACTGCGGCCGTTTCCCAATCCAGCGACGGCACGCCGACGGCACGCTTGTGAGTGTGCCGTCAGGCTGTCGTCGAGACGGCGCACACTCGCTCCGTCCTTAGTGCACTACGTGTCTCACATGGCCGTCTGCGAAATGGAACAAGTCCCGCCTCAGCTCAATGAGCCGGGTGGTCTGCTCCTTGTTCCCTAAAGAAAAAAATATTATTCTATTGCGCCTAGTAATACTTGAAATTGGGACATGGCCAATTGGGACATTTTTTATGTGTCTGAGCAAACACACTAACTCCCTGAGCGCTCCTTGGATCCCTGTGCGCGACATCCGAAAAAGAAATATAGAAGTGTAAGGCAAAAGCATGTGAACGGTAATACAGGTGCCGTGATCTATGCCGTTACGGCTACCGTCACACATGTTTAGCGTAGTTTATGAAGAGTTTCATGTAACATAGTTGTAGGTGAGGTGAACCAGTACACACATTTTATAGTGACGTCGCAACTGTCACACGTGGATGTCGCTGGCGAGTCGGTCTTTGTAGTCATATATCCTCCCGCGCTGTCCATGCTGGGGCTTTTAAGTGTGCGAAGCGTGCATGTTTGCTGTGTAAATGTTTGCTGCTGTAAATGTCTAAAGAGCAAACTTAAACTACAAAGCAACTAATGAGAGTTATATAAATGAAGTTATTACCTGATGGTTCTCAGTTTGTTTTATCATCACCGCAGTGTGCGCTTAGCGGCTGAAACTACACTCTACAGTCTGCCCAACAACAGAACAATCTATTTTCTGACTGGCTGATTTTTTTCCGGGGAGCGGAACGGGGAGGAGGGGGAGAGTTTTTTCGCTGAAAACGCGCGGTGCCTGCATAAACTGAGCCATACAGACCAATTTTCTGGGCACAAAAAAAAAAAAAAGAAAGAAAAAATCAGCGTGAGAAATGCCATGTGTGGCGTGTGAGGTTGAATTGCGTGTGTCACACTCTCAATGTGTGAGACTTGAGAGCCCTGTAGTAGAACAGCTCACACAACATCTAGAGGAGGAAGAGCTATTACAGCCCATGCAGTTTGGTTTCAGAGCAAATCATTCAACTGAAAGTGCCTGCTGCCTGCTTATCGAAACAAAAAAATCACATCTGGACAATGGTGGGGTCGTGGGAGCAATTTTTTTGGATCTCCGCAAGGCATTTGACGCCGTTAGCCACCCCATACTTAGGGTGACCATTCGTCCGGATTTCGTCCGGACAGTCCGGTTTTAGAGCTGTCTGTCCGGCTGTCTGTCACGTGTCCTCCTTTTTTACATTTTGTCCTCCTTTCGGACCCTCGTCAGCCACCGTTGCATAAATCGTCATAAATACCCACCCATTATTTACACTTGCTACTCTGCGATGTGTCGTATGCAAACATTCGCGATGCGCACGCAGCTGATACAGCCCCTGCAGCCCCTGATTGTCTGGAAGCAGCTGTCACTCAAAAACTCCGCTCCGTGATGATATTGTTTTTTGTTCATATCATCTTGACCATAATTTTCCACATTTTTGTTTTTGATGGGTGTTCCATGTTAATAAATATATGTTGACTACATACATTATTCATAAGTGTTTTTTCTTGACCGACCCACCGAGGGTAGGGTGGTCACTCTACCCATACTACTCTCTAAACTAACAAATTATAAACGGTCCACAAACATCCTAGCCTGGATTAAGTCCTACCTGACCAACCGCTCTCATGGTGTCTGCATCAGTAATATCAGATCATCCATAGAAACCACCCACTTTGGGCTACCACAAGGCTGTAAGATCGGCCCTCTTCTTTTCTCCCTTTACATAAACGACCTGCCATCTGTGTGCGAGGACATACAAATCCAGATGTATGCAGATGATACGGTCGTTTATACGTGGGGAAAAGATGCAGAGCAGGTAGACAATAAACTCACCAGGGCTATGGAAAGGTAGGTAGGTGGTTGCGTGACTCATGCCTCACATTAAATACAAAGAAAACGGCCAAATGTTCTTCACAAATAAGTGTAAAAAATCATCCTTTCCAAATATTACAGTCAATGGTGAAGCTACACAGAATGTGACAGAGTATAAATACCTAGGTGTTACTTTAGATCCCACTCTCACCTTCACTAAACATACCAAATGACTGTGTCAAAGCCTTAAATACAATATCAAAACATTTAAATCCATCAGGAACTCACTCACAAAAGAAGCAGCACACACCTTCTTTAATGCAATGATCATGTCCCGTTTCTATTACTGCATCACAAGCTGGTCCCAGGCAACCAAAACCACCCTCAGGCCATTGGAATCTCTGCACAAACAAGCCCTAAAAGTCCTTGACAGGAAACCAAGACGACACCATCACTGCAATATCTTACAGAAATGTCATCGCTTAGTTTATAGAATCCTAAATAACTCTGCACCGGCACCCCTGAAGCACTTTGTTCATATAAAAGCACTGTGTTTTGTCTTGCTTAAGTACTGATGCTTGTAGTTCCACAGGACAAATAAGAGGTCTCCACAGTGGACACCTGGGCTGTGGTGAGTGTGAGGACACTCTGCTGAGCGTGCAGGCCTGGGTCAGTGTATTCAGGGGACAGTGCTGCTGAGAGGGACCATTTGTTTGTGCAGATACTCATGGACGACTTCATCATCATAGCACCATATGGGACCAGCAGGCCTCTGTTCGGGGAGACCTCAGCCTGGGTATGTACCTCAAGACACAGCCTCACTCTGTGATCCTGTTCATGTTAGAGATGAAGAGGCTAATGCTATTGTTTTATTGTCATTCATTCTTAGGACCAAATTATAAACCTCGATGTTGGGGGATTTACGTCACTGGTTGTATTTCATTCATACTTGCACAGTCCTGAGTGCAGTACGCGGACCTCATGGGCGTCGGTGAAATGAGACAGGTCTCGCAACTACCAGATGCAGCCGACTCCATTTTCTTCCATAGAAGAAGTAGCGCGCGGTGCATGCTGGGATATATGGGCGGCAGTAGCTCAGTTGGTAGAGCGTGTCCACTGATCCAAAGGTTGGCGGTTCAAATCCCGCTCTTGACATAAGAAACATCAGTGGTTGAACTGTCAGATCCACTGACCAGGTATGATTCCTGCTCCCACAGATGAATGCTGCCGTTGTGTCCTTGGGCAAGACACTTAACCCACCGTGCCCCCAGTGTCTGCGTACACTGGTGTGTGAATGGGTGAGTGGTTCCTTGTTGTAAAGCGCTTTGGAAGGTGGAAAAGCGCTATATAAAAATGTGACCGTTTACCATATGACTGCGCGAAGTGTGCATGGATGCACAGTTGGTCCACGCAGGTCTCTGGTTTGGGTTGGTTGGTAAAAATAAAAGAGTGCGTAATTAAGGAAAATTGTTCTGCACTCAAAACTGGTGCAGCAGCATTCTGTACGAGCTGGAGGCGACTGAGGGCAACTGGGACACACCCACATGAAGTCTGTTCCTCACAGCAGTCTATTCTGATAAAAGCGTGAATAGTCTTTTCAAGATCACTGCGATTAAAAAAAACGCTTTACTTTAGATAAGAGACGTGATAAAAGGAGAAGTTTCAATTTTTTAGATAAGAGACATAAAAACTTGATCTCGCCTCGCTGTCAATATGGTTTTCTTTTATAAATAAAAATTTAAAAAAAATAATAATAATTGATCTCGCCACACTGTTGATTTGTTTGTTAAACTTAGTTAAAAACGATAAAGAAATTTAAAATAATGAAAACAATAGACCAGTTTCAAAGCTACGTCATCACTGAATGCGCGCGCAGTTCCGTCTCAAAAAAAGCCACCGCTGCCATAAAACCCCAGCGAAGATATAGAAGAGAAGAACTCAAATAAAGAGAAACAGATGGAATAAATGATAGTTCATACCGTTCAAGTGACATATACACAAGTGAACACCTGCTGCTTGTTTAGGGTAATTTGCTCAGGTGTTCAATGGTGTTTAATCATGCTGATTAACTAGCAAGCACAGGACACCGCAAAGACATTAACCGGGTAACCTCTACGACAGACACATATAAACGAACACGAATAACTTTGTTAAAATGCATGATAAGTTTTCGCATGACCATAATAAATGGCATTTGACATGACCTCTGGGAGGCGCTCATGCCCTCTGGGAGGCGCTACAGATCCATCACTTCCAAAACTGTCAGATTCACCAACAGTTTTTTTTCCCACTGCCATCCGGACTCTAAATCAATCCCGCTTATAACTGGTCATTTATCTGTTGTTGTATGTCGTATTGTGTAAGTGTGTTGTATATTTGTTTTGTCCTGTAATAGACACAGAAGAGATGTGAGCATTCTTGCTGTACCGGAAACAAATTCCACCAACTTGTTGTGTGGCCATTAATAAATGATTCTGATTCTGATTCTGATTCTGACTAAGATCACATCTGTGACTTGTGAATTAAGTCGTAGTATGTTACTTTCCCCGCAACGCAAGTGCAGTTGGCGGTCAGAACGTAGCTTGTTGATGATAGCCCAAGCGTTGTACGTGGTCATATGTGTGGTGAGCTCCCTAGGGCTGTCTTTGTTTTTTTCATTTTTTCTTTGAAATTTTTAGATTATTTTGGCTTTTCCCCTCCTTTCAGGTTGTCAGTTCACCTCCTCCCAGTATCCCGGCTGAGGAGGGGGACGCTTTCTCTTTTCCCCGCAAGCTTTGCTCACCCCCGGGCGCCACGGCGGAGAATAGTAGGAAGGAAGATACTACGGAGAAACTCCCCATTGATATCGTGGTATTTTACCTCCTGTACATGGCCACATACGGCAAACTGGTAGGGATCCAGCGCACTTTCTCTCGTATATATACTGGGCTTCTCCACTAAATAACAGTGGATATCTGGCTACAATCGTACTGCCACTCCGTGATCGCATAAGGATCTGGTAAGTCGAACCCCGTTGCTCAACGTGAGCTTTTGAATGTAGCTCTCCCTATCGTTAATATTCAATGATTTGCAATAATTAGATAATCCGCTATGTTCCGCCATGTTTTTTCTGCCTCGGAACTGCGCGCGCATGCCAGTGACGTCACATTTGTTTACTAACTGTAAAGGGGTCTATTGAGAACTAAATATTTGAATCTTTAATGATAATACTAAAATAGATCTAATTCATAATATACTATATATTTCTCAATTTATGGTTTTGCAATTCAGAGAAAGAGACCTTTGGACACAAACATAAGAAAAATGGTTGGCACAGGAGAATCAATAGATTGGAAGGATGATGTTTTGTATAGACTGTCAGATGGGCTCTGTATTATTAAATTACATAATAAAAGGAGAAATTCAATTTGTCAACTGGACAAAGTTTATTTGGTCGAAAAAGTTTCACCGCTCATCCGAGAGGCTTCGTCAGTTCTGGTTAGAGTGCTGATAGACACTGCTTATATCTCGCTGCAGGGAGGAGCTAACTACAATGAAATTATTCTGAAACTATCTCGCCTATTTGTTTCTGTCTTTTGTTTCTCTGGCGTCTAGTTTAGCATACCTATTCAACACCTAAACTACTGTTTTTCACACCTCTGGCCCTGACCTGGCTAGCCCTATTGTTTCTTTTGTTTGTTTTGATTTAGGTTTGAGAATGGAATTAAATTATATAGTATACTTGTTATTTACATTCATTGTAGAGTGACCAGACGTCTCTATTTACCCGGAACAGTCCCAGCCCAATTTGAACCTGGCAGATTTATCCAAAACCAGTGATTTGTCCCAGTTTTATACAAGAAATGTCCCTGGTGTCCCTATTTTGACCAATCTGATCCCCGCCAACAGTAAACAGTTGAATATGTTGTCATTTGTTTACCTAAAATACAGAAATTTGAGCTTGAAAAATAAATAAAAATGCACCAACAGAAGTTCTTGAGATTATGACCCAAACTGAGTCAAGAATGGACAGTGTTACGCCCTCTTTTCACAATTTTATTTATACCAAAAAATCTGGTCACCCTATTAACGTCAGGACACACCCGCTCTTTTGAAACAGCGTGGTTCACACGAAATGTCCAATAAGAAATCGTCTTTTCTGCTTTTCCTGCCTTCTTTTCTCAACCTGCTGTGACGATCTGGACCCTTGATATTGTGACCTGAAAAATTTGCAAAGAAGCCTCGATAAACATGAGCGGTCCACCGCTCACATTCAGAGCCAGATCGCGCTAAAAGTGTTGCTATTTTTCCGAGCTCCAGTCACTTACAGGGAGAGAAACTGGCCCTGGTTTACAGATTTGCAAATCTGATTGTGACGACGTTACCAGCCATGACCCTCACCACATCTCATCCATGTAAAATTAGTTATGATTGGTTGGATGATTAGTTATGATATTTATGATTAGTTGCCTGATGACACTGTAGAAGCGAAACACGTTCGCTCTAAGCCCGATAAAGGAATAAGAGGAAAGTCAAGCGAGTGTGCGGTAAACTTCTTTTTTCCTTGATTAGCTGCAGTTCATTATGTTGAAATAAAGCCACACGGTGTAACCTTGTTGTGTTTTTATTCTGTACATCAGACGGTTCAGACTAGACAGATGTCCAGCATGTCTGTTCATTCCTGATCACGTTAAGAACAATACAACATTAGAATCAGTCTCAGCCAGCTAAGGCGTTCATATTAAACAATGATGTAACAGCACCGACACTGGAGATGTTTCACTCCATCATCCAAATACAGTATGTACAACCAGATCATCAAACACAACAACATCGAAACCCAGAACTAAGAGCTTGTCCGAGGGCAAAGCGGCACCGTAGAGGTCTCCCTGAGAGCGCAGTGAGGATTATTCTCAAGTATGATTATTATCAGCATTTATTGAAAAACGCTTTGTGTAACGTTTCTGGTGGAGGCTCCGTTATCGCTTTGAACAGCTCTACCTTACATTTATTCAATTACAGGTGGTTTTATAGCTCAAAAATACCTAGAAAAACAGACATTCTCGCTGTGCAATGCAAATTTCTCTGCTCTGGCCAAGATTTTAAAACTTATATCAGGTTATTCATCTTGTTTTCAGATTTATTATCGACTTATTAGAGCAGAGACTGCTTCATTCTAGCCTAGAGGTGGTTTATTTTAAGATAACTCGTCAAGTAAAATGATCCTGCTGCATGGACAGATAATTTCACTACTTTTAAGTCATTTTCTGATAGATTTAAGTGTTTATATTGCCTCTCCATGAAGACAGAAAGGTTTAATACCATTGTGAAACATGCCAGACAAAGCAATAACGTCTCCATTTGACGGACCCTCCAGCAGAAAAGTTACACAATGCAGCTTTAACCAGATCCAGAATCACTTTTACCCTGAGGGGGCGCTGTTGTACAAGTCTAGCGTTGGGGGAGATAAGAGGTGCTAGGAGTACATTGACTAGAAGGTTGTATGGCCATTAGGAGGATATGAAAACAACAATTTCAACACATTAAACAGAATTATAGCATTTGTAGCCTGTACACAAACATTTTTGTAGACAGAATCTTGATTTCCTCCTAGTATTAGGGATGCACCGATCCAGCTTTACCAGTTTATATTCCCATGGATTTAGATATCTGACCATACCCGATACCAACAGGGCAGAGACTGAAAATAGCTGTTATTTCCTTGAAACAAAAATAAAATAACCTTCAAACCTCATGAGACTTCTGAGCCAGCAATGGTCATTTTATCAGCGAACCCAAGATATCAGTGGAATCGATATTTAGAAGTGTTTTTTCTGGATCAGCGCTGATATCTGATACCAGAATCATATCTGTGCATCCCTACGTACTACCTGAAGTGATAATACATCATATACACCACTCTGGAGGACAGAGGAGTATGCACCACAGGGTAAAGCTCAAAGTCCTCTGTCATCTGTAGCACCTTGAGATGTTTAACGGTCTAATGGGTTAACAGCTGCTGTGCCGTAGAAACACATTGTTAAGAGGTCACCGTGGATTTGACACAAAACATCATAATAATACAACACAATGTAAATAAAAGATACAAAACGCATTTTAAATACTCATAAAACATTGTCAAAGTCTGTAAACAAAGTCCACTTCTCTGAGAATGAGTCTGCTGTCACTCCGGCGCTCAGGAGAACAACGTCAGGACATGTCCACACCAAAGGACCATTGTACATCTCTGTTTTGATTTTGAAGAGTTACTTTAGTAAAATACTTCGCTAATGGCTCGTACCCTTCTTTGTGAGTAAGTCTGTAGGTGTCACAGGCTGATTCCACATCACATGACAGAAGATTCCAGACCCTCGCTGGACGTGTGTCTTGACTGTGTTAAAGGAATAGTAACGTTTTTTACAATCTGAACCTTATTTCGATAGTAAAACAACGTGAGAAACTCACCCATAGTACTTTGGTGTCATTTGGAGCAATTCCGGAGATTTTGTAGTTTAGCGATATCCGTAACGTGAGTGCTCGGGGCACGGTGTTGCAGTCACCAAATAACACAAACTTTAGTACTTTTCAGATGAAGCTCAATGTTAGCCTACACTTTGGAGTCCAAAGTGGCCTGTAATACGATATCCATGTTTTCCAATGTTTTCATTGGATGATGAAGACAGTGCGCATTCACAGCTGATTTGCAGATAACACGATGCGCTCAGCTCTCGGTTACAGTCATAAACATCTCCGTTTGAGAAAACCCGAAATGGTGCGAACATGCATTTATCCCGGTTCTGAAAACGAAATGACAGCTGGGACGAAGTTGAGTTTTCACAGGCTTCTTCATCACAATCCGGAGTTATTGAAGTTGTGGCTAGTTGCTTTGAGAATGGACCCAAACACGAAAACATGGATGGATATCGTATTACAGCCCACTTTGGACTCCAGCGAAACTGTAGGCTAACACTGAGATTTTGTCATCTGAAAAGTGCTAAAGTTTGTGTTATTTGGTGACTGCAATAGCGTGCCCCAAGCACTCACGTTACGGATATCGCTAAACTACAAAATCTCCGGAATTGCTCCAAATGACACCAAAGTACAATGGGTGAGTTTCTCACGTTGTTTTACTACCAAAATAAGGTTCAGATTGTAAAAAACGTTACTATTCCTTTTAAATGAGACGGCACTTATGCCCACATTACATTAGTTTACATGTCTTAATTAAGTGTATTTACTATTTACTATTTTCCTGGTGTGTTTTGAACTGTGGAGTTCTGTGGAGCACTGGCCTAGAAAATAGACTTGGGGCCTGTTTACATGAGAATGCTTACGGGTAAAAACGACAAAATATTTTATCGGAAGTGCCTTTCGTTTAGATGGTGACAACGTTTTGGTGGCTTAAACATCGCGACGTCGCGTACATGTTTACGTCACATCGGTCCATATATCAGTGTACTTTGTTTGGCAGGACTCCCAGTCCACACCTTGTTGCGCCTTCGTTGCTTTGTAGTCTAACGTGGTCTGAAGCAATAGTTGAACTTCTTCGTCTGACCACGCACATTTTTTTTTTGTTACCGGTAGCCATGTTTTGTTTTGCTTTTCACGGCGCAGATGAAAAGAAGGAAGGTTCTACGCATGCGCGCGGACATAATGTTATCACAGCACCGCCTAGCCGCCTGGCATGCATACCCAGTCGAATTCCACACACTTTTGCATCACCGTATGCACGCAGATTTCCTCCCGAAAACGCTCGTCTAAACGCGGAATAAAAAGTGAAGACGGGACGCCACTTTTGCATCTTCTGTTCAGACCGTCATCATATAAACGTAGCCTCGGTCAATCATTTTGTCAGAGGATGACAGCGAGCTGGAGCACCGGCACAGTCGGCTCTCGTTCACTACAGCGGGGGTGTAAATACTGCACCGTGTGGAGCACAGCGGAGCGACATGTGGGATCCGCCCATCACGGGAGAAGATCTGAACATTTGAATTTGCTCTTGGTACATTTTGTGGCTATCTACCCACCTCTGAGAGAGAGAGGTGGAGAAAGAGAGAGGTGGAGAAAGAGAGAGGTGGAGAAAAAGAGAGGTGGAGAGGTGCTACTGCTGTGCCTCTCCACCTCTCTTTCAGGCTTGAGTAGATGAGCAGATCACAGACGCTGCTCTTTGCTCAGGGCTGTGAACCTATTCTCCACAGAAGCTAATACAGACCCGCTCACAACTCAAATATTCATGTGTACCTGATCAATACTGTACAGCCCCTAAGGACCATTTGAAGCACAATGACAGATTAGGCTCGTTATTATACAGTTGTTTTTGACCTGGAGAAATAATAAAAAGCACTTTACCATTTATGACTTATCGCTAGTCGTTTTCTGATCTGTTTTTTCTCGCTGTAACAGTGGACGTTTAAATACTCGTTGGTATTTTAAAGACATTGTTAACACATAACATATTTAGTTCACCATGTTTTGACAATACTATATTCACTGAAAACAATGTATTAAAACAGTAGCAGTAGTAGTAGTAGTAGTAGTAGTAATAGTAGAGGGTTTTCAAGGACTCGAAAAATCCCACCTTGACCCGGATGTGCGGCCATGTTGGAGATATTGCTCACTCAAAGTAAACACGCTTATAAAGCACCCATGCAGGAAAAAAATCTAAATTTCTCGATAAACCTTCCACATCGGAATCCAAAACTTCTGATCCAGTGACCAGCTGTACAGGGATAAGTTGGACGCCAAAGAAAAGGAGCGTTATATGAACAAACTCAAATTAATTGGGCAAGAAGATCCATATGAGATGGATTCAAGTTTGTTCAGTGACAGTGGCGATTTGTGGATTCTGTTGCTGTAAGAGATCCCGATATTGTCAACTACCTGGTCTTCTCCCCAAGCCCTGATACAGCACAAGACCTTCAGAGCTCTAAAGGTCTGGAGACAACAACCAGTATGTTTGTGGCTGGTACGAGAGGGTAAAGTGCAGAAAATTGGAGACAAGCGTATTGTGATGGCAAAGGTCGGCATACTTGTATCACATGTGTAACGTGTTTAAGTACGAGTATATCGCTTTTTATTATTCACGTTTTGCAAAGATTAAAATATGAACATCGTCTTTCCGCCTCTGTCGCCTTGTCTGTCGCCTCCTTTCCTTTGATAATCACTCTGTCTGTTCACCCTGGTCGGTCACTACTTTAGGTAAACGATAGAACTGCAGGTGTTTTTCTCTGTCTGATCTATTGCGACGACGAGGAACCGACATTTGGCGGCATAAGTGCAATGTTTAATTTTGTTTCGAGTATCTCCAACATGGCCGACTTCCGGATTATGACGTCACGTGAAAACACTCTATACCTTGCTCCCCGCATCACTCCCCCTTCAGAGCGCTATGAAATTACAGTTGACTAATAAACTAATGAAACTACTGCACATGGCATCAGGTTTGTCAAGTTGTGTTGTATTGTTTGTTTTATATCCTGCTTTTGTATATTTATGGACAGTTGTCGTGTGGGAGCATGAGTGCACAGGGTCAAACTGTTAATTTTAAGGAGGGTTTGAATAGGGCCCAGAAGAGATCGCTAAATTAAACATGCATGGATGACATCTAAAACCTCTTCAGGCATGTTTTTAATGAGGGAACCAGGTCATAACCCTAATATGTATAAATAAATGGTCCATCGACTCCGTCAGGCTCCAGTTTTGGTCTAAAAACGTTTGTATTAACCCGCGCTACATGATCCTGGTGTTATTTATGTGTATATGTGGTGTTTTAGTCATGGTGTTTATCGTCTTGTTTATCAGATGTTTTATGTTCACATTTCAAATCCTGTGTGTACAACCTGTACATATGGTTTTTGACAATAAAGCTGACTTTGAACTTTGTTTTTCTATATTGTTTCCATGAATAAATTGCTACTCCAAATTCGCGCCTATAACTGCTACCCTCATGAGCTACATATGACCGGAGCCGAATGGTCTTCCTTAAATCTACTTTATACAGTCTGTGGTTATAACATGGTAGAAAACTAATAAAAATCAATTCTGTATAATACCCCCTGTTTAATGAGATGAACCTTATCATTTAGAACTTATTACTATGACTTATTATACTATATTTTATTTTTACTTGTACATATACTCTCATATACACCAGTCTCTTGCTATTTTTGCAACTTATTTTGAATTTATTATTACCTTACTTATATATTTTTTGCTCTTTGCCATTATAACATATTGTGAGGTGTCTTACTAGTCCTTTTTCTGGTTTGTTTTCTGTTTTTGGTGCTAGAATCCTTTGGTGTGGACAGAGCCTGAGCCCGGTGGAGCGGCCGGGTGTGTGTGGGGGTTTAGCTGAAGCACACTGGGCCCATGGTGAAGCTGAAGTGGTGTGTGGTGTTCACTCTGGACATCAGAGCCACGTCTCGCAGAGGCAGAAGCTGCAGCTCCTCAAACTCCAGGATGGACTCCCGCACTGAGCCCGGCTCCTCTGCAGGCTGCACACAAACACAAACAAACACTCCGCTTCATTAACTCTGCTACACTTTTTCACTTGTACTTGTACTGCATTCAAAAACTATCCTTTATGTACACTACCAGTCAAAAGTCAAAAGTCGGTATCCAAATAATTTCCCTTGTGGATCAATAAAGTTTGACTAATTCTAAGTCTAAAAGTTTGGACATACCATCTCATTCAGTGTTTCTTCTACGTTTACTACTTTCTACATTTTATATACGGACTGAAGACATAAAATACATGAAGCAAGATGGAATTATTTAGTAAAGAAAAAAAGTGAAATATTTTTGAACAAAGCAAAGGGGGGCTGGTGCAGGGGAGATGTGGGCAGCAGTCGAAGGCAGGGGCCTCGACGACCAGAGCTCTGGGGACATGGAGACGAGCTCTGGGGACTCGGGTAGAATGTCACCTCACTAGGGGATAGGATCCCAAGCTCATGCGGGAGGTTAACCGCTGCTCCTCCACGTCGAGAGGAGCAGCTGAGGTGGCTCGGGCGTCCGTTCCGGACGCCTCCTGGACACTTCCCTTGGGAGGTGTTCCAGGCACGTCCCACCGGGAGGAGGCCCCGGGGAAGACCCAGAACACGCTGGAGAGACTATGTCTCTCGGCTGGCCTGGGAACGACTTGGGGTCCCCCCAGAGGAGCTGGAGGAAGTGTCCGGGGTGAAGGAAGTCTGGGAGTCCCTGCTTAGACTGTTGCCCCTATGATCCGGCCCCGGATAAGCGGAAGAAAATGGATGGATGGATATAATTCCATATATCTTACTATATTTGATGTCTTTTGCGTGTATATCAAATGTAGAAAGTGGTAATTATAGAGAAAAAACCCTGAATGAGAGGATGTCCAAACTTTTAACTGTGTATAGGTGAGGACATTTTGACTATGGGTGTCGTTTTTTGGTCCTAAATTGAGCCAATTATAATCCTGACCTGGACTTGGTTTGGTCCTGTTTATGCACCACTTTCATATGAGGCCTGGGGGATGAAATGTCCTCCGACTTTCGGGTTAGTGGATATTAAGTGCTATAAACACTAAGCCTCTGTCGCTCCAGGCATTGATTTAAAAATATTGTTTCCAATTTGTATAAATTTCTAATTATAATAGAAATAATTATACTGATTTACAGTATGTAGACAAAAACATATTATGTTTTTGTCTACATACTGTAAATCAGTATCAGTATTTTCACCCAGCGTAGTGATTTTGTATTGCTTTTTGGTGTCATTAGTAGTTCAAGAATTCATATTATTCTCTTTTCTCATATGTTTTAATGTTGTTTCCTCATCACAAACACACCTGGAGTTGTTTTGTTTCATTCACACATGTTTAACACACAAACCTGCATATTTAGGCTGAGTTCTTCTCTCAAACAGAAAATAAGACGTGCCACACTGTGTGTTTAAACTCCCTGTACCTTCACTAGAATCATTTGGATAATTTCAGCGCTTGAACTGCCAATCTCTAAAGAACAAAAGGTAAAAGGAGCTGTTCATGACATCACGAGGTGGAACAGAGCATTTTGAGCTTTGGAGATGTTGACAGATTAATAATAAAGTGTTACTGAAACATTCTAACATGGCTTGAAGCTCACAAGAGTCAGTTTTGCTTACTATGAGAGCTTTAAGTGTCATCTGTAGTATTTATTAGTGTAGTAGAATGTGTTAAGTTTACCACACAGTCTTGCAGCTCTCCGAGGAAGCTCTGTTTGCCTGTGTTGGTGAGAAACTTGACCTCGCGGCTGCTCTGTGCCAGTCGGTGTCCGGGGTGGCACGAGTATGTGAGGGTCTGCACCGCTCTGCTGCTGTGTAACCTCAGGAAACGCAGCTGCACCACGCTGGCTCCAGGATAGTCAAACTGCAACAACACAGCACGTCTGGTCAAACCCGGATTCATCTGGGAGCTAAAAAAATACGGCGAGATCTATGGCAAAACAAGTACTACACAGTTATTATAAAAGGGATGTATGTGATTTTTACTGCCTTAAACACGTGAAAAACAGAACTAGTTTATTTGCAGTGGTCCAAAATGCTTTCAGACAGTGACGTGCGGTGAGAGTCGTGGCTGGTGAGGCACTGACGTCGTCACAATCAGATTTACAAATCTGTAAACCAGGGCCAGTTTCTCTCCCTGTAAGTGACTGGAGCTCAGAATAGTTTTGATGTGAAGCTGAAAATTAATTATTATTGTTCAGTGCATTTTCCAGAGCACCGAGTAGCGCCATAAATTAAAATAGCAACGTTTTAGCGCGATCTGGCTCTGAATATGAGCGGTGGACCGTTCATGTTTAAAGGTCCCATGGCATGAAATTTTCATTTTCTGAGGTTTTTGAACGTTAATGTGAGCTCCCTACCCTGTTTAGGGCCCCCATGGCTAAAAGTTGCGAAATGTCTAAACTGAGCATTCGCGGTCCTTTTCTGCGTTTGAAAAAAACACAGCTCAAACGGGCGATTCTGAACAAGGCAACTATGTGACTGAAATGTGACTGAAGTGATTGAAGTGATTGAAAAATGCAGCTCCACCCCCCATCTGGATGTCTACCCACCGTCTCTGTAAACCACGCCCAGAGAGTTTGGACCGCGAAGGAGCTACGCAATGCAAAATGCGTTTTTTTATTTGCCTGGAGGCACGTGTGTTTCTAGGCTCGGAAGTCCTTTATCTGAGCCTCTGGACGTCTGAAACAGCAGTGGTTTAATTTTTATTTTCTGTGAAAATGTGTTTTTTTCATTGAAAAGCCTCTCCTTTCTTCCTCCGCGCTTAAAACACGGAAGTGGGGCCAGCGCACAGCGCACCGCTAAAACAAGGAACCAGCGGCACATTTGCCCCCCCCACCCCCACCCGCTCCTCTAACCTATCTCTGTCCTTCTCATTTGCATTCAAGCAACAAGGCCCAGAATGAGTTGTTCAGAGAGAGATTTTATGACTCTGACTGTGTACATGTGTCTTTCCCATGCACTGAGTGTTGATTTTGAAGAAGGATTAATTTACAGTATTAGGGAACCATTAAGGCACCATATAAAAGCATCAAAAAGTACCATGTCATGGGACCTTTAACGAGGCTTCTTTGCAAATTTTTCAGGTCACAATATCCAGAGTCCAGACATCGTCGCAGCAGGTTGAGAAAAGAAGGAAAAGCAGCAAAGACGATTTCTTACCACGCTGTTTGAAAAGAGCGAATCTTTCGTCCCGTAGTCTGGAGCAAACCCTTTAGCTCCGGCGTTGGTCTTCCTTTAATTATAACCTCCTGCTTCGACCCAAAGTCCAGTTTAGAAAACTGCTTGAGCTTTAATATGAAATCTTCCTCCATTTAAAGTCGGGCCAGACAAGAAGAAAAAAGTGAACGGATTATTAAACTTGACTTGTTAACTCTAAATTGTATCTTGTGTCACTTATTCTAATCTGCTGCTCCAGGAGCTGCAGAAGAATCCCTGGGCTCACGAGTGCCTCCACCATGAGGACAGGTAACTACGAGCCTCACCCGGCGCCTTTTCACCGCCGCTTTAACCCGGCGCCTTTTCACCGCCGCTTTAACCCGGCGCCTTTTCACCGCCGCTTTAACCTGGCGCCTTTTCACCGCCGCTTTACGAATCTGTCACTGCTGAGCTACAGCACAGTCAGTCCATGTGAAGCACCAACGGCTGGTGCAGAGCCGCACGTGTCTGACCACTATTTGAACAGTAAAAGTGAAAATTCGGCAATTTTGAATTAAAAAAAAGAATTAAAATGGCGAAGTTAAATAGAATATAACTTTATAGTACAAATCATTGGATAAACATAACCATTTATTTTTTCATTTTACTTCATTCTACTCACCTGCCTCCCCTGACTGCACGTCACTGCTTTCAGGGCATTGTAATTATTCACCACGATGAGTTTATAAATGCTTTTCAAAACTTACAGAGCACACAGTACACAGCATATTTTGTGAAGATCTGTTCATACCATACTAGTATATCTGTACAAGCAAAACATTTCTCAAATAAATGGGAAATTTTTTTTGCAGCAGTCCTTCCATTTTCTTAAACTGATTTTTTTGATGCCCAGACCACACTATTAGTCATCATTTGCACATGTGAATAATTCTGCATATTTAGACTTCATTTTCATTCAATTCCAGGAGCTAAATCTAGACTCTGCCCTCCCAGCGTCTGAGAGATACAAACATGTCCAAGGTGTAAGGCTTTGCTTCACAGTATGTCCTATTTATTGCATTTATTGTTTATTTGATATGGACGGATAAAACAAACACAGATTAACATACAGTTATCTTATGCAAATGTGACAATGTTTATAGACTTGGCTCTTTCACTAAACATGAAACGGGTTTAACAAGTATAAAACGCTCTAATAAATACAGTGAGTGTGTCAAGAAGAGCAAATACTGCAGTTCACACACAATCACACTGCTGCTGCTGCTGCTGCTGCTGCGTGAGACGGATCTCGTTAAATAGTTTTAGTTTGATTTACAATATTTTCCCTTGGTAAAAACATCCAGAATAAGATACTTCGTGTAACAGAATATGAAGGATGATCTCCAAAAGCCTCAAATGTGGTAACATCCTATAAGATTCATATTTGTAGCTTATGAGAGATAAAGTACGTCAATACAAACAGCGTCATCAAGTGTAACAGGAGATGTATGTGGAGTTATTCAGAAACACACTAAGGCGTTTGTAAACTGACAATGGGAAAGCTCAGCAAGATGTAGAGTTAGGAATTTAATACATAAGTGAATATTCAATATTTTCTGATGGGAAAACAACACCGTACCACGGCAAAAGGAGAAATTCAATTTGTCAACTGGACAAAAGTTTATTTGGTCGAATACGTTTCTCAGCTCATCCAAGCTGCTTCTTCAGTTCTGGTCAGACGCTGGTGGACACTGCCTATATTCAAGATTCAAGATTGTTTATTTGTCATATGCAGAATCAACACAGGGTCAACAATGCAATGAAATGCTTAGAAAAGTGAAAAAAGTGAAAATAAAATAAAAATAAGATAAAAGTAGCGACTGATCAGTGCGTTGATCTTGCGGCGCAGCCTGATGACGTATATCTGCCTGAAGGGGGCGCTAACTACAATGAAATGACTCTGGCACTACCACACCTATTTGTTTGCAGTTTTCTGTTAGTTAGGTGCACATCTTTTTTCTTTCTTTATTTTGAGCAAATATCAATAAACAGAAATAGCAACAAAAAGAAAAACAAACAAAAACAAAACATTTGTCCAAAAAGGAGTGGGAAGAAGAAAAACTTATTTAATCCCACCCCCTATTCTAATTTAGCATAATGAGAATCTTAAAGGTCCCATGGCATGAAATGTTCACTTTCTGAGATTTTTGAACGTTAATGTGAGCTCCCCTACCCTGTTTAGGGCCCCCCCATGGCTAAAAGTTGCGAAATGTCTAAACTGAGCATTTGCGGTCCTTCTGCGTTAGGAAAAAAACACAGCTCAAGCGGGCGATTCTGAACAAGGCAACTATGTTACGTCACATCGAAAAAGAAATGCAAATGCAGTTCCACCACCATCTGCATGTCCACCCCCTGTCTCTGTAAATCACGCCCAGAGAGTTTGGACCGCGAAGGAGCTACGCAATGCAAAATGCGTTTTTTTTAGGGCTGGGAATATTAACGCATTAATCGCGATTAATCGCGATTAGAGTTATGATCGCGAACAATTTTTTTAATCGCGATCAGAGTTTGCCAGCATTTTCCGCAATTCTACCATCCATATGCAGCTCATTTGGTTGTATTAATTAAACTCATTGTCGGTTAAACGCGCTATTTTGAGTTTGCTAGTATTTTGTTCCTTCTACGCATCCGTAGGCAGCTCGAGCGGGCTTCAATCATTTATTTACAATTTCTCAAAGTAAGCACTATTACTGGTTCATTGTTACTTTTTCCTTTCTCTGCACTTTTTTGAAATAAAAAAAATGGTGAGAAATACTTTGCATTGTGAGTTTAACTTTAGATTCGAACGGTCTTACTGCAAGATATCAATTTTAAACATGCAAAATAAATCACGATTAATCGCGATTAACTATGAAATGTCTGAGATTAGTTGCGATCAAAAAAATTAATCGTTTGACAGCCCTAGTTTTTTTATTTGCCTGGAGGCACGTGTGAGTGTTTCTAGGCTCGGAAGTCCTTTACCCGACCCTCTAGACCTCTGAAACAGCAGTGGTTTAATTTTATTTTCTGTGAAAATGTGTTTTTTTTCATTGAAATTCCTCTCCTTTCTTCCTCCGCGCTTAAAACGCAGAAGTGGGAGACACAGCACAGTAACAAGGAACCAGCGGCGCATTTGCCCCCCCCCCCACCCACTCCTCTAACCTATCTGTGTCCTTCTCATTTGCATTCAAGCAACAAGGCCCAGAATGAGTTGTTCAGAGAGAGATATTATGACTCTGACTGTGTACATGTGTCTTTCTCATGCACTGAGTGTTGATTTTGAAGAAGGATTCATTTACAGTATCAGGGAACCATTAAGGCACCATATAAAAGCATCAAGAAGTACCATGTCATGGGACCTTTAAGAACAACTACGAGCCAGCCACTGGTCTGGTTAGGAAGCTGGAAAAGGACACAAAAAGGTTATCAAAAAAGAGGAATCATTTATGCTTTAACCTTATATGTGAACAGAAGCAATTTATTTCCAAGGCTTTACAGAAGAAAGCACCGGAACCAGGGTAGGGCAGCCAGGTTAACCCAGAGTTACCTGAGAGGAATGTTCAGCCTTAGAATCAGCTGTCTCAATTATGACATTGAAAACTACCTAACTAACAAAAACTGTAAACAAGTAGGTGTGGTAGTTTCAGAGTAATTTCATTGTAGTTAGCTCCTCCCTTAAAGAGATATTCCAGGATTTTTGACATGGGGGCTCATTTTCGAGTTAGCCAGAGTGTTGCAGAAATGTGGAGACACTTTTTAGCGAATTTCATACAGTCCTTCCAGCTGCAGAGTTTTCAGTTGCTAGGCTAGCGCAAGTAAATGGTAAATGGTAGCCTGATTTTAATCAGGCTTACCCACACCAAAGGACACTCGAGGCCAGTCAACTATAACGCCAGACTGTCGATGTAAATGTCTGTGTTGATGGAACAATTTTAGAAATATAATCAACCTTGTACTTTAAAGGATTTATGTCCTTATGCAACAGCGCGTTTTTTTCCTGATCAAGCTAGGCATGGGCGGAGTGATATCACCTTGCAGCTAGGTTTCCAGCAGTTTTTTGTTTACCTTCAGCTGTCATCGTTAGCCGTAGAGTACAGTAGCCTGCCCTGTTCTACAATCCAGACATGGCCACGTTTGGAGGTCTCCACGATGCTTTTGAAGACGATGCTGAGCAATTTGCTTTCTCCACTGAACCGTACCTGTACGAGCCGGAATATACAGACGAATGTTCACGGGCTAGCAACAACTTTATGAGCGTGCATGCCTTTTCTGTCAGCTGGGTAGACTACAAGAGTGAAGCAAAGGCTCTAGCACAGTCTTCATCAATCGACCAGCAGGCTAACATAACGACAGGATCAAGCTTGGGTAAAAAAGGTACAAACGTGTTCTTCATCACAGGATCTTGCGCTTGGAAAGACAGATGGTACTGCAGTGGTTGTCAGAGTAGGCTTTCCAAGGGATTTGGTGTAGTAGTCTGGTCCGAAATGATCACTGCAAATCTTCTGTTTATGTAGCGTCTCCACCGGTGTGTTGATGTCTAAGCCAGCAGCTACAAGCCACAGACGAGTCCTTTCTCGATCGTGCACCGGAAAGCTGTGAAAACTTTGTGGTGCCCACCTGCGGGCTTTATTTGTACATTTTCGAAATGCACACTGAAACACCATTTTGCCCAGTAGTTCTTTTAAAATTCACCTCTTCACTCTGTGGTCTTCCCTACTACGACTTTTCTCGCTTCTCTGCTTACGTGATTGGTCACTTCACAACCAACTAGAGTAAAGTAAAATTCCGCTGCTGCTGCGAAGCTAGTCCCTCAGATATGGAATGATTCATGCTATTCACAGTCAGTTTTATTTCAAAAATTACTCAATCAACATATATTTACATCGACAGTCTGCCGTTATAATTGACTTGTCTTGGGTGCACTATGGAGTGGGTAAGCCTGATTAAAATCAGGCTACCATTTACCATTGACTTGCACTAGCCTAGCAACTGAAAACTCTGCAGCTGGAAGGACTGCATGAAATTCGCTAAAAAGTGTCTCCACATCTCTGCAACACTCTGGCTAACTCGGAAATGAGCCCCCATGTCAAAAATCCTGGAATATCCCTTTAAGGCAGATATAGGCAGAATCCACCAGTGTCTGACCAGAACTGAAGAAACAGCTTGGATGAGCTGTGAAATGTATTCGACCAAATAAACTTTTGTCCAATTGGCAAATTGAATTTCTCCTTTTGCCGTGGATTCTACCTGGACAACTGTGGGATTCTACAGACAACATTGTGCCATGTTTAAAAGCTCCAATAGTTAGTGTAGCATCATCTGTCTCCTTTCACAGCTGTTGGAATGTAATGTTCTAATGTTGTGATGTTTGCTCCAGAGTACAGACCTGAAACCCCTGGTCCATTCTGCTGAGCCAGAAGAAAGAGCCCTCCTCTGCGATGTGCTCCATCCAGGCCCTCATGGGCAGCTGCACACAGGAAACACACTGAGACACACAGGAAACACACTGAGACACACAGAAAACACACCAATATACCCAGGAAACACACCGAGACACACAGGAAACACACTGAGACAGGAAACACACCGAGATACCCAGGAAACACACCAAGATACCCAGGAAACACACCGAGACACACAGGAAAGACACCGAGACACACAGGAAACACACCGAGATACGCAGGAAACACACCAATATACCCAGGAAACACACTGAGACACACAGGAAACACACTGAGACACACAGGAAACACACCGAGATACCCAGGAAACACACCGAGATACCCAGGAAACACACCAAGATACCCAGGAAACACACCGAGACACACAGGAAAGACACCGAGACACACAGGAAACACACTGACACACAGGAAACACACTGACACACAGGAAACACACCGAGATACCCAGGAAACACACTGACACACAGGAAACACACCGAGATACACAGGAAACACACCAATATACCCAGGAAACACGCAGAGACACACAGAAAACACACAGGAAACACACTGAGACACACAGGAAACACACCAAGATACCCAGGAAACACACCAATATACCCAGGAAACACACTGAGACACACAGGAAACACACTGACACACTCAGGAAACACACTGAGACACACAGGAAACACACCGAGATACCCAGGAAACACAATGACACACAGGAAACACACTGAGACACACAGGAAACACACCAAGACACACAGGGAACACACTGACACGCTCAGGAAACACACTGACACACTCAGGAAACACACTGAGACACACAGGAAACACACCGAGACACACAGGAAACACACATAAGTGCAATGTTTGTTTTGCTTCGAGTATCTCCGACATGGCCAAATTCCGGATTATGACGTCACGTGAAATCACACTATATATTATATATACCATATATGATATACTACACAAAGATGAATTTGACCTAGGATTTTAAAGGTCCTACAGCACCACCACCGTCTTGCCATCTCTAATGATCTCCACTATTGTCCATTGATTAACTCATTATGTTGTAATGCAGTATATAAAACCACTTTGTGCTGAGGTATTGGTGGTTTTCAGATTCTATAATGTGATGATGTCATACTCCCCAGAGCAAGCAAGTGATAGATTTCACTACTGATTACATTGTACTTTACTATGCCATCCATCCACAGTCTAAGCAGGGACTCCCAGACTTCCTTCACCCACTTCCTCCACTTTTGTACTTTACTATGAAATATCCAAAAGGTAAATGCACAAATGCTGAACCTAAAAATGCACAACTGTTTAACCTAATTTCAATTACTGACCAGACCCAAGAACGCACTGCATTACAACATAATTTTGCATTTTAATAATTGAAATTTTACCACCTCCATCTGTATTAAATAATATTGGTCCATAGAATGCTGTGATGTCATCTGAAACCCAGCAATTGTCTCATAGTAGTTAATTATAGTAGTGAATTGATGGCATTCACTTTCTCCGGCAGTACCTGGGGGTGCCGCGGGTGGAGGCAGGTCAGTGGGGAGGGGGTGGAGAAGCTGCAGTAGGCCAACAGAGCGTCCCCGGCACTGCCCTGGTTGGGGTCGATGTAATACATGCCTGCAGACAAGGTTAGATAGGAAATTAAACATCAAAATTAAAAAATAATAATAATACAGCCGTCCATCCTCTTCATTATTTATAGCAATGTGTTGTACAGACGTATCGTGTGTGAAACAAACGACTTCCAGAGTGTGTTTGTGGCACAGGACAGAGACAACAGCCTGTCCCCAAAGTTGCACGCCTGTCTGGTGATGGTGTAAGGCAGTGCTTCTCAATTATTTTCTGTGACGCCCCCCCTAGGAAGAAGAAAAAATTTCACGCCCCCCCTCCCTGCGTGCGACTATAAATAGTATTATTTGTCTAGAAAATTGTTATTAGTACACCTCTGCATAACATTGTATCCTTTTGTTAACATTAAAAACAAAAAAGAAACTTCCAACAAAGACTGCACTGTCTTTTTGCACTGAGGACTCAAATATTAATGTGCACATTTGTTTACGTTTCACAGAAACAAAACTTAAAATTACATTGCATAAACTAAAAGCGCTGAAAAAAAAACATTCTGTCCTTGTGCCGCTGATGCGTCAGCTTCTGTCGGACTAAAGGACACGACTCAGTGGAATATACGTGTTTTTTCTGTGACAGAGGATGTTGGGTGATGGTGAGTCTGTTCTGTATATCGCGTATTTAAGGTTGCCGCCCCCTGCCCCAGAGCGACAATGAGAGCACTACTGCCAACTACTGTTGTTGATGTGCAATTACACTTAGTTCTAGTACAGTACGGCAAAAAGCATGTTTCCCAGGGTCACACGCGCCCCCCCTGGCATCACACAGCGCCCCCCCAGGGGGGCCCGCCCCACTATTTGAGAAGCACTGGTGTAAGGGGTGCTCGGGGTTCTCCAGGATGGACAGGAGCTTGTTTAGAGCCCTGTTCTCAGCAACAGATGTGAAAGAGTCAAGCTCTGCACCCACTACTACAGATCCTGCCTTCCTCACCAGCTTATTCAACCGCACGGCGTCCTTCTTCTTCTTCTTCTTCCCAGACCATAGCGTTGAACAGGACACTGGCAATGACTGTCTGGTAGAACATCAGCAGGAGCTTCTGGCAGATGTTAAAGGACTTCAGCCGTCTGAGAAAGTACAGCCTGTTCTGTCCCTTTCGGTACAGCAGATCTGTATTCTCCGATCAGTCCAGTCTGTGGTCGAGAGCCTAAATACTTCTCTCTTTACAACCTCCACAGTGTCCCCCTCAAAGTTCACAGGGTGCAGCTGTGACCTGCTCCTGCTGAAGTCCACCACCATCTCTTTGGTCTTTGCAGTGTTCAGTTGAAGGTGGAAGAGTTTCAATGCATATGACAGGTTAGACTACTCATTTCACGAAGATTTGAATAAAAATCTTATTTAATGTTGGTGAATTTCTTGATAGGACATGACGTACGAAGAGGTAATTCCATAACTGTTCATAATATTATGGTTGCTAGAAGGTTAACAACTAAATTTGTCAAAATAGTTATGATCAGAGTAATAAAAATAAATTAAAACACCAAAAACTGTATAAAAACGTTGGCAAAGACAGCATGATGTCGCCCAAGCTTGTCGAGGCCGGCGGCAATACTCCAACCGTGAGTATCTTAGCAACCAAAGAGCCAATCAAGAACGCTGATGAAGGCAATGCCCCTTCCTGCCGCCACCTCAGCAAAAGGGGGCGGCTCATTGGTCTGTTTATGTTCACAGCTTGATTTACAAAAAAAAAATGAAATAAAAACCCCAGGATCATATAGAATGGATTCATTTGAACATTTTAAGACCGATAAGCAATATTTTTCAATGTAAAGTGAATAAGAGGTGTGCCCATGCTCGCCGTGCCTAGCGAGTTAGCTATGTCCATTTACAGTCTACAACACTTTTATTTTGTTAAATTAATGTTTCATCAGTCAGAATATGTAATCCTTCAGTCTAAATTTTGGATGGAGTTTTTCACTGTGTTTTTGTACTTTTTTCCACAAACTGACACTTAAATGATTGAAAACTATGATAAATACTCAGCACAGATACAATTCCACCAAACCATGTCAGAATTAGAAAAACATGAAAACCTGTCATGTATACAAATGTGGAGATGCTGCACAGGGGAGCGTTCACTGTCAAGGAGCCCAACAAGCTGGAAATACACCAGGAAATAAGAAATACACCAGCTCTATCCTCACATGACAAAAGCAAAAGAAAAATAATGTTTCAAATGTCTGTTAAATTACGGTTCACAATAGCCAGTGGGGGTTAAGAGTCTTTCCAACCTCCAGTGCATATTGTTGTTACCCCACTTTGCCTTGGTGTACCAGTATGAATGTGTGTGTGGATCGTTCTTAGATGGAAAGTGTTGAAAGCCCTCGGCAGGTAGAAAATGATATTTACTCATTATTCACAAGCTGTCCCTCTGTCCTCAGCTTTAACGATGTCCTACAAGAGTCGCCCTCCGTCCTGAGTGAAACACGACTATAGAGACATGAACTCTGCAAATGGATACTGACTGTCCGTCCTTGTGAAGTCCTGGTTCAGTCCAGGTCGAGTCGTAGTTCAGTCCTGATTTAGTCCCTGTTTAGTCCTGATTTAGTCCTGATTTAGTCCTGGTTTAGTCCTGGTTCAGTCCTGGACACATCTCCAGCCTGTCCATCCTGGTTTAACCCTGGTTCAGTGCAGGTCAATTTCTGGCTCTTCAGTACTTTTTTTAATCCTTAAGTCATTGTTTAGCCCAGATTCAGTCATGGTTTAGTCCAGGTTTAGTCCTGATTCAGTCCAGATTTAGTCCTGATTCAGTCCTGGTTTAGTCCTGGTTCATCTCCAACCTGTCCATCCTGGTTTAACCCTGGTTCAGTGTTGGCCCATTCCTGGTTCTTTAGTACTTGTTTAGTCCTGTTTTAGTCCTGGTTTAGTCCAGATTTAGTCCAGATTTAGTGATTCAGTCCTAGTTTAGTCCTGGTTCAGTGCAGGTCCATTCCTGGTTCTTCAGTACTTGTTTAATCCTGGCTGAATCATTGTTTAGTCCTGGTTAAATCAAAAACACTGACCCCACACTAATGCTAAACCTTTCAAAATACATGGATCACTCTGTTTTCACAGTTATGAGTCATTTAATCTGATTGTCAATGAAATTAAATGTGATTTTATGGGGTAATCAATTTATTTAACAATTTAACAATTGAGATTTTAAACATTTTAGATTCAATCTTAGTTCAGAGTTTGGTTTCTAAAAAATAATAATGCAATTCAAATAAATAAATAAGTATAATGATTACTCTGCCAGAATCCCATATGTGCTTGGATAAATTATTGATTTATATATTCTCAGCAGATGCCCCACAGGCTGTCAGTCTGTTCTCTTAAAGTCAGGATGGCAGTGGACCGTCACTGTGCGGGGGGCTGGTTTCTGTGCTGTTTAAGGGGCAGTTGGCAGAGCAAGTCATACAAACTATTTGAAAAGAGAGGAAGCAGAAGAGAATAGACATGATCAGTGTGGATCTCGGGCTGATGTGGATAAGCACAACCTCTGTGTGAAATCCTTCACAGTGGCAGCATTCTAACTACCTGAGCTCAATCTAGCAACACCTGAATCACAGAGAGAAAAGCGAAGAACAAACACAGTGGAGTGTAGTCTGTAACATAAAACTGCACAGCTCCATTCATATAAATGAACACAGGAAAAAAAAACATCCCCATGAGGTAAATCCTTCAAGATCAGACCAACAGCATGCTCTGAAGTAAGATATGGATTTATTTAGATCTCAAGTTACGCAAGTAATTATTCTGTGAGGTTCCAGTGAGTCTAAGTGACAGTAATGTCCCACAGTCTCCTGTAGTACTGACCGCTGGTGTAGTCAGGGTGACACAGCCACAGCTCCAGGCAGGTGGTAGCGGGGCGCTCCTTGCTCCCATCAGGGGGGTCCAGGATGAGCCGGAGCTCCACCTGCAGGGATTCTACCAGCGTCTGTAGCACGGACAGGTTTGGTTTGTCCGACAGATACATCAGGTCCTGACCACAAACAAACACAAAAAACAGAATCTGAAGTGATGAGCTCAGATCTCTACTTGGTCTGACTTGACATTTGGTTTAAAACTCAAAACTCAACACATTATCACACATATACCAGACCCTCCAGGAATTCGCGATGTTGCGATTTGCAACTTCAACGCAACTTCAGCCAATCCCCGCGAATTCAGGGCGGTGTTGCAATTTTGACCAATCTCCGCAGCTTTTCCGCAATTTTTACTAATTTTGACCAATCATCAGCGACGTATTGAACGCCGACCAACTTCCTTCTGTGTAGGAGACATAACTGAGATGAGGTGCACGGTGCGTTTGGGTGTGTGTGTGTGTGTGCGGCAGAGGCGGTGGGTCACGTGAGTGTGGGTGTGTGCACGTACGGAAGTGTGTGCGTGTAAAAGCGCGCGCTCACCTGTCACACAGAGGAGAGAGTCCGGGTTGGGGTGTAGCCGTATTTTTTGTTGAACGCAAACCATTCATTCATCTTTCACGTTAATCAGTTAATCCTGCTGGTTTTCATGAGTTCCATTTCATCCTGCTGCGCTGTCATAGCTGTGTGCGCTCTTTTTGTAATAAATGCACAAAACGCATATCTGGATCTCATCGTATCTGTCACCACAGCCTCCTCTTTGCGCGTCACAAATCTGCGAGCCATAGGACCCAACCTCATATTCTCGGCGGCTAAAAGGTTTGAGCCGCAAAATTCTGCTTTACTTCCGTGTGACGAAACGAAACTGCGGCCGTGTCCCAGTTCCCAGAGCGCACAGCTCGGAGCGCGGCCCGAAGGGGGCTCAGACTGCAGTCAAGGAGGTGCACACTTGCTCAGACACAGCCAGACTGCAGTCCGCGAACCGCTTAACGACTGCGGTCTTCGGACTGCGTGTTAACTGCGCATGGGACAAAAAAGAAGTGGGACAGCAGTCGTCGCGCCGGTGTACTGTCGAAATGTGTGACGCACGCTCCGAGCCGCGCGCTCTGGGAATTGGGACACGACTTCTAATGGCAAAGAAACAGCAAAAGACCGCACGAAACAGTTCCCCTCCTAGTAGTAATTTATTTTCGATGTTGGTAAGGTTGTTTTAGAACCATATCTGTGATCTCTGTGTCTTTGTATTATTCTTTGTCAGTAATAACTCAGTATTCAAAATATTACTAAATTTTAATTACAAAAAGCGAAAATCGCAACTATTTAACTTCCTCCCGCAACAAAATCGCAACAAAAACCTTAAAAGCACCGCAACTTTCATCGCAACTTTTTGGAAAAGCTCCCGCAAATTCAGGCATTTTAGCCCGCAACAATCACAAAAAATGCCCGCGAAATCCTGGGGGGTCTGATATACAGGCACTCATGTAGGCCCACGTTTAAACCATAAGTCAATCAACCCTAAAGAACAGCAGGACATGAGCAGTAGAGCAGGGCTGTGACAGTGATGCAGCAGCACAAACCTTAAGCTGTGTTAGGGTCATGTTCAGAGACGTCCCTGGGGGCCCTGGAAGTCCAGGCGGGCCCTAAACAAACAGTGAAAAGCATTAGAAAGAACAGACACTACAGCAGTACGTGTAGTGTGTGGAGTGTATAGTATGTCACTCACTGGGTAGCCCGGTCTCCCCGGCAGACCAGGTAAACCCGGAAAGCCCTTCAAACCCTGTCCACACAAACACATATACATGAGTGCACACACATGAGCACATAATACACAGTGACATCGAAAACATGTTTCTGATGAGGCATACGCACCTTCAGACCAAACACACCCTACAGCAGAGGACAAAACAACATGAGTACAGTGTACAGGGAGTTTCTGCAGCTTTGTAGAGCAGGTTTGCACTTCCTGCTCATCTGAGACACACAGGTCATGCAACAATAGGAAAGAAAGTATTTTTGCCATGTGTTACAAACCTGCACACAAATTACAGCTTACAGTATTGGTTGCATAAAACTATAATTCATTCATAATAAATAAAAAGCATTCTTTATACAATTATAGGATAGAATATTATTGTTTCAGCCATTCAGATGGCTCCTATGGCATCCTAGTACATAATGCATGTGTATTGTTAAGTTATGTTACCTATTACAAAGCAGTGTGATAAAACTTACCGGCAGTCCTGGCATCCCTGGTGTTCCCCGCATCCCTGGTTGACCAATCATTCCCTACAAGCATCCATATAAACATAAATTAGAAACGGATCATGTTTTTAATACTTCATGGGAAATGTTGAGCACCTGTTCTCCCTTTGCGCCCACTGGACCTGGCAACCCCGGATCACCACGGACACCCTAAAAACATAAACACAGGGTTAGGGCTGAGAAGAGTGCTGTATGACTATGACATAACAACCTTGGAAACTTTGTAATATTTGATGGCCTCATGGTGTTAGTGGTGTTTAAACAGACACTTCTGGATGTTCTGTGATGAACGGCACTGCAGTGGGAGGAAATCCCTCATGAAATGAACGACAAATGCATCTGTATGATCCGTATTAAATATTTACTAAGAACCTTTCTGTAATAGTCCTCTGTTCTACTAATGAACAATGTTTTTTTTCTGTCTCAGACAAAACATGAATCCATAAGTGTGTTTACGCGATTCTAATGCTGAGTCTGCTGAAGAGCATTGAGCTGTGCTGTGGGGTCAGTCGGCTCTGTGTGGCAGCTCCCATCACTGTAGTAATGGAATATTGATATTGTTCAGCAGTGTAGGAATGGTCTATTCCTACACTGCTACAGTATTCATGGTTTTCAGATAAAGGATTCCTTCCTGATCTGAAGAAATGGTTGTTATAGCAGTAACACAATTCAAATCAAAATGGTCTGTCTTTGGAATGTGGGGAACAATCCTCATGAAATGGTTCATAAAAAGCATTTTTAGAAGTATTATTTACCTTAGGGCCCTGTGGTCCAGGAGGTCCGTCCAGCCCCATGTCTCCTTTCTCTCCCTGAACAGAACAGAGTTCACGATCACATTTCACACCTCAGACAAAGGAGGTCTTTCAATATTACTTGCGCCGAGCTCTAGAGTCTGTAACAACAACAATGAGTGTACGCATTTTCTACATTATGTTGTGATTTATGTTCCTAGTGCTCTGGGAAATGAGTTCTGATCATTTTGTGATACACGACATTGTGGAGTCCTATTTTACAACCATTTCCTTTTTTAATGTAAGCACCAACCTGTTTCCCCTTCTGTCCCTGATCCCCCGGCTTCCCTCGTGATCCAGGGCCTCCCTTTGAGAGGAAAAATAAGAGACGTTCATCACTTTAGTCCAATCGAATTCATTTTCATACTGATCTGGAGCTATTAAAGGAAAAGTAACGTTATTTTACAATCTGAGCCTTCTTTCTGTAATAAAACAAGTCGTTTGACTCACCCATAGCACGTTGGTGTCATTTGGAGCTGTTTGGTAAAAGTTATGTTGTAGCGTATCCTTTAGCGTGAGTACTCGGGGCATTACTTTGCGGTCTCCAAATAACACAAACTTTAGCACTTTTCAAATCATAGAAGCCCGATGTCTTAATCTACGATTTCGTTTGAAGCAAAAGTGGCCTGTAATCCGAGATTTATCCATAGTTTTCAGCTTTGCGTTTCATGTTTGGGTCCCGGGAGCTGAGAGCACAGTCCGCGCATGCGCACTGGCGTCCTCATCAACTCGAAACTATGGCTAAATCTCGGATTACAGGCCACTTTTGACCACACGAAATCGTAGACTAAAGACATCGGGCTTCTATGATTTGAAAAGTGCTAAAGTTTGTGTTATTTGGAGACCGCAAAGTAATGCCCCGAGTACTCACGCTAACGGACACGCTACAACATAACTTTTACCAAACAGCTCCAAATGACACCAACGTGCTATGGGTGAGTCAAACGACTTGTTTTATTACCGAAAGAAGGCTCAGATTGTAAAATAACGTTACTTTTCCTTTAAAGTACAGATCTTTATTTGAGAAGGAATTTGCTCTTCTTCTATTACATAGTCCAGTGTTTGCCAACCACAATTTAAAGACCCTCAGGCGTCATTATCTCGACACTTATGCCCCGTGTGATGTGATGAGCACAATTCATGTGTTTCTGAATACTATTTAATACTTTAGCTTTACCTCCCTTTTGCACACACTGATGCTTTCAATGTTTACGGCCACTTGAGTAGTATTATGAATTAGATCTGAACACTTTTTTATCGTACAATAACTTATGTAGTCACGGCATGGCCAAAAGCTGTACTCAATACAAAAACGTTGGGAACCACTGGAATAGTTTGTCAAAAGGAAATGTACAAATGAACATACAATGAAACCGGGCCAGCCTGGAAGCCCCACCAGTCCACGGTCTCCTTTTTGGCCCTGGTAAACACACAAAATTATTCAGTGGACAACATCTATAATGTTTGCAACTAATATTGAAACTAGATACTCATTTGAGCAGGTAACAATACTAAAAATTCCCATTGACAGGACAGAAATGAACCTTTCCTGAATGTCTTTAAAATGATCTTGAGCTGAATCAGATGTATCAGATCACATAGACGAGTATACGCCCATGGACCACTGAGGGATCACACAGATATAAGGACACACACAGTCTATTGTCTTAAGTAAGAGTGTTTTTCCACATTTTTAAGAAATGCGTACAACAGCTTTAAGAATAAACATGATTATTTAAGTCTACGATTATGTAAGAGTGGATTAATCACAATTACTGAATGAACTGTAGCCCTATATTTGTGGATTGTTAGCAGTGTGCTCTCACCTTTGGTCCTCTGTCTCCTCTCCTGCCCCGTACACCGGCTTTGCCTCGTTTGCCCTGTGGACATCAGTGCCATGGTTTTCAATGAGACTCAGCAGAAGCTCATGTTTAATGCATGACGGTGCACAAGCCGACCAATACTTTCGGGATATTTCAAGTCATACTACAAGCACAAGGGCAGATTTCAATATGACGGTGCGACTCCGCTGGTTCTGTTTTACATTTAATAAAGCTTTATAAGTTCGGGCTGCAAAGAGGATCATTGAAGCAGAAAGAGCAGGGCTTCTTTTTAATGTGTTACAAAGTACAGGTTTTCTAATAACGGACAGAGGCTCGGAGCTACTCGTACCATCACATCTGGTGCTGCTGGTTTGGTGCTACTACAGTCTTGGTTTAGCCTATTTTTCTAAGTGGACCATGTTAGCCATGAATGCAAATGTATTCTAATTCATTCCCTTCAAGGTGGTACTTGAAAAGTTCAATATTTTCGAAGGCTGTACTTTTTGTAAGAAAAAAAATAGAGAGAAAAAGAAAATGTCTGGCAGTAAATAGTGGATATATGGGGTAGACCTGCACATAGCAGGTATGTGCACTAGCGATTGGAGAGAAATGTACTCAGAACAGCTCAGAAAGGCAAAAGCCTTAGTGACAGTCAAGAGGAGTGCTCCTTCCTCGCTCATATAAAGTTAAAATACACTATATTGCCAAAAGTTGTCGCTCACCTGCCTTGACTCACATATGAACTTAAGTGACATTGCGTTCTTAATCCAGAGGGTTTAATATGACGCCGGTCCCTTTGCAGCTATAACAGCTTCAACTCTTCTGGGAAGGCTGTCCACAAGGTTTAGGAGTGTGTTTATGAGAGTTTTTGACCACTCTTCCAGAAGAACATTTGTGAGGTCGCACACTGATGTTGGACGAGAGGGTCTGGCTCTCAGTCTCTGCTCTAATTAATCTCAAAGGTGTTCTTTCGGGTTGAGGTCAGGACTCTGTGCAGGCCAGTCGAGTTCATTCATACCAAACTCTCTCCTCCAGGTCTTTATGGACCTCGCTTTCTGCACTGGTGCACAGTCATGTAGAAGAGGAAGGGACCATCTCCAAATTGTTCCCACAAAGTTGGGAGCATGGAATTGTCCAAAATCTCTTTTGAAGATTCTCTGCTGAAGGATTCAGAGTTCCTTTCACTCATTTTATACACCTGTGTCCATGAAAGTGACTGGAACCCCTGATTTCAAATATTTGGATGGGTGAGTGAATACTTTTGGCAGTAAAGTGTATTTTGCAGAAAGTTTCCAAATGGCCAGTTACAAGACCTAACCATTCTGTATGAAAGCACCTCCAGGAGAACAATTCTATTCTAAAGTTCCAAATTCAGAAGAGAGTTTTTTGGTCTCACCCTCCTTCCAATGTGTCCTGCTTTCCCAGGTGGACCAGCCTCTCCATCGTCTCCCTTCAGAGATGACAAACAGAACACACAAGTCTGTTTCCTTATAACTGTATACATCACAGAAACATCACAGAAACATCACAAAGAGCATTTACACACTGAAGTGTCCATGTGGTGCTCTGACCCTCAGGAGGACTTAGACTTTAGACTTTATTGTCCCCAAGGGGAAATTCATTTTCACGCACACAGAGCCTGTTTGACACACACAGCAACAACACAACAAACACAAAGACATACAATAAGCGTTACGGCACACTCAGCGGGGCCTGTTGTTCAAAAATGTGACGGCTGAAGGGATCAGGTTTCTGCCAAAGCGGGCCCTCCTGCACCTGATCGCCCTGTACCTCCGTCCTGAGGGCAGAGGGGTGAGGTGCTCCTGAGGGCAGAGGGGTGAGGTGTTCCTGTAGTGGGTGAGTGGGGTCCTGTTCTATTGAAAGTGCAAAGCGTCCAATAGCCCTGTTGTTGAGATCTGCAAGTGTGGGGAGTCCTATAATTTTAGCAGCTGTATAAGTTACCTTCGTGAGTTTAGACCGGTTTAGACCGGTAACAGTGAGCATATTGAAAAAGCAGGTAGAACAATACAACAGAATAGACTGGATGATGGATTGATACAACATTAATAACAGATGTGGAGAAACATAGAGTCCTTTAAGTTTTCTGATTATTGACAATCGTTGATGGCTTTTTTTTGTAAATGTCTGTGATATGTTGATCAAATGTAAGTGCATTGTCTATTGTGACTCCGAGATATTTGAAAGAGGACAGGGCTCTGCTCTGTTGTCCGGCACAGTAATAAGTCGGAATCTCTGGCTTTTTCACAATTCTATTTGATTAAACTTCTGAGGTTCTTAATGTTTAATTTACATTTGACTATTCCTATGAAATTAGTGGCTACTTTTTAAATGTGCAGAAATGCAGGATGAAACTATGACTTTTATTGAACACAAGTGCTTTATTTAAATGGCTAACTGCATTGTTTTTAGCTGTTAGCAGCACTTGATGCAGTGTGTTTAGCTTCATGATGCTGTCTCCATCTCAGACATGGAAAAAGTTTACGCTACAAGCTAATTGAGCGCCGCGACTCGCATGTGAAGGTCTTTTCCTGAAAATTCAACCGTGAACAAAAGATTATTGGCGTGTCTTCATCTATTCAGAATATTAGAACCGACGATTCATTAGAAAAAAAAAAAAAAAAGCTGTTTGTGGGGTTTGTACAGCAGTGGAGTTTCATAGTGAGAGCTTGGAAGAGCCCACAACTATTCAACAATGTCCTTGTGACAAATGTGAGTAAAAAACATCTAAATGTCCAATGTAGAAGGATAATCTCACCTTTTCTCCTTTCAGGCCAGGATTTCCCTCAGGCCCTGGTCTTCCAGCTGGACCCTGCGAATCAGAAATGGGATTTGGGGGAAAAATAATCACTTGTTTTCCATATTGATTGATCTCGATGCTCGATTTGATCTTCTTCCATCTTATTGAAAACATACACATGTGGACTTTGGACAGGGTCAGGGTCACTACAGGTTTTATTTAATCTTTAGAGAACTAAAAGATAGGAATATGATTTAAAGTTCGGATTGTGTTTGTAAAATATATTAAAGGGATATGCCACCCCCAGGTCAAATTTGGGCATCTCCCAAGTCCAGAGACTAAAATAAGTGGTGGAAAGCGTTTTCCTGCTCACCTTGCCTTGGTCATTTTGGGTGGGAACTATTTTCCAGTGCGGAAGAATACAGCCGAATCACGCACCACGTTGTGCAACAGGGGAACTCCCTTCCCGGTGCGTAACTGGGATTCCCCTGGCAGCGTGCTGCGTGATACGGCTTTATTCTTCCGCACTGGAAAATAGTTCCCACCCAAAATGACCAAGGCAAGCTCTCTGTGTTGATTTGCACATTTATTTGCACTCGATATGAATGCGCACTACACAGAAAGTAATTGGGAAACGCATCGAGCAAATTAATTCCTTTTGGCCGAAATCTTTCTCTGGCGACGTTAGACTCCAGTCTAAGGCGGAGGAGCTGCAGATACCGCGGCGGTCAGTGGTGACAGACTCGGACAATGGCTGGGTGAGCAGGAAAACGCTTTCCACCACTTATTTTAGTCTCTGGACTGTGGGGAGATGCCCAAATTTGACCTGGGGGTGGCATATCCCTTTAAGCCTAATGTGTTCCCGTTAACAGAAACACATGTGATGTCCGTGCGCTAAATTAGGACTGAAGTTTCACTCATAAATGATGAGAAAACAGTTGTATACTTTCCGTAACATTACAATGCATTACAATGATCAGAAGCCGAAGAGGAGAGAAAGAGGAGAAAAGGTGAGGAGCTGGAGCTGGACAGATGGTACCAAACACACAGAGGCAGATGGAGAGAAACACTGGATTTTTAGTCAAATTGTGCAGATTTAAGTGAAAAACGCGAGGAAATAAAGAGAATCGCTGTGGCCCTGACCGTATCAGCACCACATGTTCTCAAACCTGTTATCTTGAAAAAGCGTTTGCTTTATCGTCGACATTGACCAAAGTTGAGATGGCGATCTATCAGTCTTTTTGGCACAGCCCTACACATACACTGCCTAACAAAAGTATTAGGACGATTGTGTATTTCTGAACTCTGAACGAAACCTCTGGTTCCAACAAGATAATGACCCAAAGCACTCATCCAAACTGTGTAAGGGTCATTTGGAGTGAACAGCGTCATCATGTCGGATTATTTGGATATTAAAGTGCGCTCCAGGAATCCGACTAACTTTAAACACCTGAGGAAATGTCTTCAGGATGAGTGGAAAACTATAGAAGATGGATATCTTGAAAAATTGTTGGACAGAATGCCTCGAATTTGTAAAGCTGTGATTAAGGCCAAAAGTGGTTATTTTGATGAAAAGGCCATTTAACTTGATATTGTTACATTTTTGCAATAATATGCCTTTACACATGATGAAATTTGTCATTACCAATACATCTTGTTATCATTATGAAAGTTCAGAAATACACAATAGCCCTAATACTTTTGTCAGGCAGTGTATACTCTATATCTTGCTCTAAATCAATGTCATGAGGCACTGTGACACTTACTAGCACCCCTGGGGGTCCTGCTGGGCCCTGGGCTCCACTTTCACCTGGTGACCCCTGATGCAAAGAAAAACTTTGATCAAACGTTTGCATACATGTTAAACCAGGATTTTAGGAAGCTAAAGGTAACCCAAGTGAATAATTTTTGCATAATTTTTTACCACAAACTTTCCAAACTGTATCTTTGTTTACATAACAAGAGTGTACCTCCAGTCCTGGCAAGGCAGGAGGACCTTGGATTCCTGGTAAGCCTTCTTCTCCCTGGACAGTTTTCAACAATAAAGATCTCATGAGGACTCCTCACTGGTTTTCATCGCAATAGTGAACACACATCGTATACATGTGTCGTCTACATGTGCCGTCTATATGTGTCGTCTATGTGTGTCGTTTACATGTGTCATCTACATGTGTCGTTTACATGTGTCGTCTATGTGTGTCGTTTACATGTGTCATTTACATGTGTCATTTACACGTGTCGTTTACATGTGTCGTCTACATGTGTCATTTACATGTGTCGTCTACATGTGTCGTCTACATGTGTCATTTACATGTGTTGTTTACACGTGTCGTTTACATGTGTCATTTACATGTGTCATTTACACGTGTCGTTTACATGCGTCATCTACATGTGTCGTTTACGTGTGTCGTCTATGTGTGTCGTTTACATGTGTCGTTTACATGTGTCGTTTACACGTGTCATTTACATGTGTCATCTACATGTGTCGTCTACATGTGTCGTTTACATGTGTCGTTTACATGTATCGTCTACATGTGTCGTTTACATGTGTCATTTACATGTGTCGTCTACATGTGTCGTCTACATGTGTCGTCTACATGTGTCATCTACATTTGTCGTCTACGTGTGTCGTTTACGTGTGTCGTTTACATGTGTCGTTTACATGTATCGTCTACATGTGTCGTTTACATGTGTCGTTTACATGTGTCGTTTACATGTCTCGTTTACATGTCTCGTCTACATGTGTCGTTTACATGTATCGTCTACATGTGTCGTTTACATGTGTCGTTTACATGTGTCGTTTACATGTCTCATCTACATGTGTCGTTTACATGTCTCATCTACATGTGTCGTTTACATGTGTCGTTTACATGTGCCGTTTACATGTGTCGTTTACATCCAATCTCATCTACATGTGTCGTTTACATGTGCCGTTTACATGTGTCGTTTACATGTCTCATCTACATGTGTCGTTTACATGTGCCGTTTACATGTGTCGTTTACATGTCTCATCTACATGTGTCGTTTACATGTGTCGTTTACATGTGTCGTTTACATGTGAAGTCGTACGGATTAAAGCAGACATACCTGTTCACCTGGTGGTCCCAGAGGCCCTGGCTCTCCCTTCTGTCCTTGTGGTCCTGGTTCTCCTTTAGCTCCTTGTTCTCCCTGAGGTCCAGGCTGACCCACTGCCCCCTAGAGAAATATAGACATTAGTCTGTTTATATAAATCGTCTTTCTTATGGACAGATAAAAATTTGTGTTAAACTAATGCACATTTTCTCACACACCGATCAACACGCAACAGTTTTATCTTAATAATATTTAATGGAAATGCTTTTTAATTGTTCTAACGTGAAGGCTCATGTCTCTAGGGGCCAGTTCAAACCCCAGTGGCAGCGATATTAGTATTTTTAGATTAAAGGGATAGTTCGTTGTTTTTTTTATGTGAATCTGTATGGCGTCCCCTTCACCAGTGTCGTGCATTAACACTGACTTAAACCTGACAGAGTCCTCTGAGCCGAGTTCTGCCCCGGTTCTGGCGCTGATGAAAGTAGTTCCATCAAGATGCAAGTGTCTTACCAGTATTCTTATTAGAGCTGACGAAGCCTCTCGGATGAGTGGCGAAACGTTTTCAACCAAACAAACTTTGTCCAGTTGACAAATTGAACTTCTCTTTTTATCATAGTTCCATCAAGTTAGCGGGGACAGTTAATAAAGCTTGTTTTTCTTCTCAAAACAATATTTGTCCAAAAAGTGATATATTTGCGTCAGAAAACAGTACACGAAAAAGTCAGAAGTCATAATCGCTTGGTGCTATTATTATTAGCCTGTTCACTTGTAAACATCACCACTTACAAGTGAACAGGCTAATAATAATAATAGGCACGCAGTGATACGACTCGAGAGAACATAGCACCAAGCGATTTAGACTGCTGACTTTTTTGTGGGCAACTGTTTTGTGTCGCAAATATATCACTTTTTGGACAAATATTGTTTTGAGAAGAAAAACAAGCTTTATTAAATGTTCTGGCTAACTTGCCGGACCTACTTTCGTCAGGGATAAGTCAGTGTTAATGCACGACACTGCTGTAGGGGACGCCATACAGAGTCACATTAAAATGGGGATGGTCATGGGGATGGTCCCCGGGTCAAATATAGAAACAACTTCTCCTGTGCGAGATCAATAAAGGTCAATCTTCTAATCCTTGACCACTGTAAGGCGCTTTGTGCTACAATTTTGTATGAAAAGCGCCTTATAAATGTTTGATTGATTGATTGATTGAAAAAAAAAGAACTATCCCTTTAATATATGAAATATTCATGTGTCAGACACCTACAGGAAGCCCCAATTTGCCGGTCTCTCCTCTGACTCCTTGAGCTCCTGCTGCTCCCTGTAGACGGTATAATTAGTGTATGAACATGAAAATAAAGATGTATCAGTAGGCGAGGCGACCGAGAGCGGATAATGACACGTTACCTGAGGTCCAACCGTACCAGGCTCTCCAGGAGGCCCTGTGGAGCCAGAATCACCCTGAACAAAAAGAGAAACACGTTTACCACGGCTGCATCTACACGATATCACCGCACATCCTCACCCGGACTTTAGGAGGAATAAAAGTTACACATGCATATTAATAACGTACCGAATATTGATCAATACAAATATTTATTTTGTTAATCCTGAAACTGTTCAATTCACTAAAACTGAAAAAAGAGATGACTAAAACCAAAATGATGATTTACTGATTGTACAATACTGGGTCGTACCCGTCCTGGACAGAGGCTGGTTAGGTCTGACATTTAAATGAACGAACATCAATCAGGACGAGGCAATTTACATAATTAAAGTTTTATTTTCTTGGTTCGTTACAAATGTCAGACGTGTTTTACAACGGAGCTGCAAATAAAAAGATGGAGGTTTTTGTTCACCTAGCGACTTTTACGTTCAAAATGGACGGACATACTGAAATAATGTAATCCTGGTTCAGTCCTGGTTTAGACCTGGTTTAGTCCTGGTTCAGTCCTGGTTCATATCTGGTTCAGTCCTGGTTTAGACCTGGTTTAGACCTGGTTTAGACCTGGTTTAGTCCTGGTTCAGTCCTGGTTCATATCTGGTTCAGTACTGGTTTAGACCTCGGTTTAGTCCTGTTTCAGTCCTGGTTCAGTCCTGGTTTAGACCTGGTTTAGACCTGGTTTAGACCTGGTTTAGACCTCGGTTCCATCCTGGTTCAGTCCTGGTTCAGTCCTGGTTCAGATCTGGTTCAGATCTGGTTTAGACCTGGTTTAGACCTGGTTTAGACCTGGTTTAGACCTGGTTCAGTCCTGGTTCATATCTGGTTCAGTACTGGTTTAGACCTAGGTTTAGTCCTGTTTCAGTCCTGGTTTAGACCTGGTTTAGACCTGGTTTAGACCTGGTTTAGTCCTGGTTCAGTCCTGGTTCATATCTGGTTCAATACTGGTTTAGACCTCGGTTTAGTCCTGTTTCAGTCCTGGTTCAGTCCTGGTTTAGACCTGGTTTAGACCTCGGTTCCATCCTGGTTCAGTCCTGGTTCAGTCCTGGTTCATATCTGGTTCAATACTGGTTTAGACCTCGGTTTAGTCCTGTTTCAGTCCTGGTTCAGTCCTGGTTTAGACCTGGTTTAGACCTCGGTTCCATCCTGGTTCAGTCCTGGTTCAGTCCTGGTTCAGATCTGGTTCAGATCTGGTTTAGTCCTGGTTTAGACCTGGTTTAGACCTGGTTTAGACCTGGTTTAGTCCTGGTTCAGTCCTGGTTCATATCTGGTTCAGTACTGGTTTAGACCTCGGTTTAGTCCTGTGTCAGTCCTGTTTCAGTCCTGTTTCAGTCCTGGTTTAGACCTGGTTTAGACCTGGTTTAGACCTGGTTTAGACCTCGGTTCCATCCTGGTTCAGTCCTGGTTCAGTCCTGGTTCAGATCTGGTTTAGACCTGGTTTAGACCTCGGTTTAGTCCTGGTTCAGTCCTGGTTTAGGGACATACTGTAATAACGCCATTTTTCACATTCTTCCATTTGAACTAAACACAAACTGCTCCTACTGCACACACAACAACGCAAATACAAAAACAATAACACACTACAGAAACCACAACATCGTCCAACAATGTTCATTTAAAGACCCTGGCAAATGAATCAAACTGAAATCACGATAATATTCAGAAGTTGTAATCCTGCTTGTGTTTTGGAAAAGGAGTGGAGCACATCATCATCCGGCCTGGCAGAGCTCCCAGTCACATTCTCCTGAAATGTGCTGTACATGACACACAGCTCACAGATCACACAGCAGGGGGCTCCTCTTAATCAGAACATTTCACAAAACCATCACACATTTTTCTGCCCCACATCAAACCTCAGCTCTGCGTGAGCCATACACTATATCTATCTATAGATATACAGCTCTGGAAAAAAATAAGAGACCACTGCATTTCCATTCCATTCCAGCGTCTGTTGAATTCCAACACAAACACAAAGCTGAGCTACTTCAGTTCTTGCACCAGGAGTGGAATAAAGTCACCCAAGAACAATGTGAAAAACTTGTGGAGAGCATGGGACTAAACCAGGTCTGAACGAAGACTAAACCAGGGCTAAACCAGGACTAAACCAGGTTAAAAAGGGGACTAAACCAGGACTAAACCCGGTCTGAACCAAGACTAAACCAGGACTAAACTAGGATTAAACCAGATCTGAACCAAGACTAAACCAGGTCTAAACTAGGACCAAAGAACAATGTGAAAGACTTGTGGAGGCCAAGACGCATGAAAGCTGTGATTAAAAATAAGGGTTATTGCACCAAATATTGATTTCTGAACTCTTCTTAAGTGTAAACATTAGTATTATGTTGTTTTAAAATGAATTTGATCTTGTTTCTTTGCATTGTTTGAGGTCTGAAAACATGGATCTTTTTTGTTATTTTGACCATTTGTCATTTTCTGCAAATAAATGCTCTAAACGATATTTTTATTTGGAATTTGGGGGAAATGTTGTCAGTAGTTTATAGACTCAAACAAAAATGTTCCTTTTGCCCAAACACATACCTATAAGTAGTAAAATCAGAAAAACTGATAATTTTGCAGTGGTCTCTTATTTTTGTTCCAGATCTGTATGTATGGAGGCCCTGTCCTCTTCTGCTGAGCCACTTCCCTCTGGCAGGAGGCTACGGTCCATCGGGACCAGACCTCCAGACAACAGTCCTGCCTAAAACTTTTGTTGGACACCCAGGATATCTGGTCTCATGGTCTTCATTATTTTTATGAAAATTCAACTGATTTTTGGGGAGAAAAGTGCTGCTTAAATGACACTTAAATGACACTGACACTGCTGCTTAAATGACACCATCTGAGCTTTATTCCGCTCCACATTGTGTGTTTACCTGTTTGTATTATATACATTGTTTATTCTTTTTTACTATATGTATAGCTATATTTTAGTTATTATTATTATTGTCTTGTTTATCAGATGTTTTATGTTCACTATGGGCCTAGGGGGCGCTGCAATTTCAAATCCTGTGTGTGCAGCCTGTACATATGGTTTTGACTATAAAGCTGACTTTGACATTGAAAGCGGTTGCCCAGACCTCTACTGCACTCATCATCAGCTGTTACACTTATAACTCACTGTTGTCGTGCGTTGGTCTAACTGGTGATTTTCAGATTCTAGACTGTGATGATGTCGTACTCTCAGGTGGGGGCAAGGGCCAGTTTTTCCTGGATTACATTGTAAATATCCAAAAGGTAAACCCACAAATGTTAAACCTGGTATTTTCAATTACTGCCTAAGCCCAAGTCCTCACTGATGACAACATCATTTTGCATTTTAACAATATAAATTTTAGCTGCGCCCCATCTCTGTATCAAAATAATATTGTTCTTTAGAATCCTGTGACCAACACCTGTGCCTATAGCATGACTCATCCACTGATATAATGAAAGCTGCGGACGTGACTGGGACTGATCGGGACACATTTGTTTGCGGGTGCATTTAAATGAAGTATTATTTTACCGTGTGTCCTTGTGGTCCATCTGGTCCCACAGCTCCAGGAGGACCCGGGGAGCCCTGACATGAACCCAGACACGACAGCACAGAGCAAAGTCATTTTAAAGCCGGATCAATGGAGGTGTGATACAGCATTAAAAAGCCAATGAGCTTTATTCACAACAGTCAATATCAATTCAGACCCACCTGTGCCCCAGGCAGGCCCGCGGGCCCTACGTCTCCCATTAGCCCCGGTTCTCCCTGGAAGAACAAAACAACGATCTGTGACTCCACAGACTCAAACATGCTCCTGAGGATATACGCTCATATTCTAGACACATTTTCTGTCATGTATTTTGTGTTTCGGATGTGAGGTCTCTTTACCAGCACTCCAGTGTCACCCATCTCTCCTTTAGGGCCTTGTTCCCCATTTGCTCCTGGGGGCCCCCAGGGGCCTTCTGGACCAGATAAACCAGGAGGTCCTGGCTCACCCTAAACAAACCAAACATTTGATCAATTAGAAGCTTTCACTACATCAGTTTCCGAGCATATACAGTATTTTATGGTACTTCTGGTATTACCTTTTCTCCACTGGGTCCCGAGTCTCCAGTTTCACCGGGAAGGCCAACGTCTCCCTTTAAAGACAATGAACATAAACACTGGTGTTTGCAGGATGAATGTAAGGAGACTCCCTCCCTTTACACTGAGCCACATTCGACAAAATGAATAAAGTTTTCGTTCATATAGTTTGTGCAGACTCACCTCTTTACCGAATGATCCTGTTGGTCCTGAAGGGCCTTTGAGTCCTTCTGGTCCTCTTTCTCCTGGGAGTCCTGGAGGTCCTAGTGTCCCACATGCCCCAGGCTCACCCTGTATCACAGCAGGGCACATGTGTGTGACAATCCAGAACAGGCAAAATATGAAATATGAAGAGTACGGGTGCACTGACCTGTTCTCCCTTTTGTCCAGGAGGGCCCTCTGACCCTGAAGAACCAGACAGACCCTACGAAACAAATGTGTAAATGTCTTTAGAGGATGTTGCTTTGCTCTGTTCCAGAATAAATGTAATGCAGTTCCACATACGCCCTATAGTCCAGCCCCAAGTGTACATGCTGTCAGGTGGTCTTTTCTAAACCAAACCTAAAAACATCTAAAAACACCCTTATGCTTCTTCATTTCTCTGGTCTGCAACATCCAGTGCAGATGTCTAAGGATCTATTCCAGAGAAGAGTTTGGTCTGTTTTGTGTAGAGCTGTAACTCAAATACTAGACTGGATTATTGGTTTTAATGTTCATGTACCTGTGCTCCATCAGGTCCAGGAGGTCCAGTATCTCCAGGAGGGCCCGGGGGACCCTGTATTACACAAGACGCAGTATTAGGTGTGTTCAGACATAAATGTGAAGCTCGGTGTTTGAGGAGAGGAGAGTTCAACCTTTTGTCCTTTTTCTCCTGCTGCTCCTAAGGGCCCATCAGCGCCTGGAGTCCCCTGAGACACAAACATTTTTATTTCTGTTTGTTTTCCATTTTTCATGAAACACATGTCCAGTCACGTTTCCAAAGGTCAATGTACAGATGTTCAATAAAAGGATTAGCACTGGCCTTGAATCAAGAGTTAGTACTAGGGGAGGGGAATATATCATGATTTTGTTAGAGTCAGATCAAGATTTTGATTTGATCATGATTAATATATTACTAATTTTTGTTTTTTTTTAATGAACTTCTGTACAGTATTCAGAGGGAACTACAGCTGTGGTTTCTGAACATCTCCACTGTGATTGGATAAATGCACCTGTCACTCACAGCAGGATGGAGGCTGGGCAAAGGAGGACAGGCTCGTGGAAAGTGTTTTTGACTTTACAGTTGGATTAAACAAAAAAGTGATTTGATCAAAACAGTAAATCGTCACAGAGATGAGATCACAGTTCAATTTGCTTTTGCCACATCAGCCTGGGGAGCGTCTTAAACCGCACTCCCCGAACGTTTTAAATATAACTGCAGCTTCAAACTATTTTCTATAGCTGCCAGAGAGATACATTAAGATCAACCAGTGCTAAGTACCCACTCACTGGGATTCCTGTTGGCCCCACGGGGCCCTCAGGTCCTGGGGAGCCTCTGCCTCCTCTGGGGCCAGGTTTTCCTGCAGCTCCTGCAGCTCCAGTTAAACCGGGAGGTCCCTAAATGAAACATTTCAGTTAAAAGTGAAGTGGAACATGGAGCTGTGAAAATGTGAACGTACTGGAGGTCCTGGTAAACCCCGCTCCCCTTCATCTCCAAGACGACCCTGTGGCACCAGACCAAACTGTTACATACACTACTACATACTACTACATACTACTACACACTACTACATACACTACTACACACACTACACACTACTACATACACTACTACACACTGTGCTATTTTACTTCATGTTTGTAGACTGTGTGTGGTTGTTTGTGGTTTGTTTTCAACATCCCAGTGTGAGAAAGTGTGTTGGATTTATGGATGTAAGAAGGAGAGAGCAGAGGAGTGGAGGATGAGCAGAGGAGTGGAGGATGAGCAGAGGAGTGGAGGATGAGCAGAGGAGTGGATATTCAAAAGGTAAACCCACAAATGTTAAACCTGGTATTTTCAATTACTGCCTAAGCCCAAGTCCTCACTGATGACAACATCATTTTGCATTTTAACAATATAAATTTTAGCTGCGCCCCATCTCTGTATCAAAATAATATTGTTCTTTAGAATCCTGTGACCAACACCTGTTGTTTGTGGTTTGTTTTCAACATCCCAGTGTGAGAAAGTGTGTTGGATTTATGGATGTAAGAAGGAGAGAGCAGAGGAGTGGAGGATGAGCAGAGGAGTGGAGGATGAGCAGAGGAGTGGAGGATGAGCAGAGGAGTGGAGGATGAGCAGAGGAGTGGAGGATGAGCAGAGGAGTGGAGGATGAACAGAGGAGTGGAGGATGAGCAGAGGAGTGGAGGTGGTACTGACTGGGGTGAGGCTCAGCGTGCACCCACACAGGGTCCCTCACAGTCGTCTGTCCCAGTGGGGAAGGTACAGCAGTGCACTGAAAAGAGCCTGTGACTGTGTGTGTGGTGAGTGTCCTCTCGCTGTGAGGAAGTGCTTTAGAGTGATAATGACGCTGTGTGTTTCACCTGAGCTCCTCGTGCGCCTCTCTCTCCACACACACCCGGGCGACCCTGACAACGAAATCACAGAAAATAAAACTCTAAAACACTTTAAACACATCTCGTCTCTGTCGTCTGTGAGGAAAACATTTTAAATCTCTGGAGCGTTTCAGTTTAATCTGTATTAAAAATGTTCTTTGTTCTACACTAGTTCCCATAACGCACTCTCCATAAGCACTAATCTGCTCACATTGAGGAAATAACGCTGTAATTCACATTTAATAAGTCGACACGTGTGAAGCCGCTCACTGTGACGTGAGGCAGAGGTGACAGAGTTCACTCTCTTTATCGTCATGGAAACACTTTTCTGACAGAAGTGAAGCTGCTCTGCTCTCACTCGAGATCACTTCACTTTGACGCTGTTGTTCAGTTACAAAACAGGAAGTACAAAACATGATCAGAAAATAAATATCACTTACAGGAGGTCCAGGCTTTCCTGGAGGTCCAGGTATACCGCGAAATCCCGGCTCACCCTGAGGCACAAATAAATGATTTACAGTCAGTTATTTTTCAGACATCAAGTCTACTATTTCAAGGAACGATTGTTGAAGTTTGACAGTAAAATAACTTTAATCAGCTGTTTACCTGTTCACCTAAGGGCCCTGGAGGTCCCTGCATCCCCACAGTTCCTTGGATTCCCTGACAGGCACAAAAACACAATTTAGAAATGTCAAATGTGCTATCTGCAGCTCAAAAATGACATGAGTTAACATTTAAAAATACAGTGGAAGTGTTGCAGTAAAATTAAGCACATTGGCAGATTCCAATAATGAAAATCGAATTACTGAAGTGAAAGTATCTGCTCAGAGCTGAAACAACAAAAGGCCAAACTGGAGACTGTTTCAGAGTCGTGCCGTTATTCTCGTGTTTGTACGTGAGTGTGGAGAGAGTCACTTACATACAGGCCTACAGGGCCCTGGGGCCCCTCCACTCCAGGTTTCCCTGTGAAGCCCTGAGGACAAGAAAACATCAGTAAACGTCCAACAGGAAGGACATGCACGTCCAACAGGAAAGACATGCACGTTCAACAGGAAGGACATGCACGTCCAACAGGAAGTACATGCACGTCCAACAGGAAAGACATGCACGTTCAACAGGAAGGACATGCACGTTCAACAGGAAGGACATGCACGTCCAACAGGAAATACATGCACGTCCAACAGGAAGGACATGCACGTCCAACAGGAAGGACATGCACGTCCAACAGGAAGTACATGCACGTTCAACAGGAAGGACATGCACGTTCAACAGGAAGGACATGCACGTCCAACAGGAAGGACATGCACGTCCAACAGGAAGGACATGCACGTCCAACAGGAAGGACATGCACGTCCAACAGGAAGGACATGCCACCACCATGCCACCATTTGTGTTTATGTCTGAGGGTGAAAATCACAGAAAGAGATTTCATTTTAAGCATCAGCAGCTCAGACAAATGTGTGTTTTTAAAGGGAAAAGTTGTGGAACTCTCTGGATATTCGTTTAAAAGGATGTAAAAGAATGTATAAACTGAAGTATTTTAAACAATACCAACTGGAAAGTCTGGATGATTAATAAAAGTCAAATATAAGAATGATGTTCACACAGGCGTCTGACCCCAAGGTACTTGAACTGTTTCCTTAAAGTAATATTAACGTTTTTTACAATCTGAACCTTATTTCTGTAATAAAACAAGTTGTTTTACTCACCCATAGCACTTTGGTGTCATTTGGAGCATTTTCGGAGATGTTGTGGTTTAGTGATATCCGTTAACGTGAGTGCTTGGAGCAGGCGACCAAATAACACAAAATTTAGCACTTTTCAAATTACAGAAGCTCAATGTCTTAGTCTACACTTTTGTTGGAGTCAAAAGTGGCCTCTAATCCGAGATTTAGCCATAGTTTCGAGTAGATGAGGAGGACAGTGCGCATGTGCGGAGTCACAGCTGTTTTGCAGATAAGATGATACTCAAAACTTTTCTGTTGTGAGCGACACATGGCAGAAGATTTAGAATTCAAGAATGAAGAGGAGTTATTTGAGTATGATGGCCGTCCCTGTCGTTTTGAGCCTGAGTATACGGATGAGGAGGTATTAGAAAGAATGAAGCGGAGACAGTTTTAGGAGCAGCGCAGAGAACACCCATCGGTATTGCATTATTACTTCTCAGAATCGTGCGCTGAATCCGCTGGCCTTCTTTCTTTTCCTTTGCTGGTAAAAAATCGTCCTGACTGAAGTGGGTACTGCAAACACGATGGTCCAAACGTCTTACAGCTTTGCCTTTCATGTTTGGGTCCATTCTCAAGGCAACGAGCCACAGCTTCAATAACTCCGGATTGTGATGAGGAAGCCTGCGAAAACTCAACTTCGTCCAAGCTGCCATTTTGTTTTCACAACTGGGATAAATGCATGTTCGCACCATTTCGGGTTTTCTCAAGCGGAGATGTTTTCTTCTTTTTATTCCTTTGCTTCTTTATGATTGTAACCGGGAGCTGAGAGCGAAATCAGCTGTGAATGAGCACATGTGCACTGTCCTCCTCATCTACTCGAAACTATGGCTAAATCTCGGATTAGAGGACACTTTTGACTCAAACGAAAGTGTAGACTAAGACATTGAGCTTCTATGATTTGAAAAGTACTAAAGTTTGTGTTATTTTTGTGTTATTTTGGTGACTGCAATCGCCTGCCCCAAGCACTCACGTTAACGGATATCGCTAAACTACAACATCTACGAAACTGCTCCAAATGACACCAAAGTGCTATGGGTGAGTAAAACAACTTGTTTTATTACCGAAATAAGGTTCAGATTGTAAAAAACATTAATATTCCTTTAAGTGGAGGAGTTTTGAGTGTCTCGGGTCTGGTGAGGGGAGGATGGAGGGAGGATGGAGGGAGGCGGAGTGGCAAAGGCAAATCTCTCCATTTACCACTTAATCTCCACTCTCGCTCTCAGCTCTGGTCAGGAGCTTTGAGCTCCGCATAAGTGAAAGAAAAATGTGTGGACGGTTCACACAGGCGTTGATTGATTGATTGATTGGACGGTTCACACAGGTGAGGGGCTGGGAAATGGCTCCACTGAATATTTGAATTTAAATGTAAATACAGGACAAGCATATCTGCTGCTTTAGAAATGCTTCTGTTGTGTGCTTTTACATTATGTTTTGTTCTTTGTACTGTGCATTTTCATGAGGAATAAATCAAAAATGCACCTCAGAGATGTTTGTTTCTCTGTCAAGATTCAGCTGATTTTTTATTGTGAAACTGTAATATGTGAATAATAAAACTCAGATGAAAATGATAATGAAATGATCCAAAATGTTGCTTAGCACCTGCACATTCCCCTGCCGAGTGTCCCTGTGGTCAGTGTGATTAGTGAAAATAAACTGCTGCTTTCACCACAGTGCACTGAAGCAGGCGTGTACGCTCTGCTTTGTATTTTGAGGGGAAATAAAATCTGCTATCGCAGTGTTGAGATAAGACAAGTCGTAAAACACCAATCAATGAATGGACGCTCCAGAGCTGAAACGTCCGATTTGTCCTTGAACATGTACGGGCCATATTAAATCTGCCGACTCTTTGTGATACGAGTGCGGATAGACTCACGCTCTCCCCTGGGGGTCCCAGTGCACCCGGAGGTCCTGGTTTCCCTGGAGGGCCCTGTCAACATAAAATACAAAAGCGATGAACAGAAACAATATTGATCCACGAGAGAGACAATGCATCAAAAGAAGTGCTGGCACAGGGCGGCGGCAGTGAGGCTCATCGGGCAGACCTGAGCTGACAGCCGACACAGCTCCTGTCACAACGTTAGAACCTGTCCGCCATCACCTCTTTGAGAACTGGACTTTATCTTTACTAGTGCTGTCAGGCCATTCAAAAAAATAATCTAATAAATTACAGGATTTGTAATTAATTAATCTAATTAATCACATTTTAAGAGTGTGAGGGAGAGAGATTGAGAGTGAGCAAGCGAACCCACTTTGCGATCGAGTTTGTCAGTTTTCATGTGGGCGCTTTGCTCATTCGTTTCCCAAATTCTGCGAGCGTGGTTTGGTGGTTTGTTGGTTTGTTGAAGTGCGCTCACACTCGCTCTATTACCGGTAGCGATGGAACTTGTCCGGACGTGTTTGTCGTTCAAATGATCCGTCAGGCTGGAGCAGCTTCGGTGATTGGAAAATTCTTTTTGACAAACGCTCCAAATCAGCGCGTTCTTGTTGATCGTCCCGTCTTCATTCTTTTTATAAATAAACTTGCCGTTCAAAGGCCCTGGCAGCGATTTGCTCGCCAAATTTAAAATGCGCGCACATTGAATTGCCGCTCATAATTAATTGCGTTAATTTTTATAACGTTTTAATTTGCAGCGTAATTAATTAATCTAATTAACGCATTAACCTGACAGCCCTTATTTTACTTTTACAGAAGACGATCGAGAATGTGCTGGTCCTAGTCTAAATCTGTTTAGGCCCAGTGTGACTCAGTTTGAGTCTCGCCTCTTTCACCTCATCTGAACACACATTAGCCCAGTCCACATTTGTCTAAACCAGAAGTGCACAACCTTCAGCGGGTCTTGAGCTTCTTCCTGTGGTGCAGCTCTGCAGAATCGTGCCTCAGTCGAGCTGCTCAGCTCAGAGCCCGAGCGCTCGCTCACAGCTGCACTTTACTCTTCTGTGTTTTTAAAGTTGTACTGTTTTCATTATTGTCTGTACTGTGTCCTGAATGTTTAATGTTTTAATCAGGCCTGTCACGATGATTACTATGTCGACTTTTCATTCAATACATGAACGCTGGAGCTATATATTACTGGGGTCAATATTTATGGTGTGTACAGATGCAATGGGGTATTTTTGTTGTAATATGAAAAGATTTGCCCTGTGGAGGGTTGAATAAGTAACATTTATGGCTAATTATCACTTAATCCTGTTATTTATCAGCTCAGGCCTTTTAATTATACTGATTATTTTAAAATTGGTTTACTGGGATTATCCTTAGCATGAAGTGGTGTGAAGCAGATTCAATATGATGATTTATCGTGATTTTTCTCTGTCGTGATATATCGTGCTTCTTTTTATCGTGACAGGCCCAGTTTTAATGTTTGGACTTTTACAGTTCTGCAGCACTCTGCCCTCTCGAGGACAATACACTTTATTGAATCAATACTAAAGGTGCATTATGTAACATTTCTGGTGGAGGGTCCACCACCTACTTGTCTTCATGGAGATGTTATTGCCTGGAATGTTCCACAGTATGGCATTAAATGCATGTTCTCAAGGCATGTGTCATTGATTGAATGCTACTTTTAATACGGATGGTCTTTCTTGGTAAGCAGTCGTCATAGAAACAAATCCTCTACCCGTGAAGTTCCACAGTGCCCCTTTAATGTTCACAGGTCAGGAGATTTACACCGTGAGCGCAAAGGGCGTGTAACACAGATGTTTTATACATTTAAACTTTGAATAATTGCTGAAAAATAACCAATTCAAATGAAACTAAAATGTTGAAACCCACAAAATAAAATGAACACATTAACTCAGGGGTGCTCAACACGTCGATCTACCAGTCGATCGCCAAGGTAGTGTGGGTAGATCGTAGTGTCGTAGAACTCAACACTGGTCCTGGTCTCGAGATGAGTGCGATCATATTTCATTACGGCCGCTGCCGTTAGCAATAAACTTTTACCAGTGTATGGACTGCGCGGAGCTTCTCACTGCAGCCTGTGCTTCTCACTGCAGCCTGTGCTTCTCACTGCAGCCTGTGCTTCTCACTGCAGCCTGTGCGCTCGTCTGGAGCTCGCAGACACTGTGCGGCACCAGTGCACGCAGCTTGTTCGCAACAGTGTGTACCCTGGCGTCCCAGTGTGTATCACAGCAGGTTAAACTTTTTAAAACATCCTACCTGCCCGTCCGCCTCACGTAAGCGCGCCGCTCCTCGCCTTTTCAAGCTCTCGCTCCTCCTGCTCATAGTGCACATAAGCTCCCTCCTCAATGATGCTGATTAGAAGAGTAAGGACGAAACGCAAAGCAAAAACTAATCTAAATTTATGTTACAGTCTCCGCACAGAGCAGGTCTACCGCGACATGTGGTTGAATTTTGCCTACATGCACAAATGCATCTGTTTGTCAAGACATGCGTTTGGTAAATGTGTAATCGTAAGAGTAAGAGTAATAACGAAAAATGTACAGAATGTACATGAAATTGTGCAAGGTACATCAGCAGGCATTGTACATGTAAAGAATTGTCAATATATTTATAAATAAATAAATGATTTGCATTTTTGGTGTAGTAGATCATTTTATAAGTGAAAAAGCCTGAGCACCCCTGCATTAACTGAACAATTTCACGCAACTGAGAAACAGCAATACCACAGCTTTTCCAATTAATCCAGAATCTTAAAAAAGCAAAACCTACAGGGGATCCAGGCGCTCCGTCCGCTCCTCTCTCCCCCAAAACACCTGCAAAGCCCTGAAAGAAGAACAAAAAGGCAAAACAGAGATGAAAAACAAACACAGCCGAATGATTCACAAATATAACATAATTAATGAGCAAACACACAATAGAAAATAAAGCGCACAATGAGCAGCTGCTGTCACCAGTGTTTTCGTAGGATGGAGCATTGTAGCATGGCTCTAATTACAATAAAAGCTGATTAGGTATTAATTAAAGAGCCCATATTACACTGTTTTCTGATCTAAAATGTTGTTTCCTCCTCATAAACACACCTGAAGTTGTGTTTTGTTTCATTCCCACATGTTTAACGCACAAACCTGCAGATTAAGGCTGAGTTCTTATCTCGAAGTGAAAACAAACTGTTCCACCCAGGGCTGGACTGGGACAAAAAAACGGCCCTGGCATTTTTGTCTTAGACCGGCCCCTCATAATTAGCGGTGCACAACGGAATAATTTATGTTTGTGTTCCCCAAAGCAAAGTATTTTACTATTGTTACGTCTTGGCTAAGGGGAAACCAGGGCGCAACATTTAAAGGAAAAATCCCCCAAACCACCAGAAAACTCACAGTAACTACACATTCAACAGTTTATTTAAAATGCATCTTGCACACAAGGTTGCACAAAAGGAATGTTGGCTGGCCCCCCAGGCCAAATTCCTGTGGAAATGAAACATAAAAATAAATAAATAAATAAAACTTTTCTCATCGAATCTACACGATTCACGTAGGTCACCTGTTTTGGCTTCAAAACTGTGAATTTCGCCGAAAGGTTGAGCGATTTTCATGCCTGTCCATCACCTAAAAGTCCCGGTATTATCCAAACATGCTGACCTGCTGTGCCTGTACGACACTTCCCTGGTCACTCTGTCCCTCAGGTTCCCTCGGGTTCCCTCAGGTTCCCTCGGGTCCCCTCGGGGTCCCTCGGGGTCCCTCGGGTTCCCTGTCCACAGTCTCTGGCTGCTCCTCTCCTTGTCCACCTTCAGCCTGGGCTGCAGAGGACGTGGAGGCTCCAGCCCCTCCAGAGAATATGTCTGTTATTTTAGAACATTTTGCAGCGTCTATAGTGAGATTTTTTCATCTTTTAACCTGTAACTTCTCAACACTGAAACTGTTGGGGATCAGTGCAGAGAAAGGGGTGGGGCCGCTCTCGTAAGCTTCTATATCCTGATTGGTTTAGTCCACTGTCTATATTGAAGATTGACCAATGGGACACCTCCTCTAAATTATGGGCTAGTCTTTAAGATAAAAAAAAACAACAACAGCATCGGCCCCGAGGACTGTCGGGAAAAAGCCTGGTATGCCCGATCACCAGTCCAGGCCTGGTTCCACCTTGTGACGTTATAGAGGGTGTCAGGAAGTGCTCCACTGTGTTTAAACGCCACACATCTTTACTAGAAACATTCGGATACTTTCAGCTCTAAAATCTCGACTGAACTAAAGGTGAAAGGTAAAAGTTTAATCAAACACGTGAGCACAACTGCAGATGTGTTTTTATCAGGTGGCTTGGAGTTCAAAAGAATCCATTTGGTGTCATATAGGAGCTTTAAACTCGTTCACATTGGTGAGAGTGCTCGTGTGACGGTCTGTTTGTGTTCAGCCCGAGTGAAGAAGACGGCGGGGGTCAAGTGTCTCACCGCTGGCCCGTTACTGCCCACGCTGCCGCCTGCTCCCGGAGGACCCTGGAACAGACACAACAAAACCACTTTCAACAAGAGAGAATGCATTTGTTTCGTTTAAATTCTTGCTTTGTTAGTGGTGAAAACATCTTTTGTGGGAAAACATCTCATTACGATTCTGACAAGACAACGTGATTTGATTTGTGACTCATGTCTGACTCACAGGACTAAAAAATGACGGTTAAATTAATGCAAGAAACAAACACAATTCAGAAGACGTTTGTAGAGGGTTTTATAGAGGATTTCAGTGGCTCAAATATTGATTGTTCAGTATCACAGACACACAAGGTGATCAGATGTTGCCCTCTGCTGGTGACACGGTGCATCTAAAGACTTCACATGTTTCAGATTCAGTGCCTCGAGCTTCTTGTGGTAGGAAAAAGCACCAGACCTTCATGTATTTAAATCCAAATACTGATTAAAAAAAACAACAACAACAAACACATGTGATTCTCTAAAGGAATTTTGAAGCAGGCAGTGTGTTACAGTCATGTTTAGTGTCTGTAAACATACTGTGGTTGTGTCCACTTTGAATATTCAAACTGTCAGTATCAGTAATAATAATCACGTACTTGTGGGTTTCAAATGACACCACAACAGTTTAACAGACATACATTTAGTTAAGAAATGAACTGTGTCACTTGGGAAATATTTTCTTTTGGATACTTATAAAAATGCATTAAATTCAGTATGTTAAACTGCCTCTTTGCGCTCTATGTAGAGAAGAGTGCACTCTATTCTTCTGTCCAGTATTGTCCATTTGCAGAGGGCATACACTACCAGTTTGTAGTTATACACTACACACTAAACTAAACTACACTACACACTAAACTACACTACACCACACTAAACTACACTACACTAAACTACACTAAACTACATTATACTACACTACACTACACTACACTACACTACACTACACTAAACTACACTACACTAAACTACACTACAGTAGCTACACTAAACTACACTAAACTACACTACACTACACTAAACTACACTACAGTAACTACACTACACTAAACTACACTACACTAAACTACACTAAACTACACTACACTACAGTAACTACACTACACTACACTAAACTACACTACACTAAACTACACTAAACTACACTACACTACACTACACTAAACTACACTAAACTACACTACACTACACTAAACTACACTACACTAAACTACACTAAACTACTTGCCTGGAAGAATCCATGGCTCATCGCTGTACCAGCGAGTGAGTCTGGTAACGTTTGATCCACAGAATGCGCTGCGGTTGCGCGTAGACAGACAGCTAAGTGAACCAATCAGAGATTGCGCCATCTTGATTCAAAACTGAGGCGGAACTTCCGCTGCCTAAGAGTGACTTTGCGGGCAAAGGCGGGTGCACTGACGTCACCATCTTTGAACGAATCAGAATCGCGGAGTCGGTTTGGAACCGGAGGAGCGAGAGTGGATGGAGAGTGTCCAAATGGTATCGCGGTGTATAGGAAATACAGAGAGATATCATTTGGCTGGCCAGGTAACTAAACTACACTACACTACACTAAACTACACTACACTACACTAAACTACACTACACTACACTAAACTACACTAAACTACACTACACTAAACTACACTAAACTACACTACACTACACTAAACTACACTAAACTACACTACACTACACTAAACTACACTACACTAAACTACACTAAACTACACTACACTAAACTACACTAAACTACACTACACTACACTAAACTACACTAAACTACACTACACTACACTACACTAAACTACACTAAACTACACTACACTAAACTACACTAAACTACACTACACTACACTAAACTACACTAAACTACACTACACTACACTAAACTACACTAAACTACACTAACAAGTTTGGACACACATTTCCATTCAGTGTTTTTCTTTATGTTTACTACTTTCTACACTAAATGAAGTAAGGCGAGTGGATATACAGTGTGTAGCAAACAAAAACATGTAAATAACTCTAAATATGTTTCTATATTTTATGCTGAACTCTTCAGAGAATCCGCCCTTTGCTTTTTGCCTGTAAAACCTCGACTTCTTTCAGTGAGCGTCACGATGAAGTCGCCCGTCTCCTTTAAGTCTTTTAGCTCCTACAGCCTTTCCATTAGAGACGTCTGCTCTGCTGTGCTATATGTGATTGGTAAAGCACTTAAAAAAAAGCTTTTTTCTCTCCATCAGGAAAAAAATGCATTAAATTCAGTATGTTAAACTGCCTCTTTGTGAGATATCTGTAAAGAATTATTGTCTAAAATCTGAAAATAATCACTTTGTTACTTTAGTTTGTTTGGAACTGAATCCACTGAGCACACGTATCTGTTGGTTTAAAGCAGTGCTTCTCAATTATTTTCTGTGACGCTCCCCCTAGGAAGAAGAAAAAATTTCACGCCCCCCTTCCTGCGCGCGACTATAAATAGTATTATTTGTCTAGAAAATTGTTATGAGAACACCATTGTATCCTTTTATTAACATTATAAACAAAAAAAAGAAAGAAACTTACAACAAAGACTGCACTGAGGACTCAAATATTAATGTGTTTTTAATGCTTTGCGCACATTTGTTTACGTTTTACAGAAATGAAACTTAAAACCACCTCATTTGCATAAGCTAAAACACTGAAAAAAAAACGCTCTCTCCTTGTGCCACTGATGCGTCAGCTTCTGTCGGACTAAAGGACACGACTCAGTGGAATATACGTGTTTTTTCTGTGACAGAGGATGTTCTGTTAATGGTGAGACTGTGCGTAAATCGCATGTGAGAACGCCACTGCCAACTACTGTTGTTGATGTGCAATTACACTTAGTTCTAGTACAGTACAGCAAAAAAACATGTTTCCCAGGGTCATACGCGCCCCCCCTGGCATCACGCCACGCCCCCCCAGGGGGGCCCGCCCCACTATTTGAGAAGCACTGGTTTAAAGGGATATGCCACCCCCAGGTCAAATTTGGGCATCTCCCCACAGTCCAGAGACTAAAATAAGTGGTGGAAAGCGTTTTCCTGCTCACCCAGCCATTGTCCGAGTCTGTCGCCACTGACCGCCGCGGTATCTGCTGCTCCTCCGCGTTAGACTGGAGTCTAACGTCGCCAGAGAAAGATTTCGGCCAAAAGGAATTAATTTGCTCGATGCGTTTCCCAATTACTTTCTGTGTAGTGCGCATTCATATCGAGTGCAAATAAATGTACAAATCAACACGGAGAGCTTGACTTGGTCATTTTGGGTGGGAACTATTTTTCAGTGCGGAAAAACATAGCCGAATCACGCAGCACGCTGCCAGGGGAATCCCTGTTACGCACCAGGAAGGGAGTTCCCCTGTTGCCAGCGTGGTGCGTGCTTCGGCTATGTTTTTCCGCACTGAAAAATAGTTCCCACCCAAAATGACCAAGGCAAGCTCTCCGTGTTGATTTGTACATTTATTTGCACTCGATATGAATGCGCACTACACAGAAAGTAATTGGGAAACGCATCGAGCAAATTAATTCCTTTTGGCCGAAATCTTTCTCTGGCGACGTTAGACTCCAGTCTAACGCGGAGGAGCAGCAGATACCGCGGCGGTCAGTGGTGACAGACTCGGACAATGGCTGGGTGAGCAGGAAAACGCTTTCCACCACTTATTTTAGTCTCTGGACTGTGGGGAGATGCCCAAATTTGACCTGGGGGTGGCATATCCCTTTAAGGACTGCATACACAGATAAGATAAATTGTCAAAATAAATGCACATGAAATGAAGGTTTAATTAAGATGATGAACAGAGATCATGATGAATATGGTAGAGAATGGGAACCTGTGTACCAGGCTTTCCTTCTGCTCCCACTGGTCCTGGAGGTCCAGGCAAACCCTTCACACAAATACACAAACGTATCAGAAAAGAAAAACTAAATAAGTCATTTGTCATATAATGGGGATGGGAGATATATCGAAAAATGAATAAAAACACAATTATTGTTTAGAGATATGTAAAATTAGAATATCAATAGTATCGTCTCTATAAAAGCTATAAAAATGATATGAAACGTCTGGTGTAATCTCCCAAACAAGGGTAAGTGTTATTTATGCAGTTTTGTGGTTATTTTTATGGTTCATACACGTTTTGTCTGAATATTGTGATCAACATAATGCAACTAAAAAAAAATAAAGAAAATAAAGAATAAAGAAAATTAAAGAAAATAAATATAAAGAAAATTAAAGAAAATTAAAATAAAGAAAATTAAAAAGAAATATAAAAAAAAGAAAATAAATATAAAGAAAATTAAAGAAAATTAAAAATAAAGAAAATAATTATAAAGAAAATTAAAGAAAATAAATAAAAAAAATAAGAAAATAAAAATAAAGAAAATTAAAGAAAATGAAAATAAAGAAAATTTAAAATAAATATAAAAAAAGAAAATAAATATAAAGAAAATGTAAGAAAATAAAAATAAAGAAAATTAAAAATAAATATAAAAAAAGAAAATAAATATAAAGAAAATGTAAGAAAATAAAAATAAAGAAAATTAAAGAAAATAAATATACAGAAAATTTAAAAAATAAATAAATAAATAAATAAATAAGAAAATAAAAATAAAGAAAATTTAAGAAAATAAAAATAAAGAAAATTAAATTAAATTAAATTAAACAAACAAAAAAAGCAGTTGGCCATCTCTGGGTGGGTTTCCATAGGTAAAAATCCTTCAGCTGAGGTCCCGACCAAGCCTAGCAATAAGATCATGGATCATGGAGATGTGTTACCCACTGCTCCTGAAAGGACGGGTCAAGTGCAGAGGATATTTTCCCTACAGGGATAATAAAAGTACTACAAAAACAAAAAACAAAAAAACTAAAATACTGACATATTCATTTTTGTCAATATCGCCCATCCCTGTGATATAATACTGCTGTAACTTCATTATTTTGTAGTTAACATGTGAAAGTGAAGTTAAAGTAGTTACCAAAGGGCCTGGCTGACCGGCATGACCCCTGGGACCAGTCCGGCCCTGCAGAAAGAACGACATAATCCATAAGTACTGCACAGAGACATATTGATCGTGAATGGCGGGCACTTTACCCTGTGTCCTCTTGGGCCTGGTTTACCACTGCGTCCGTCTGCTCCTCTGTCGCCCTTCACACACACACACACACACAGCACATGTTTAAAGGACTCTTACTGTAATGGCGTCGGCTCTGAGCTCTGAACGTCCCTCTAACTCTAACTGATCCTAAAGGGACAGATAAAAACTTCACTTTATCGTCTCTATGCGCCTTCGTCTTTTATCAGTTTGAGCGTTATCATTATTTTTCTTTCTCCGCAAACACCACAGAACTGAATACTGATACTGAGAAATATCTGCTGAATAAAATCCACTGGTTCTGAAGAGCAGAGGAGAGGAGTTTAGTCACACTGGGATGTTTTTAGTTGAGAAAACTGAGAAAAAGCAGAACAACAGAAAACACATTCCCAAAGCACAGCTATAAGTCCACGTTATCAATCGTCTATATAATCAAACATTTACAACACATGACTATCTTTGACTCTACGTGACCAATAAATCACAGAATGATGAGGAAACAAAGCATCTCTCACAAAAATGCAACTTGATAGACAGTCAATATAATAAGTACAATCAGTTTTCTATTGTTAAAATATGTATAAATATTGTATAAAGTAGCCTACTGACCTTTGACCCTGGGGCTCCCTGCTTTCCTTGAACCCCAGCTTCTCCGTTGGGGCCCTGGTGAAGGAAAATTAATTCCATTAGTGCATTTTCTTGAATGTTCAAACACCTACACTCCAACGTGTAACGCGTTTGACTGGGATAATACTTCAGTTTCAACAAAACAATGTGAAGTCATAATCTTACATTTGTTTGTCAGTGATCTGGTCTTCATAAAATCTCACTGAAGGTAAAAGAAAACATTACAGCCACAATGGCCTCAACTCTGATCATGATCTGCCAATGAGTGATTATTGAGTGCGCTCTATTCTGTCCAATATTTTCCATTTGCAGAGGGCATACACTACCAGTTTGTAGTTATACACTATACACTATAACTAAACTACACTACACTACACTACACTACACTAAACTACACTACACTAAACTACGCTACACTACACTACACTACACTAAACTACACTACACTAAACTACGCTACACTACACTAAACTACGCTACACTACACTACACTAAACTACGCTACACTAAACTACACCACACTAAACTACACTAAAGTAAACTACACTACACTACACTAAACTACACTAAACTACACTAAACTACGCTACACTACACTACACTAAACTACGCTACACTACACTAAACTAAAGTAAACTACGCTACACTACACTACACTAAACTATGCTACACTACACTAAACTACGCTACACTAAACTACACTACACTAAACTACGCTACACTAAACTACACCACACTAAACTACGCTACACTACACTAAACTACGCTACACTACACTAAAGTACACTAAACTACGCTACACTACACTAAACTGCACTACACTACACTACAGTAAACTATGCTACACTACAGTAAACTACGCTACACTACACTAAACTACGCTACACTAAACTACACTAAACTACAGTAAACTACGCTACACTACACTAAACTACACCACACCAAACTACACTACACTAAACTGCGCTACACTACACTAAACTATGGTACACTACACTAAAGTACACTAAACTACACTACACTACACTGCATTACACCACACTAAACTACACTACACTAAACTACGCTACACTACACTAAACTATGCTACACTACACTAAAGTACACTAAACTACGCTACACTACAGTAAACTACACTGCACTACACTACACTACACTAAACTACGCTACACTAAACTATGCTACACTACACTAAAGTACACTAAACTACGCTACACTACACTAAACTATGCTACACTACACTACACTACACTACACTACACTACACCACACTAAACTACACTACACTAAACTACGCTACACTACACTAAACTATGCTACACTACACTAAAGTACACTAAACTACGCTACACTTAACTACACTACACTAAACTACGCTACACTAAACTACACCACACTAAACTACACTACACTAAACTACGCTACACTACACTAAACTATTCTACACTACACTAAAGTACATTAAAACTACGCTACACTACACTAAACTACACTGCACTACACTACACTACACTAAACTACGCTACACTACACTAAACTACGCTACACTACACAAAAGTAAACTACACTAAACTACACTAACAAGTTTGGACACACATTTCCATTCAGTGTTTTTCTTTATGTTTACTACTTTCTACACTAAATGAAGTAAGGCGAGCGGATATACAGTGTGTAGCAAACACAAACATGTAAATAACTCTAAATATGTTTCTATATTTTATGCTGAACTCTTCAGAGAATCCGCCTTTTGCTTTTTGCCTGTAAACCCTCGACTTCTTTCAGTGAGCGTCACGATGAAGTCGCCGGTCTTCTTTAAGTCTTTTAGCTCCTACAGCCTTTCCATTAGAGACGTCTGCTCTGCTGTGCTGTATGTGATTGGTAAAGCACTTAAAGGCACTTAAAAAAAAGCTCTTTTCTCTCCGTCAGGAAACAGCCTTTGACCTTTGACCCCTTCGGTGTGTTGTATAAGCCTAAACACCATTCACTAAAATGCACATGACCATTTTCTGTAATATTTTGGTTTATTTATATTTTACTCTTATAAGTATACCTCCGAGCCATTGGGTCCAAGATGGCCCTTTGCTCCAGGGAAACCCTGGAAACCAGTGGGGCCCCTCTCTCCCTGAGGGCCCCTGACGCCTTCAGCCCCCATCATGCCCTGAGAGGAGCACAGAACAACCGTTCATGGATCATACTGTGGCCTGTTCGCTGTTTGGTAAATATAAGTTCCTACTCGGCTTCCTTTGGATCCTGGCTCTCCTTTGTCCCCATCTGGACCCCGGGGGCCCTGGGTAAGACAGAAAACAATAAGTGTCCAAGAAAAAAAAAGTCCATGTGGCACATTATTGGTGTGTCTCACTCACTGGAGCTCCAGGAAATCCTGCCTCCCCCTTTGTCCCCGGTGGGCCCTGAAAAAGGTTTGACACACACAGAAACAATTGTAAGAAACAAATGTCCTGGTGGTTGTGGGTTATGACAATAAAAAGGCACGGTTTGTACAATGTCCAAGAGTACCCACAACAGACACGACACAATACAACAATACACAAAAACACACGACACATTAAGCTTTACTAAACAGGGGAGCTTTGTTGGTGGAGTTGGATTCAAACATTAAAGGGATAGTGTGTTTTTTTTATGTGAATCTGTATGGGTTCCCTTCTAACAGTGTCGTGCATTAACACTGGCTTACCGCTCACAGTCTCGTCTCAGCCCGGTTCTTCTCGGGCTCTGGATCTCACGTAAGTAGGTCCGGTAAGTTCGCGGGGACAGTTAATAAAGCTTGTTTTTCTTCTCAAAACAACATTTGTCCAAAAAGTGATGTATATTTCCGTCACAAACAGTTGTCCGAAAAAATCCAGCAGCCTAATTTTCTCTAGATTCGTATCACTGCGCCCACGTTAGCTCTATTAGCCTGCTCACTTGTAAGCGGATGTTTACGGCAGATGCGGTATGGCAACGGCGGATGTTTACAAGTGAACAGGCTAGGCTAGGCTACGTGCGCCGTGATACAACTCCTGGTGCTCATTAGGCTGCTGGATTTTTTCAGACAACTGTATGTGACGGAAATATACATCACTTTTCGGACAAATGTTGTTTTGCGAAGAAAAACAAGTTTATTAACTGTCCCCGCAAACTTACCGGACCTACTTACCGGGGTTCGAGACGAGACTGTCAGCGGTAAGCCAGTGTTAATGCACGACACTGTTAGAAGGAAACCCATACAGATTAACATAAAAAAAACTCTTTAAAAAACCCTTTAACTCTTTGCTAAGATGTTATTTTTGCATTAGCGAATTCAAAAGCACATACACACACACACACACACGACTGCTCTTATTGTGTTATTGTTGTTTATTGTGAGAAGTGAAAAGGAGCATGTCGGTGCTATCGAGAGCACAGGACTGATTTAGACCACCATAATGTGACAAAAAACACTGTTGTAGTGAGAAACATCAGTTATTCACAGGTACAGCTGACACTAGAACACATTAAACACATTAAAGAAATGAATAAAAAAGGACAAGCATGAGTAGAGCTCAATCGTTCTGCTGTGAGTGTATGTCCACTAGAGGGCGCTGTGCACCAGGCCAAACCACCAGGACACTCGTTTCTTACAGTTTAAAATGCCCTGGACCTGCACTCACGTCTGTCAGCTACAGTGTAATGTCATTTGTGTTTAATCTCACCATGGGCCCCTCGAAGCCAGGCTCCCCCCGAGGGCCAGCGGGCCCCAGCGGCCCCTGGAACATAAACACAAGGCAGACACAAACACAGATAAACTATCAGAGCTTTGTGCTGTTCTGACAGTGTACAGGGCAGTGAATACACTCTCATTTCTTCAGTGTAAAGTGCAGCTCTACAAAGTGTTTTTCAATCAGTCACAAACTGTAAGCAGAATGTAGAATAAAAACTGAAGGTAAAAAAGAAAACCAAAGGAATTTTGCGGATCTTGTTTTGAGGTTAATCCCAAAGCTACTTTCTGGGTTATACTCTAGGTCTGGGATTCTGGGTTAAAAAAATAGGATTATTATTATTAGAAATATATTCCTAGTTCCTACAGACATGTTTGTACAGGATAAATCAGAAGAGCACTTTGCTTCAGTAAACTGTACTTACAGAGTCTCCTTTCGGCCCAGCTGCACCGGTCAGTCCCGGGGGTCCCTGCGGAATATAAAATATTGTATTTACATAAATCTCGACTCCAGAACACAATTAATCATGCGCCTGGTGTTCTTACCTGAGGGCCCCTAAGTCCAGTGGCTCCTGTCTGGCCCTCTAACCCTGGAGGACCCTGAACAAAAGCACACAGAGGTTGGACACAACAGTTTATTTGTGAATTATTTTTCTCTATAAAATATTCTTCAGAACATGTACTGATGTACCTGAGGACCAGGCCGGCCCACACTGCCGGCAGGACCCGAGTCGCCCTGCAAAATGTGGAACAGTCAAATCTACAGACACGTTTGAGTTGAGGAAAAGCATTGGTGGTGTATTTTTAGTACAGTACAGTACAGTGCGTCAGTATGTCAGCATTAAACGTTAGACAAATCGTCGGATAATGTTAGATAAATCGTGAAAAAAAATACTCAAAGGGAAATGAAGGTTAAATAAATAGATCCCAGCTGAATATTTTAAAGGTCCCATGGCATGAAATTTTCACTTTCTGAGGTTTTTGAATGTTAATGTGAGCTCCCCTACCCTGTTTAGGGCCCCCCCCCATGGCTAAAAGTTGCGAAATGTCTAAACTGAGCATTTGCGGTCCTTTTCTGCGTTTGAAAAAAACACAGCTCAAACGGGCGATTCTGAACAAGGAAACTTTCTGACGTCACATCGAAAAATGCAGCTCCACCCCCCGTCTGGATGTCTACCCACCGTTTCTGTAAATCACGCCCAGAGAGTTTAGACCGCGAATGAGCTACGCGAAATGCGAAATGCGTTTTTTTATTTGCCTGGAGGCACGTGTGACTGTTTCCAGGCTCGGATGTCCTTTATCTGAGCCTCTGGACATCTGAAACAGCAGTGGTTTAATTTTATTTTCTGTGAAAATGTGTTTTTTTTTCATTGAAACGCCTCTCCTTTCTTCCTCCGTGCTTAAAAAGCGGAAGTGGGAGACAGTGCAGAGCGCAGCGCTAATCAAGGAACCAGCGGCGCATTTGGCCCCCCCCCACCCGCTCCTCTAACCTATCTCTGTCCTTCTCATTTGCATTCAAGCAACAAGGCCCAGAATGAGTTGTTCAGAGAGAGATATTCTGACTCTGACTCTGTACATGTGTCTTTCTCATGCACTGAGTGTTGATTTTGGAGCAAGATTCATTTACAGTATTAGGGAACCATTAAGGCACCATATAAAAGCATCAAGAAGTACCATGTCATGGGACCTTTAAAGTGTGGCCTCTTTTGTTCGAGTTGTACCCCATGTTTTTATTTATGAAGAGAAAAATTTGTATAACGAGATATTTGGTGCTTCAGATTTTGTCTGGCAGAAGTCAGAATGAAAAATGTGCAGAACTCTGAGTCATTACAAAGTGTCCAGCCCTAAAGGTTCAGGTGTTAGAGGTGCGGAAATGCTGATGTGTCCAGGGGGTTTCAAGACATTCAGACAAAACACTTCCAACTAATGACGTGGTTAATGTTTAGTATTAGAAATAGAAATGCTGTTCTCATTGACACAAACAGTACTAGGCCGATAAAGTCCTTCACACACAGAGCAGGACATGTTTTCTTACCCGTGTTCCATTGGCTCCTTGAACCCCAACATCTCCAGTCAAACCTGGAGCTCCCTGGAAAACAGTCACTCAGTCATCAAACTGAAACTGCCGCTCAACATTCTTCTCAGGTAAGACGATTTTCAGAGATAGAGAATCGTTTACTCCATTTTACAGCTTTAAAATACACACATTTGAGTCTTTAGTCTGATTAGATCAATAATAAAAGGTAAAATCTGATGATCCACAGGACTTTAGTAGTGGCTTTAGTCTTTTTTGAATAAATATTTTGAAGTGATACTCTTACTGGAGTGTTGGAGACTCTGAACGACACAGATCTGATTTTTTCAAATGAGATCCAGGCCAATTGGATATGTGGTCCTAAAACCGATACATATCCGATCTTTTGGCCTGCGACTTCAGTCTGAACGGCCAGGTCGCGTTCATCCGACCTGGCCGTGTTTCCTCCAACGAGAGTGGTACAAGTAGGCGCTCACAAATGTACACAAACGTTCTTCTCGTCATGTGAAAATAGTATATAAACTTCGTATCCGTGAAGCGGCGAAGAATGTAGCAATCCCACCACTCTTGGCTGCGACTCCGCACCAACACGTTCCTTTCTACGGACGTTGCTGCCACTGCCCCACAAAACGCCGTGGCCAAAAACCTTGTCCTTCTCTTCCTCCTTAAAACAAATAAGCTGTACATGTTCTGGCTCCGGTACGACAGCAACTTTAGGCGACTTCCGTAAACACTGAGGACGCTCGCTGCCTGTGACCTCCTCGTGTCCTGCAAGGTGCATGTGGGACACTTTTGGGGCTTTTGAAGTTCACACTGGAGATCACATACAAGTCGTATTTAATTGGAAATGTGAACGACCTCAAAAAAAAATCGGATTTCACAAAAAATGAAGCCCTGCAGTCTGAACGTAGCATCGTGCGCACATGGAAGTCGACGTGCTCTTTTTGGAACACGGATGGACCACTCAAAATGAAAGGGTGGGGGAATGAGCCACTGTGGCCCGTTACCAAATGGCTCACGGCCCGGTACTGGTCCACGGCCCGGTGGTTGGGGATCACTGTTGTAGATCATGTACGTTCTTGGTGTTCTGAATCATAGTCAGCTTTTGATTGATTTTGATTTTGATTTCATGACAGAAGTTCAGATATTTACCTTCTGTGTACAATATTCACGAGAAGTTCATTATATTTTGTGATTATAATTACAGTTCAACTTACACGTGGGCCTGGCAAACCGAGTATGCCGTCCTGACCTGCTTCCCCCTGAAAAAAGAAATAATAATGATAAACAAACATGGTAAAAGTGGTGAAAAGTGTGTGTATGTAGAACTTACATCAGGTCCAGGAGGGCCCTGGAGCCCTTCGACCCCTCGCACTCCCTGAGGCCCCTATAAAAGAAACATATGACAACATGAGTGTACTTAAAAACACAAACATACACCAGAGGTCAGAGCTCTGACTGCTGCGATTTAGCAGAACTCCAGGTAAACAATAATGACAAAAATCATCAGTAAAACCGCCTTGGTGATTGAACGATTGTGGGTAACACTTTTATACATTTACACACATTTATAGACCGTTTTGTGAATAGTGTCGTCATGATACTAAAATTTCAAATACGATTTCGATACTACGGAATAGACTCGATACTCAATATAGATTCCGATACCATGGACAATAGAAAATACTTTTTAGACCATAGAATGTGATTTTCAACATTAAATGGTAGAACTTTCTTTTCTATTTCCACGTCTCCTTATATCTGTGTAATCCCTCAGTGGTCTAGGTCTAAACCAGGTCTAAACCAGGTCTAAACCAGGTCTACACCAGGTCTACACCAGGTCTACACCAGGTCTAAACCAGGTCTAAACTAGGTCTAAACCAGGTCTAAACCAGGTCTAAACCAGGTCTAAACTAAGTCTAAGCCAGGTCTAAACTAGGTCTAAGCCAGGTCTAAACCAGGTCTAAACTAAATCTAAGCCAGGTCCAAACCAGGTCTAAACCAGGTCTAAACTAAGTCTAAGCCAGGCCTAAACTAGGTCTAAACCAGGTCTAAACCAGGTCTAAACTAAGTCTAAGCCAGGTCTAACCTAGGTCTAAGCCAGGTCTAAACCAGATCTAAACCAGGTTTAAACCAGGTCTAAACTAGGTCTAAACCAGGTCTAAACTAGGTCTAAACCAGGTCTAAACTAGGTCTAAACCAGGTCTTAACCAGGTCTAAACCAGGTCTAAGCCAGGTCTAAACCAGGTCTAAGCCAGGTCTAAACCAGGTCTAAACTAGGTCTAAGCCAGGTCTAAACCAGGTCTAAACTAGATCTAAACCAGGTCTAAACCAGGTCTAAGCCAGGTCTAAACCATGTCTAAACCAGGTCTAAGCCAGGTCTAAACTAGGTCTAAACCAGGTCTAAACCAGGTCTAAACCAGGTCTAAACCAGGTCTAAACTAGGTCTAAACCAGGTCTAAACCAGGTCTAAACCAGGTCCATGGGCGTATACTAGTCTGTGTGCTCTTATAATTGTTCTGATGCAGCTCCAGATCATTCTAAAGCTTCAGGAAAGGTTCATTTCTATCCTGTGAATGTATCTGGGTCAATCCATAATTGGAGGACATTTTACATCCCACTCATTAAAATATCAAATAATCCACATACAAAATACTAAAACATACAGTTTCTGAGTGAATTTACATGTCCTGAGATCAAATCTAAAAAAAAAAACTAAGAGAAAAGAATGCTTGAAAATTGTTTAAAAAATACCAAATAAGTCTGGAGTACCCCCCAAAATGCCATTTTCCTCTTGTCCCACTCCTCTCATGACCAAACTGAATCTCAAATAAAACTGTTAAAATTAAATTATTATTATTATTATTATTATTATTATTATTTGTATTATGTGTTTCATTGCCATCTCTTGTAACTGTGGAACATTTGTTTTAATAGACATAATATTTCAAATAATAATTATTATTCATGGACATGTGTCCCACAACATGCACGCAACCCTGTTACCAGAACATTTTTAGTCTGGTAGAAGAAGAAGAAAGCAGAACCACATGATCCCCTGGACTTGACATCATCAAACAGTTTTCCAAAAGAATGGGCAGAGCAAAGGTTTGTCCTCTCTTCTATTTTTCATATTTTTATAACATCGTTAGCCTTGACTGAATGTCTCACTCTGCCTCATGCAACCCTGTTATGCAAATGATCAGAATAAGACATTTTCCCTTTACTTATTTGCATAAATACGTTTTTCCTCTTGATTAGCAGTAACAGCTAAACAGCTTCTACTCCTGAGATAAAGTGAACATTAATGCGGATTTGCAACCCTGTTACCTGCAACCCTGTTACTGTGATTAGAGCAAATAAATAAATAAACCAAATAAATCATGTAAGAAAAATTGTACCACTGACCCGTAATCTGAGCTAATCAAGCATTTGATAGTTTATTACCTATTATTGATGAATATGTAGCAGAAAATAAGAAAAGTGAAGGTTTATTTTTCAAGAATTTTAAAGCCAAAATGTCCTCCAATTCTGGAATGACCCATGTAGTTTCAATAGTTATTATTATAGTTTTAATATTGATGAGTATCTGCAAATAGTAAATAACAAATGGCAGGGAATTCCGAAACTACTGCAGATGAATTAATTTAATTTGTCCAAGAACAACAGGATCTCCTGACACTGAGGTCCGAACCTGACCACTGATCGATATTTCGGCCAGTACACGGGTTTTCTCTTCACCTGGTCCTGTTACGGGGGAGTTATCGGGATTATTATAGAGAATACGGGAAAATCAAATGCACACGAAGAATGAAACTTACAGGCAGTCCCATAGATCCAAGAGGGCCCGGCAAACCAGTGGAACCCTGAAAAAACAAGAGCAGGACAGTGCAGAAACCACAGAGAAAATGAAGAAGTCTGATCTCAGTCTCTGGATATGTGAGTGACACTGTCCTTTTCCTGTACAACAAGCCCATATCGATCGAAAAAATCACTTATTGTTTGGTTATTTTTTCAGTTTTTTCTTTTGCTGAAGATGAGGCAGAAGGGGCCAGCGCCTCACAGCTGACAAAGCACACAACCCTCACCACTAACCTCACCAATCCTCACCACACAAAATAAAAGAAAGCCCGTAAACATTCTAGTCCTAGTCCTGTGTCCCCTCGTCACAGTAATAATCAGTTTCCAAATACAGAATAATGACAGTTGAAGTCTTTATCATCAAACCTCTGAAGAAAACCCGTGCTCCAAAAGTAATAATACGAGTGACTGTTGAGTGTTTCAGTGCTCTGTGTTATTACTCTATAAAAACAGGCCTGTGTGTGGAGGGACAGCAGGACAGCTACAGGTCCACATCAGTCCACACTGGTCTGGGAAAAACTGTAAAAAACTGTAAAAGCCCCACTTCAAAACCCACCCGTTTATATTATCTTAGTGTTTACTGTTCTTAAAGTTGTTTTAATCCTGTTTTTATTGGGTTCATGTTTGTAAAGTAACGCTGGGTGTCGAAAAGTAAATAAAATGTGTTATTATTATTATTACTACTATTATTAAGATTACTGACACTGCTGCTTGAATGACACCATTTGAGCTTTATTATGCTACACATTGTGTGTTTTACTTATTTGTATTATTTCCTCATGGGACCCGAAGGAAAAAAAAAAAAAATTCATAATGTCATAACATGTCCTCTGTAATGGACTGTAAGAGTGTTAAATCCATGTGAAGTAAACAACCTAACAAAAACTTTTTTTTTTTCTTTTTATGACCAACATCTCTGACAAGCTTCTACAGTCACCTCAAAAATTTTTTAGATTCCCTTTTAATTCCTTATTTATGTATTTTTATTTGTTATTTATTGTATTTATATTTTTATGTATTATTTATTTATTTGTTTACTTATTTATGCATGCTTTTTTTTTTTTTTACTTATTTATGTATTTTTATGTATTTTTATGTATTATTTATTTTATTTTTATTTGTATTTGTTATTTATTTGTTTATTTATTTACTTATTTATGTATTTTTATTTATTTATTATTTTATTTATTTATTTTTTATGTATTTATTTATTTATTATCATAGTGCAGCCACAAACCAACACTTAAAATACAGACTGGTTAACTCAGTGTGCACTATAAAGAACACAAATGAATGGGCCGAGTCTCAGGAGGATATACAAGTTTGTTTGTTTTTTTTTAATTTATGCTTTTTCAAAAACAAAGGTAAAGAACAAAACAAAATTTGTAGGGTTGTACAAAAAAACATAAAAAACTATACGTTTCTCTTATTCATGTAGTCGATTCATTTGGACCATCTTTTCTCAAATTTACTTGCTTACAACCTCAGATAGTAAGTCATTTTTTCCATCAAATAAATTTCCTCAATTATTTCCATCCACTGTTTCGGTTCCAGTGAGTCACTTTTTAGCCAGTTCCTCATTACTGCTTTCTTACTGGCCATCAGCATGATTTTAAACAAATAAAAGTCTTCGATCTGAACAGGCCCTTCTTGCGACAGTCCCAAGTACATGACATGACATGAAGTTTACTGTACTTCTGCTACAGGTATATGTGATGTTTTAGTCATGGTGTTTATTGTCTTGTTTATCAGATGTTTTATGTTCACTGTGGGCCTAGGGGGCGCTGCAATTTCAAATCCTGTGTGTGCAACCTGTACATATGGTTTTTGACAATAAAGCTGACTTTGAACTTTGAATTATTGTTTCGACCACCACCTCACTGTTCTTCGTTCTTTCTAACCAAAACATGGTGATGTCTCTACAGTTATTGTCAAAAACACTTCATTAAATCTGTTATTGTATTCACGACATACGGAGACCGTGTTTTAATCGAGTACCTTCTCTCCAGGTTCACCAGCATCTCCTGTTTGTCCACTAATGCCCATGAGACCCTAGCAGAAAAACAAAAAAAAACATTTTACCATCATTAACTAACGCAAATACATGCAAGAGAGAAAAGGTTAATGCTGTACAGCGGAACATCTGGCTGCTCCCCACCAGAAAAGTTTTAATAAAGTATTCTCACCTCGTCGCCTTTCTCCCCTTTAGCTCCTCGCTCTCCTCTATAACCCCATGAGCCCTGTGGATGAACAAACTCAGTTCACATCAAACAGAAACCTGGATGTGTGATGTGTGTGTGATTATGAGAATCGTGTCTCACTGGAGGTCCAGGGACTCCAGGAGGCCCAGGCAGACCATCCTCTCCGTTCTCTCCATCTCGTCCAGGAGGTCCTCGTGGTCCTGGAGGGCCTCGAAGCCCCGTCTCCCCCTGAGAAAAAAGGCAGTGTTTGGTTTGTTGGTTTCTTTGCTGTTGCCGAGGGGCGAGCGAAATGCCCTAAAATGAATATCATGATTTTCTTGGAGCCAGATCATGATTTGAATTTTATCACTAGTAGAAGATTGCATATTAATCTCGCCTTGAAGAGGTTACTAAAGTCACCTGCTTCTTTGGAAAGGTTGAATTAAAGATTGCTTAAATCCACCTGTCAATCCCTCAGGGCCTTGTTGAGGCTGAACATGTGAGAGTTTGAGAAAAACTGTTTTTGTTTGAGCACAGAGCTGCATTCACATGAAGACTTGTGAATCTCGATGAATAACGATGTAATTAAAATAGCGTGTCATCACAGGAATGAGGTTTTATCACCATATTTCCGGCTCTGTCCTCACCCAGTCACTCAGGCCCCGTTTACACGTACACAAATCTTTCTAAAAACTTCAGCTAGAGTGGAGATTCTGGAAAACTAGTTTCGCGTTTGCGTGTAAAGTGAGATAAATGAAGTTTTAGGCAGCTGACGCACCAAAAGTGTGATTCTGATTGGCCCGCAGAGCGTTCTCCTTCGCTTTCAGAGGAGGACTCGCCATTTGCATGTAAAAGATGGGTACAAACGAAGGGAAATATCTCTGTTTTTAAAAATACCAGTGTACGTGTAAACAGGACCTTAAAGGGATAGTTCAGTTTTTTTATGTGAATCTGTATGGTGTCCCCTTCAGCAGTGTCGTGCATTAACACTGACTTACCCCTGACAGTGTCCTCTGAGCCGAGTTCCGGTGCTGACGAAAGTAGTTCCGGCAAGTTAGCGTGGACAGTTAATAAAGCTTGTTTTTCTTCTCAAAACAATTTTTGTCCAAAAAGTGATATATTTGCATCAGAAAACAGTTGCACACGAAAAATTCAGAAGTCGTAATCGCTTGGTGCCATTTTCTGTCGATTCATATCACTTGTAAGTGAACAGGTTAATAATAATAATAGGCGCACAGTGATACGAATCGACAGAAAATAGCACCAAGCGATTACGACTTCTGAATTTTTCGTGGACAACTGTTTGTGACGCAAACATATCACTTTTTGGACAAATATTGTTTTGAGAAGAAAAACAAGCTTTATTTAGCCTGGGAATTCCCAGGCCGCTTCCGTTCGTTTCGAACTGGAAGGCGGCCTGGAAACTCGTCCAAGCGAGAGTCCCAGATTTAGGGCCCCAATCAGAGAGCGGGGGAGGGGTGGAAAGACGGTGACGCGTACTACATGACAAACGGAAGCTTGTAGTTTGAACTGACAACTGACATGATTGGCTATGGACTTACGTATACGCTCAATGATAGACATTCATAACGCCCAATAAACGGCCGTTGGCAATCTAACCACACCTCCGCTACGGGATTTTTCGAAGCGAGTTTCCAGACCCATATCTCACTTGTGATATGGTCAGGTGTTAACCAGACTAAAGCTTTATTAACTGTCCCCGCTAACTTGCCAGACCTACTTTGGTCAGCTCAGGAACCGGGGCAGAACTCGGCTCAGAGGACACTGTCAGGGGTAAATCAGTGTTAATGCACAACACTGGTGAAGGGGACGCCATACAGATTCATATAACAAACAAAAAAAACACACACTATCCCTTTAAACTGTGAAGAACGCTATAGTTAAAATAATAATAATAATAATAATACATTTTATTTATAAAGCGCTTTTCAAGACACTCAAAGACGCTGTACAAGAGGTAAAATCAGTAATAAAACAAGTAACAAAACAATAAACAATCAGAAAAACATTAAACATTAAGAAACATTAAAAGCAGTTATAAAAAGGTGAGTCTTGAGCAGTTTTTTAAAGGTGGGGAGGTCAGAGCAGTCACGGATAGGTTGTGGGAGTGAGTTCCAGAGGGTCGGGGCAGCAATAGAGAAGGCTCTGTCACCCCAGGATCGGAGCTTGGTCCTGTAGGGGAGGGACAGGAGGTTGGTGTCGGAGGAACGGAGGGAGCGGGATGGGGTGTGGCGGTGCAGGTAGGGCTGGGCGATAAATCGAGATTTGCGATATCTCGAGATGTTTTATGAAATCGATTAAAATTTTGGCATATCGAAAATCTCGAGAATAAGATTTCGCCACTCTGCTTATTTTCCTGAACTGTGTTGTGGAGCTGTCCGCCCCGCCTCCTTCTTGCGTTTGCGTTTCACTGCGTCTCGTGGTCCCCCTCTCCTCCCCTCCTCCTCCCCTCGAGTGTAAGCCGCGTGTGTTTGTTGATAACTTATCCAACACGGCGGCGCCCACAGAAGCGTCCACGAGAGAATTCATACCAAAGAAAGAAACGGCTCCACCACCAGCACTTCTAAGAAGACACAACAAACAACGCTCCAAACATCTTTACCCCGGTGTCTACCCTATGGAAAAACAAGTGCAAGGTGGGTCAGCATTATGGAGTCCATTGCCTTCCATATCGCAAAAGACATGACGCCCATAGCGGTTGTTGAGCGACCGGGCTTCATACGAATGCTAAAAACGCTTGACCCTAGATACAATCTACCTAGTCGCCACTTTTTTGCGAGACAGAAACCTCAGTACAGTCAGGTACAGAGCAAGCAGTGGCTGAGGATGCAGTGTTTTGGGCACAGGCTGCATTTGGTGATCGGTGAGTTTTAATCTCTCTCTCTCTGTCTCTCTCTCTCTCTCTGTGTGTGTCTGTGTGCTGCCAGTGAGTGAAATATTTGAAAAAAATTGATGCAGAATAATGTGCCAAGTTAAAGCAAATACACACACACACACACACAAATATAAAATGTAGTACAGTCACAAAACGCACGAGAATTCATGGATTGAGGATCTATTAATCTATATTTAAAAACAATTAATTTAATGTGTGCTTTTTCACTTGGCTACGAAATGAGGGATTTTTTTTTTGTCTTTTATCTTAAATGTTAAAGAAGCACTTCATAAGAACCGTCTACCCTCAGGTTTTATGTTTACAATTAAAATAAGGCAATATACTACTTCCTTGTTTTTTCCTACTTCCTACTACTTCCTTTTTTCCCCCTGCATAAATATCGAGATATATATCGTATATCGAGATATAGCAAACACATATCGAGATTATTTTTTTTCTCCATATCGCCCAGCCCTAGGTGCAGGAGGTCAGAGAGGTATGATGGGGCCAGGTTATGGAGGGCTTTGTGGGTCAGGAGGAGGACTTTGAATTGGATGCGCTGAGGGATGGGGAGCCAGTGGAGATTTTGGAGGACAGGAGTGATGTGGTCTCGGGAGCGGGTGTGGGTGAGGAGGCGGGCAGCAGAGTTTCGGATGTATTGGAGTTTGTTGAGAGTTTTGGAGGGTAGACCATAGAAAAGGCTATTGCAGTAGTCGTAAAATATTATTTTAACTTTTACACAGAGCCAGCGTTCTTCAGTTTTGAAAGGAACAAATGAGAGAGATATAAATATGAAAAAGTTAAAGATTTAAACAAATAAAAATGCGTAACGTTTAAATAGCAAAAGAAAGTTTAGAAAAGTGTATTCTACTGATTATTTGTAGAATCGTTTACTGCAGTAGGGGACCCACAGCTAATGTCACTGAAGTCAATGGGCAAATTTTAGGTTTATTTTAATAACAGTTTTAAAAGTAGTAGAAGAAGCAGTAGTAGTAGAGTGGCAGAAATGTCAGTCCAAACACAAAAACACATTCCTTTAAATGAATGAAAGCGTTGGAATAGAACGAGTGAATCACAGCGTCTCTCCGGGATGCTAAACGGTCACACGGACATACTACTGTTGGAT
>JAVJIX010000018.1:7062500-7087500 GCA_036785185.1 Paratrypauchen microcephalus
TCCAGGTTCAGTCCAGGTTTAGTCCAGGTTTAGTCCAGGTTTAGTCCAGGTTTAATCCGGGTTCAGTCCAGGTTCAGTCCAGGTTCAGTCCAGGTTCGGTCTAGGTTTAGTCCAGGTTTAGTCTAGGTTTAGTCTAGGTTTAGTCCAGGTTTATTCCAGGTTTATTCCAGGTTTAGTCCAGGTTGTTATTGAGGTTACAGTGATAGAGATTCTGGAATTTGAAGTAAAAAGTCTTGCTCAGTGGCTCTATGATCAATTGGGCCAATTCAGCAGGATCCTTGGGGGCCAACAAAAATTGGCTAGAGGGCCGGATTTGACCCCTGGGCCATAGTTTGGACACCCGTTCCATAGAGGGACAGAGGAGCTCATTCTCCAACAGGCTCCTACAGCTCCACTCAAACAGTGAGAGACACAGCTGAGAGATAAAGGTCTTCTAAAGCTGTTCTAGTGCACAAATAATCCATGCATGTGAATTCTCGTGATATGCAGAGGTTTGTGAAAGCGAGGGACAGTTAGATTCACAGTTTGAAAATCAGGTACATGGGGCGCACCTGATGTTTACTCTGATTTTGTCAGTCCTCGTCCTTGTTTCTGGTGCTCACATGTGTAAAGCTTCAGTCCCTACGGCAAACCATCTTAACATTTAAAAGCTAAACTGGATATTAACATCGGATGTTGCAGTTTTGCCTTGTCAAAAAGAACATTTCAGATATCCACAAAGACATTCTTCCTCGAGCAAATGACGTCACTTTTGCCGTTCATTTGTACGGGGTTCATCATTACGGATATCTACAACTCAGTTCCAGATATCCACTACAGGAATTACGGATATCCACAACTGAATTATAGATATCTGTAATTCCAGTTTGAGATATCCACAATTTGATTTTGACTCGTCATAACTCCAGTTCAAGAAATCTTTATTTCACCTCAATTCAAGATATCGACATGTTCCTTTCCAGATGTCTTAAATTAAGTTTTGACTCGGTGAAATGAAGTTGTAGATATCTGTAACTGGAGTTAGGGATAGTCATAATGCAACTGTAGAAATCTATTATCAAGTTTTAGATGTTGTATTGAATTTTGATTAGAGATATTTGAAATTGGAGATATTTGTAACGTTCATTCTGCCTGGTCTAAATATAATTACAAATATCTTGAACTGGAGTTTTGACTCGGTGAAATGACGTCGCAGATTTCTATATGTAAATGATCTTCACTTTTTACCTGGCCAGCCAAATGATATCTCTCTGTATTTGCTATACAGCGAGATACCATTTGGACACCCTCGCTCCACCCTCGCTCCCCCGGTTAACAACGGACTCCGCGATTCTGATTCGTTCAAAGATGGTGATGTCAGTGCACCCGCCTTTGCCCGCAACGTCACTCTTAGGCAGCGGAAGTTCCTCCTCAGTTTTGAATCAAGATGGCGCATCGGAGAACTGAACGTCCCTTCCATTCAGCTGTAAAATTGGTCTTAAATGACCTAAAACACATCGATTCCTTAAAACCACAGCAGCTGACAGCTCTAGAGGCCTTTCTTTTCTTTCTTTTCTTTTGTTTGATTGGTTCACGTCGCTGTCCGTTAACTGTTCTCTGATTGGTTCACTTAACTGTCTGTCTACGCGCAACGGCAGCGCATTCTGGACCAAGCATTACCAGACTCGCCGCTGGTACAGCGATGAGTCATGGATTCTTCCAGGCAACTTCACTTTAGGCAGGAGCGGTATTTCCACGTGGCTCCTGTCGCTGTTAATGGAAAGTTCATTTATCAGTAAGAAAGCCAAAATGCATCTTAGGGTTGTTTTGTTTATGCGCTCGTGAAACGTTGAAAATTATATTAACGACAAAAACTAATTTTAACACTGACGGTTGTTTAGATTTAGGGACAAATCTTCCTGTGTCATGACGTCATAATGACGTTTGAAATCTTTAACTTTCAATCTGCCTCGCCAAAACTGAATAACAGAAATCTGCGCTTGTCATTTATGATGTGACGAGTTGAATGGTGTTTTCAATGACATAATTGCAGATTTCTGTAATTCCGTTTTGTCTAGTCAAAACTGAATTGCAGATTTCTCAGTACAAACAAGTGTAACTCTGTGTATTATATCCTACATTATATCCTTGTCTAAATTACGTTACAGATTTCTCAAATGACAATTCCCACTATCCAAAATGAAACTACGCCTAGTCGGAAAGACGTTGTTGATATCGACAGTGTTAAATCCGGATAGTCAAACTTAGTGTTTAAATGTTAAAACGGCTTGCCATAGGATACCGACTTTTTGTGTTTTATTTCCCCTTGTTGGAGCCTTATGCACAGGTATTCACACCTGCCGGCTGGTTAGCTCAACTGGTAAGTCACTGACCTAGGTCCAACCCCCTCCTCTCTCCAATGAGTCACTGTGTGTCATTGTGTGTGAGACCAAATAAAGACTTAATCTTAATGTGTAATTTAACTTGTCCAAACAGGCACTTTAACTAGTCAAATACAGTCGCTGCACACTATATAGACGAGTTCAAGATAGCTTGATCAGCGTATTTTTCCGTTTGTGTGCGTGTGACAAACGGTGTTGTGGTGTGTATGTGAGCGAGTGCGTTTCCTCGGCACCTCATTGAGTCCCACATAAAAGCGTGTGGAGAGTCGCAGCAGTGGGACATGTTCAAAGCACGCTGGATTCATGAGCTGCTCAAACGCACAGCAGATTTATACCACCTCTGCACCTTTTTCTCATTCTGCTTCTGCACGTGTCCATCAGAAAAGCACGGAAACACTGCTGCGACCGAGAAAAGGATATGAATCAAACTCTGAATACAGTTTGGTGTTGGTCTGAACGTCATCGAGGATTGACAAAGTGTGTATCATTTAGCAAAGTTGTGTACAAACAAGTGTAACTCTGTGTATTATATCCTACATTATGAAAACTGACTAACGTGAGCGTTTAGTCATGACCTCCTCAAAAACAGACCTGGGGTTGTGTTTTGTTTCATTCACATGTTTGAGCAGTCCTGCATCATCATGATATTTACTTCTACAAAGCTCAAAATGATCTGTTCCATCTTGTGATGTCATCAAGTGGTAGTTAAAAGCTATTTTAGCCTCAGTTCAACTGATTTAGTCTATGATACAGTAAAAATAACCATAAGTCGTTGCCTTTTTACCTCATGCTCTGTCAATCAGTACATTATTGCACTGCCATTCTTGTCTCCTGTTCACAGCTGTGATTTTATATTTTATTTTATATTTTATTACTTATTTTTCTATTTTATTTTGACTTGTACATATCCACTTATTATTTTTATTTTTATAATGATGTCCCATTTGATACTGGTCTCTTGCTTTTTTTTTGCTATTCCATCTATTTTTTGTTTCCCTCTGTTATAAAAGTCTATATATTATATTTGATTATTGAGCTACTGTACCCAAATAATTTCCCTTGTGGATCAATAAGGTTTGTCTAAGTCTATGTTAATATAAATATTTTTGTATTACCTTTTTTTTTTTTTTTTTTTTACCTTTATTTGAGATTGCTCTAGAAGTTCTCTAATAACTTCTTGTGTAGCGTGGACTAAAGATGTTTCAACAAGGCCAAAAAAAGTACTTTTAGCTTCTTGGTTTGGCAATTCCAGGGCTGGAATTATTCAGAAGTGAAGATGTTTGGAGTTTAAAAAACAAACTGAGTGTTTCCTGAATCACAACTCATTGACATCACTAAAAGATAAGCCTGCTGTAATGTTTTTAAATGTTTTGTTGTGATGTTGTGACGTTGTATTCTTTCTTAACTGTGTAGTAAGTGTGTATATTTTGTATTATACTGTATATGTATTGTGCGCTCTTTGCCTTTTTACACCATGGCCAGGGGATTACAGATAAAAACTCACCTTCTGGTTATTTCTGGCCTTTTTAACCATGTGTAATCATGTGTTTTATGAAACGGCACTGTCCCCTTTTAAATAAACTAAACCTAAACCTAAACAAGGTGACACAGAGTGTTTAAGAAAGAACACAGTCTAAAATGTACATGTTAAACAAAACACAACTCCAGGTACAGCGTTTTTTTCAGGATACAACATTGTAACATAGAAATTGCGTAATATTGGCCCTTTAACGAACAATAGTCAGTGCTCCTTAACCACAGGAGTTATGTCATCGTAGATCAGGCCAAAATTCTTCAGTTTCTCCGGTCTCTGTGTGCCCTAAACCTGTGTGGCATTCTTATCACTAGAGACAATTACACAGTGTGAATGACCCGAGCTAGAATGTCGAATCCCTCAGTCGTCCAGGTAGAATCCATGGAAAAAGGAGAAATTCAATTTGTCAACTGGACAAAAGTTTATTTGGTCGAATACGTTTCGCAGCTCATCCAAGCTGCTTCTTTAGTGGAACCATGAATTCTACCTGGACGACTGAGGGATTCTACACACATCTTAAAGGGATAGTTGTTTTTTTTTATGTGAATCTGTACGGCGTCCCCTTCAGCAGTGTCGTGCATTAACACTGACTTACCCCTGACAAGAGTCCTCTGAGCCGAGTTCTGCCCCGGTTCTGGAGCTGACGAAAGTAGGTCCGGCAAGTTAGCGGGGACAGTTAATAAAGCTTGTTTTTCTTCTCAAAACAATATTTGTCCAAAACAGTCACAAAACAGTTCCCGATGAAAAAGTCAGAAGTCATAATCGCTTGGTGCTATTTTCTCTTGAGTCATATCACTGCGCAACTATTATTATTATTAGCCTGTTCACTTGTAAACATCGCCACTTACAAGTGAAGTGATTACGACTTCTGACTTTTTCATGGGGAACTGTTTTGTGATGCAAATATATCACTTTTTAGACAAATATTGTTTTTAGAAGAAAAACAAGCTTTATTAACTGTCCCCGCTAACTTGCCGGAACTACTTTCGTCAGCTCCAGAACCGGGGCAGAACTCGGCTCAGAGGACACTGTCAGGGGTAAGTCAGTGTTAAAGGGATAGTGTGTTTTTTTATATTAATCTGTATGGGTTCACCTTCAGCGGATGTCTACGCAGAAGTTTACAAGAGTTAACATGGGCGCAGTGATACGAGAGGAGAGAGACAATACGCAAATGCGAAATACGCTGCTGGATGTTTCGTGGATAACTGTTTGGGACGCAAATATATCACCTTTCTAACAAATGTTTTGCTTTGAGAAGAAAAACAAGCTTTATTTCATGTTTCAGGGAACTTACCGGACCTACGTACGTGGGCTCCAGAACTGGGATCAGCTGAGACTGTCAGAGGTAAGCCGGTGTCAACACACGTAACTTTTAGACATAAAAAAACCGAACTATCCTTTTAAGAACAACTACGAGCAACTGAAGAAGCAGCTTGGATGAGTTGCAAAACATATTCGACCAAATAAACTTTTGTCCAGTTGACAAATTTCTCCTTTTACCCAAGCTATAAAGTCCAAGTCTGGGTACTGGTCTTTTATTAGCGTACAACAGGCTCTTGATTTTGTTCTGAAATGTCACTGTGCCTTGACATTTCTCAGTGTGGATGTCAGAAGAACACCGTCTGTGAGTCACTGTTCAGTGGAATCAAAAACACTAGTGACAGGAACGTCCCACATGAACACGAGTCAAGCGTGCTGAGAGCCACAAAGACTTTCTCAAATGCAGGAGCTCTTTAACCCCGTGTGCTGCTGTCAGCTGTGGTTTCACTGCTGAACGGTGATCCTTGTGATGACAGGGCTGGCAGCTTTATGACTCACACATTTGGTAGACACATACTTGACTCTAAGAGGTTCTTTGGTCTTGAACATAATCATATTTCTGGGTTTCAGGTGACATCATCAATAATATTCAACACAGATGGAGGCCGCTCGCATGAACACTGTTAAACTGGAGTGTTTTGTTGAAATACAGTGAGCTCTTGGGCCTAGTCACTGATAGAAATTATCAGGTTTAACATTTGTGAATTTACCTTTTAGATTTTCCATGACAAATATAACCATTAGGCCCCGATCAGAGAGCTTGACATCAATACAATATGAAAAGTTCGAAGGATGCTTTTATAAATGCCTCATTGCACCACTAGAATGACTGTTTTAACACTAATCCAGGAGAACTGAGCGAGAACAACAATGGAGAAGTGATCCTAACAAAACATACTGGGATTCAACAATGGTTCGGGAGATATGGAGAGCTATTTTAACATAAACAGAGTTTAATTAGAAACGTGCCCTTTAAACAGGACGATCAGAGCCATGTGGTAACGTTTCTTTAGTTTATGATGTTGGTTTGATGACGTTACCTGGAAGGCAGCCCACTCCTCTGCCGTGTTCCTCCACAGGTAGAGCGTGGGTAACCCTGCAGGTCCTGGAGGTCCTGGTTCTCCTCTCCTCCCTGGTCTGCCTTCAGGACCAGTCTTACCCTTAACGTTCAGGACAAGACAAGAATAAGAACAATCGTATTCCAGGTGGGGGCATCTTAACCTACGCTGACTCCTGACACGGCTGATTGGGTGACTAACTGTGGAAACAAACCGAAACCTCCAAACTAGAGACTGGAGACAATCCCAGGTCAAATCAGGGATGTGTGGCTCTCATTATAATATAATTATGATAATCACAACATTTATTTCAGTTCCTACACAACAGGGACGTGACAAAATACAATATCAATAATACATTTGTATAAATCTCACAAATTTGACAGTACTGAAACAAGGAAACTTATTTATGCCATAGGGAATCACTGTTTTTATCATTAAATTAAACTAGCAATACATTTTACAAAGTAATTAAAGCCACAGTATGTAACTCTAGCTAAAAATTATATGTTTGTTATATATTATATTTGATGTGTGAGCTACTGTACCCAAATATTTTCCCTTGTGGATCAATAAAGTTTGTCTAAGTCTAAGTCTAAGTCTAAAATAGATTCAAACCATGGCACATTTTGCTTGTGTGCACAGAAAAAACAGTTCTTACAGTGAGTGGGCTTGCATCTCCACAAACCTGACACTTATTTGGACTGGGTGTTGTTTATTTCCATGGAAATGTTCCTTTAGCTATAATCTTCCACAGTTTTACTTGCTATGGTCTTCACTTTCTATTTCCATGGAATCCACTGTAGCTTTAATGTAGTGTTTTGGAAAATGATATTGTCTAATTCATCTCTGTAAATCTTATACAACATTCTCCTGGGATTCCCACCACTTTAAACATGCACAAAGTCCAGGGCACATACCTTATCTCCCTTAAATCCTGTGACACCCCTATCACCCCGACAGCCCTGCAGAGACAACACACATTTCACTGGAGAAACACTGAAACTCTGAATCCTGGGAGTTAAAATAGACAGTAAATCATCATAGAAAGTCCACATTAGACATATAAAAACTAACAAAACAAAGTGAAGTATTACCTCGATCAAAATGCCCTTCGTACACTAGACTGTTCATTGGTTCTTCTTATTTCACATAATGTGTTGAGGTGTGGGGGACACTTACCAATGTACAATTAATCCATATTACAAAAACGAGCTTTGCGACTCATCCATAAATTTGAATTTTTAGAACACACTCATAATCTTTTTATTCAATCCAAACAATTTATGGGTATTTTTGGGTAATGACCAAAAGGACAAGATAGAAGCGGCCGAAATGAGTTTCCTCCACAGAGTGGCTGGGCGCTCCCTTAGAGATAGGGTGAGGAGCTCAATCACACGGGAGGGGCTCGGAGTAGAGCCACTGCTCCTCCACGTCGAGAGGAGCAGCTGAGGTGGCTCGGGCGTCTGTTCCGGACGCCTCCTCGACACCTCCCTCGGGAGGTGTTCCGGGCATGTCCCACAGGGAGGAGGCCCCGGGGAAGACCCAGGACCAGTGTTGTATAGTAACGAAGTAATAATACTTCACTACTGTACTTAAGTACATTTTGGGAGACTTTGTACTTTACTTGAGTTTTTTAAAAATTGATAACTTTTACTTTTACTTCACTACATTTCCGAATTTAATTGCATACTTTTACTCCGTTACATTTTCAATGTGCTGTTTAGTTACTCGTTACAAAAAAAACCTCTACTGACTGAAGGAAGTCAGGACGTGCCTGGGCTTGTTCGCTACTTGCGCATGACAATCAGCCTACACCTGTTGGTTTCATGCAGCTAGTTTAATCAATCAACATCCCTGATGGAAGAGGAGACAGCGTCCACGTCGGCTACAAATGAAGGGGGAGCTGACGATGAGCATCCCTGGCCGTACTTAAACACAATGTTCTCTTACGTTGATATGAAGGATTCGTCCTATCGAATGAAGTGCCTCTTGTGCCTTCCAAGAAACGTGGAAATCCTATCTTACAGAAACTCCCCGTCCAACCTCAAGAAACACATCGAGGTAAGTTCTAGATTAATGAAATTGTTAGCGTCTATATTCCAAATTCAGTAACCATAGCATGGACATTCTAGACACCGTTGTGAAACCTTGAGCATAACATGTAGAAATTAACTTTGTGTGACATTGTTTCAGTTACACAAAGCGTATTTGACGATGTTGGAGCTAACAGGCTACCTAGCTTTTTCGGCTCAAGGGAAGGCATAGCTGTAGGCTATTCAGATATAAATTCAGACTGCCTTTGCTTAATACTTTTACTTGTACTTTTAATTACATTACTTGAGTACATTTATGTTTACATTACTTGTCATACTTAAGTACAAGAAGTTCCAGATACTTTAAGACTTTTACTCAAGTAACATTTCAGTCAGTGACTTCGACTTTTACCAAAGTCATTTTTGGGAGGGGTACCTATACTTTTACTTGAGTTTGATTTTCCAGTACTTTATACAACACTGCCCAGGACACGCTGGAGGGACTATGTCTCCCGGCTGGCCTGGGAACACCTTGGGGTCCCTCGGAGGAGCTGGAGGAAGTGTCTGGGGTGAAGGAAGTCTGGGAGTCCCTGCTTAGACTTTTGCCCCCACGACCCGGCCCCGGATAAGCGGAAGAAAATGGATGAATGGAATAAACGTGAGTATTGACCGTTCAATCGTGTTTGGCTGTAGCTCAAAAACAGTTGGTGATCGTCTCCACTGGGACACAGATGAGTGACAGAACTCAGACTCAACATTGGCAATTTCATTTTCAATCCTTTTGAATGTCAGCCTGGCAATTTGTGCAACCATTTTAATAGTAATTTGTTGTCTTGCTCATCTGTCCTACTTTGCCTTATCTCCTTTATCTGTAAACTTTTAGTACATGATGAAAACCAGCTGCTTCTAACTCTCTCAGTAGACGTGATCGTTCTGAGCTAATAGCCCCTTCACATCGCGCTTTCATCAGTGTGACAGACTGAAGGCCCAGACACATGAGGAGATGTTACAGCGCAGAGGTGGGGCGTACGCTGGGTTTTCCTGACTGGCTTTAATCTGCCTAAAGTGCTGAGTGCTGCTGTGGACTTTACGACTCAGCACAGACCAGATGGAACAGCGGGTTTCTGGTCAGCGTGGCTATAAGACGCTTTTGTAATATCTCTGTTCCACATATCCCTTTTATCAAATGTGTTTCCACTTTAGAACGTACAATATGAAGCTCCATGTGACGTTCTCTTTGCTGTCTTTGAAAAATTATTTGATAAATCTCAAAGTATAAACAGAACGGGATAAGAACAGCAAGTACCAAAACGTACAAAAAAAATCCAGTATGTCTTCCACTGGCTGAACTCAGGTTTTGGTCAGCAGAGGGCAGCAGAGCGCCGATTTAATGTTATTGATACTTTGCAGAGACGTCACGCTGGAGCTGTTCTACATGGATGTCTGTGGTGGAATGTTCAACAGTCATGATGGTGACACAATATAGTTTTAAGGCTGTTGGTTTCTGGCCATATTGCGTTCAAATAAAGCTCAGATTAAAACGTATTGATAAATGGATCAAACAACAGCAGATAATGATTTCTTAAACTTAAATGAGCATGAACAAAAGATTCAAAACTTCATGCATGTTTTTGATTATGTAATAGTTGTGTAACCTGCCGGCTCTCACGTATAAGTCTGGTCACAGTCATATCACAGAAATACGTGTGTTGATTTTATAGAAAAGCTTTTGTGGATAACAGACGGGTGACTGCCACATCTGACAGCCCTTTAATCATGGTGCAACATCTGATCTTCTCTTATTTTTCTTGTGACATATGAAGTTGTAAAGTGAACCTACGAGCACAGCATTCTGTAACCATTAGAGGCTCCAGCCCAGAACAAATGCTCACATTTAGACACAGGCTGTGAGACGTGCTGTTTAATCTCACAAAATCAAGTTGTTTTAGATTCATTTTGGCGGTGACAGCAAGAGAACAAAACAGCAGGTCAACAGGTCCCTTTTGAAAATCAGAGATGTATGTATGTGTACATATATACTGTAGGTATTTTTGTACGTATTTTCTGATTAATATACCTGGGAGTCTGGGGATATAGGACCTGGGGCGGGGTGCGGTGGGTGATAAGTGTAAAATGTATCTGAAATTGTGTGTGTAGAATCCCTCAGTCGTCCAGGTAGAATCCAAAAGGAGAATTTGTCAACTGGACAAAAGTTTATTTGGTTGAATACGTTTCTCAGCTCATCCAAGCTGCTTCTGGTGGACACTGCCTATATCTGCCTGAAGGGAGGAGCTAACTACAAAGAATTTATTTATTTATTTATTATTTTATTTATTCTTTATTTAATAGGGACAGTGCATATTAATGAACATTTGCAGCATTGCAGTGTAAATATGCCAGATTATAGCAAGAATGCTAATTTCCATCTGTAGTCTCTAGGCAGGTGACACCACAGCAAAACAATAAAACAATGACAACTGACAATAACACCAACATTAAAACATTAAACATTAAAACATTAAGCAATAAAACATTAAAAATGTCCACAAGTCTGGTTTTCCTTTAGCCGCTGTTTCAAGTATGATTTGAAAGTGTCCAGTGTTGGAGTCTCTCTTATTGATGATGGGAGAGAGTTCCAGAACTTAGTGCCTCTGACTGAGAGCACAGTTTGTCCAAATGTAGTGTGTCTGAGTGGACCTCACAGTTCTCCTGGGCCGTGGCCCTTGTTCCCATCCCACTGACAGTCTTTGTTTTAATAAAATCCTTATATATATACTTGTTATACTTGTCTAAAATTGTGCAGTGGTGAACTGAGAATGGTTTCATGTCTAATATTTTCACAGCTTTTTTAAAAAGTGATTCAACTGGTTTGAGTGTTGTGCCAGCAGCAAGTGACCATGTGGTAATGCAGTACTCTATATGAGACAGAATCATAGAGTGTAAAAACATTCGTGCGGCATATAGAGTCATGAAGGATCTTACTTGTCTAAAATTCACTAAGTTAAAATGAACGGTTTTTGTGAGGCGCTTAATGTGTTTCTTAAATGTCAATGTCGGGTCCAACGTCAGTCCCAGGTATTTAAACTCTTTGACGAGGCTGAGTTCCACCCCGTCCAGAAAGACATTGGACCGCTGCAGCTCATTTGCTTTTTTACTGAACATCATGCAGACAGTTTTCTTTGTATTGAGTTGTAAGCATGAATTCTTGACCCACTTTTGGACAGGAGTCATGGAAGAGAACAAAGAAGAGACAAAGAGGTTATTTTGTCAAGAAAGAGAATCCTTCCTTGAACAGAAATGGAGGTCTCAGACTTTGTCTCCATCTATAACTCTATCCTCAAACCTAAATCAAAACAAAGAAAACAATAGGGCAGCAGGTCAGGTCCAGAGGTGTGTGGACCATAATGGTGTTTCCATTATGGTCCTGAATGGTTCTGCAAGACCCACACTCCACTCCCACTGCAGATCTAACAGGCCCACCTAACTAACACAAACTGTAAACAAGTACGTGTGGTAGTCTCAGAGCCATTTCATTGTACTTAGCGCTAGGGATGGGGCCGATCCGATCCAGTATCGGTATTGGGTTCCGATATCAACGTAATTCACGGATAGGAAATTCCGATCCAACCTGCGAAAATTTCCGATCCATGAGCCATGTCTGTAATATACACATTATCTGCTGAAATGACTCCACGAGTGATTCCCTGTCGGCTGCTCTGCTACCTTAAAAAAGAAAAAAAAATGCTGCAAAATGTAGAATGGATTTCCTGAACGGAGGCGTATCTCAGTGAGACTGCCCCCCGCCTCTCTCTCTCTGGCCCCAGAGCGCGCTTTAGACGGGAGAGCGCGCGGAGCTCTCCTCCTGGTTTGCGGAGCCAGGCTCCGGTGCAAACTGTTCCCGGCTACTGCAGGACTGCTTACAAACTGTTTCCCTGCTATCTGGGCTCTGTTCCCCTCCCTAGTAGGGTTGGGCGGTAATACGGTATACTGCGGTATCTAAAAATAGCAACGGTATCAGATTCATTACCGTCATTAAAAAAAATAAAAAATCTTGCCCTAATATAATATTAACTATAATTGATTTAATGCCTAAATAAAGAGTGTTTGTCCAGCACCTATGTATGTGTGGTTGTGTTTGTTAATTTAATACTATTACAGTTTAAAACTAATATTACTATCGGAGAGATGACGTTCGGTTATAAAGTCACTGCTTCTGATAATAGTTGCGGTCCCTTTAAGAAAGGCGTGACGTTTGACACGCTGCTTTTGTGTTCTAACGCAGCGCCTTTTCTGATATTCTCACGTGTTAATAAAAGCAACTCTCCGTTTTTGAGTCTGAAATGTGAGAAGTTTTCGGGTTTCTTATTACAAACGCAACTTCCACACGAGGCTGTTATTCTGGGAGATGAAGACCCCCTTCTTTGGTGGAACGAGGGTTGCCCGAAAATACCTGTGCTCTCCATCGGAACGGGTCTTCAGCACCGCGGGCAAAGTTTTCAATCCACAACGTGCCTTACTCAAGCCGGAAAAAGTGAACATGCTGGTTTTGCATTCAATAGCTTAATATTTTTATTTTCAATAAGGAGTAGCTTTTTCTGACGGACGAAAACGGTTCGGGATGTTGTATAGTTGTACGTTTAATTTATTTGATTCATGTTAATAGATTTTAAAAAATATATAAACGAGCAGTATTTTCCACTGCGTTCTCAGGACAGGGTTATATATGCACATTTTCGGTTATGTCTTGTTATTTATTGTTCAGATTTTCTTAATTGATAAGATCAAGTATTTTATTTGATTCTTGTTGGTTTGTTAGCTTTAGCCCACAGACAATGTCATTTCGTTCCATCGGTTGGCTGCTGTATTTGCACTTTAAACATTTGTTAATAAAAGTTACTAATTTTGTACATGTTTTGTTATGTTTTCAGTATCATTAGGCCTATGTAATGCTTGCTATTCTGTTTCTGAACGGTATAGGTGCAAGCTGCCATTTGGCGAGGCGACTCCACTGTAGTGCTACCAAGTGTTTGTTTTTTTTTAGCCTTAGCAACGGTAATACCGTATACCCCGGGAAAATGTGGACACGGTTTAACGGTATCAAAATTTGGATACCGCCCAACTCTACTCCCTAGTGAGTGCGAGGGTGCATGGATCCTCATGCTCTCCCTACCTTCCTCTGTCTCTGTGCTGCTCTCTGGTTCAGGGGCCAAACCAGGGCACTTCCTGGTACGATAATAGCGCATAGTGGTGCGCTAAAGGGGACCACATGACCCGGATTGAACCATTAATGTTAATTTGTGGGTTTATTTTGTTTTCTTAAGTCTCTTAGTTAATTAAGTCATACCATATGGGGGGTTATTTAAGTATTTTCTTTATTATGTTGAATTGCAGGTGTTTTATCATTATGGGTACTGTTATTTGTAGTTAAACAATAATGATGATAATATTGAAAACAAACAGTTTTGGTATCGGAATAGTATGGAATCGGTACCGGCCGATATCCAAATTCAGGTATCGGGATCGGATCTGAAGTGAAAAAATGTGGATAGGTGCATCCCTAGTTAGCGCCCCCTTCAGGCAGATATAGGCAGTGTCCACCAGCGTCTGACCAGAACTGAAGCAGCTTGGATGAGCTCAGAAACGGATTCGACCAAATAAACTTTTGTCCAGTTGACAAATTGAGTTTCTCCTTTTGCCTTATCTGAAATTGTGTACACATGTGCACTTATTTATTGTTTGCTAATGAATCCCTTCCACCCATGAATACTAAAAATCTAATAAAATATTCATCACAAAAATGAAAATGAGGCATCAAGTCTCCAGAGACAAACCTGCATAAATACAGGAGGAGCAGGAAAGGCCCCAGACGTCACACTCATCACTAGTTTATGGCTTATACATTACGGGACAAAATCACTTTTGGTCATTTTTGTACAATCCTAAAGCTCAAATCCATCCATCCATCCATCTTCTTCCGCTTCTCCATTTCTGGGTCGCGGGGGCAGCAGTCCAAGCAGATCTGCCGCCCAGAACACAAAGCACCAGCCGCCATGCATCCTCCGACAGGTGGTGAGTCCACAGGAGGATAAAGCTCAAATATTGCAGTCTAATAAAAGTATTGAAAAGGTGTTGCTGAAACTGCAAAAGCTGCACAGCAATTTTTAGGTCCTGTTGGCCTGGCACGTCCAGAATGATTTCTCTGTGTATGTGTTTTATATATAAAGGGATATGAATCTGGTCCCCACTTCTTTATCTTACCTTGAGTCAGGCTCAAACACAGCCCCCAATCATTTCAATAACACATGTTTATGAAGGATCATTGGTCACCCATCATTTTGAACAAAATGCCGTTTCCCTCACCTCAGCTTTCACCTTTGCTCAGTGATTCTGCAGAAATCTATGATGTTTTTTCAGTTTTTCCTACTTTTTCCTTTGTCATATTTTTTTTGATACAGATGGACCAAACTTGTCAATGTGACCAGAGTACATCTAATCTTATCATACTCACTTCAGGTCCGGGGGGTCCCATTCGGCCTTTAGCGCCTCTCTGGAGCCTGTACCATTTCCCGTCCGATCCCAGCACCAGGTCTCCCTCCTTGGACACTCGAGGCTGCTCCTGCCTCACGTGGCCTCTGCTCTGGCTTGAGCGTGAGCTGGTGGGTTTGAGCTCCTCTGCTTTAATGGAGGATTTTGGAGTAACGGAGGGCTTCTTGGGGGCTACTCCTGAATCCAGATCAATGATATCATCTGAAGGTTTTCCAGGATATAAAGGGATAGTCCTACCACCGGCGTCTGTCTTTTTATCTGTGGTAATGTTCTCCTCCAGGTCCACATTGGGCTTTCCCTTTTGGTGGTTCTTCTGACTGTTCCTCTGAGGTTTCCAGTGGGAGTGTATGAACAAGGGGTCCATGAGGTCGGTGTCTTCATCCACCACAAACACATCTCCTCGGGTGATGGTGCCTTTGCGCTCTGGTCCTGAAGGCACTGTCCCATCTCCACGAGAAGCTCCGGGCCGTGGGAACAAACCCTGGAAAACAGTTACACTTTTATTACAGCTGTTGGATTGAGATTCATTAAAGGTCTTATATTACTCAAAACTGACTCTTGTGAGCTTTAAGCCATGCTATTTCATTCACACGTGTTTGAGCAATAGTTTATTATTAGGCTCTAACCCCTCCAAAGATCAAACTGTTCTGTTCCACTCTGTGATGTCATGTCGTCGTAGGTACAACAGCTGCCTTTTGTTTAATAGAAATTGGCAACTTAAGAGCTGAAATCGTCCAAATGGTTTGAGTGAAGGTGAAGCACTTCCTGTATTACCACATGACATCACAAGGTGGAACAGAGAGGTTTCTGTTAGAAGAACTCAGCCTAAGTCTGTGTGTTAAACTTGTGTGAATGAAACAAAACACAACCCCAGGTCTGTTTGTGATGAGAAAACGACATTAGAACAGAGATCAGAAAATAATGTCATGGGCCGTTTAAAATTCATTCATCTATGATTCATTTGATATTATTTGGGTGTATGTTAATGTCAAAATTTACTAAAGTAGTGAATGCTTTTGAAGATTCAGCACCAAACCCAAACACATTACGTGGCATAATTGATGACGTCATGATTTTCAAAAGAACATGACGATGATGGAGTTTAATGAAACACTTGAAGAAGCCTGGACCATATCAGCTTCAGGACAGAATAAAAGAGAAACACACATGTGTTTACTAAAGGCAAAGTCATGCCCCCTTTGTTCTCAAACGGGGTCAGGTGGATCCAATGCAAATAATATATTGAAACGTTTATGGAAAGTAAATTGAACTGAAATGAAATACAGAACAGATGATGAACCAATCAAGCAATAAAAATTAAATACATGAACTACTGCATAGTGCACCGTACTTCACTGTACTACACTGTATTTAAATGAGCAGTTGTTCCTGTGTCCCCAGGTCTTGGTCTGCATGTTCTGGGTTGATGGGGGAAACTCAGTGAGAACGGTCCAGGCCCACATCCAGTCAGCCAGTCTGCTGTTTCATTTTAATATCAAATGTCCATCCATCCATTTTCTTCCACTTGTCCGGGTTCAACAGCCTAAACAGATCTGCCGCCCAGATCTCACTGCACCAGCCCCTATGGATCCTCCTGTGGATGGTGGGTCCACAGGAGGACGGCCCCACATCGCTCCTTCGGGCAGTGTCCGTTCGGGCAGTGTCCGTTCGGGCAGTGTCCGTTCGGGCCCTGTGGGGGAAGGCCCAGCCACCAGACACTCGCTGTCGAGCACCCACCCCAGGCCTGGCTCCAGGGTGGGACCCCGGTGACGCCAATCTGGGCGACGTAACTAGCCTTGCTGTGTTTCTCATCATAAAGGGCATTTGAACCGCTTTTAGTCTGACCCGTCCCCCAGGACCTGTTTGCCTTGGGTGACCAGACCAGAGGCATGAAGAATATCAAATGTATTTACTTGTTTAATCTACAACCATCATCAATCTGTCAGTGAAGACCTATTAACAAAACAATGAACAAAGGACGTACTGTAACTGAACAAAGTCCATCTTACAGTGTTACCATGCAAATGTCCCCGTGTGAAACCGAACTGTGACAGTGACAAAGCCAACAGAACATATGCTGCTGTCTACACAAATTATTACAACTATTTGTGGCCTGCTCAGTGTTTACAGAGAGGACATCTGCAGATGTTCCAGAAACATGCAATGATTGTTCCTCCTCACTTTATATCCTGCCGTGACAAAACTGTGAATCAATACAAACTCTACACTTTCAAACATATGCAGAGCTGATGTTGGACTCAAAGAAACTGAACTAAATACATGGTGATTATTAAAGTTTTCAACACGTCCTTGTTGTCACAACCAGGTGCCTTATTGTGACTGGAGTGGGCAGGGACAGTATGTGCCTGTGGAAAACCTCTACCTTTGTGATGAAACTAACATTTCAAACTCAAATTTCATCAGACAATACAGCGCGATTTTAATCATTAAATCGTAGAACTTTCTTTTCTATTCCCATGCTGTCTTATATCTGTGTAATCCCTCAGTGGTCCAGGTTGGTTCTAGTGGTCCAGGTCTAAACCAGGTCTAAACCAGGTCTAAACCAGGTCTAAACCAGGTCTAAACCAGCTCCATAGGGGTATACTCGTCTATGTGCTCTTATACTCCAGATCAGGAGTGCCCAACCAGTCGACCACAGTCTACCAGTCGATCGCAGGCAGAGTGTCAGTCGATCGCGTATGGCTTCATTCAGACTGCAGGGCTTAATGCTCAATTCTGATTTTTTTGTGAAATCTGATTTTTTTGCGAGGTCGTTCATATTTCCAATTAAATGCGACTTGTATGTGATCTCCAGTGTGAATTTTAAACACCCCAAAAGTGTCCCGCATGCGCATTGGAGGACACGACGTCATGCGCAGTGAGCGTGCTCAATGTTTATGGAAGTCGCCTAAAGTTGCTGTCGTACCGGAGCCAAAACATGTACAGCTTATTTGTTTTAAGGAGGAGACGGAGAAGGAGAAGGACAAGTTTTTGGCCACTGCGTTTTGTGGAGCAGTGGCAGCAACCTCCATACAGAGGAACGTGTTGGTGCGGAGTCACAGCCAACAGTGGTGGGATTGCTACGTGCTTCGATGCTTCACTGATACGGAGTTCATATACTATTTTCACATGATGAGAAGAACGTTTGTGTACATTTGTGAGCGCCGACTTGTACCACTCTCCCTGAAGAAAACACGCCCAGGTCGGATGAAGGCGACCTGGCAGTTCAGACAGAAGTCGCATGCCAAAAGATCGGATATGTATCGGTTTTAGGACCACATATCACACTGCAGCCTGAAGTGACCCAAATCTGATTTTTTCACCCCTATGCGACTTTAAAAATAATCTCACTCCAAAAGCCCATATTTGCCATGTCTAACAGGTCATTCTAAAATGGACTAGAATGCAGGATCCCCAGAGCCCACCTCTTGGTAGATCTCGGCACACCATCAACCTCAAAGGTAGATCTTGGTTAAAAAAAGGTTGATCATTGATGTGACTTTTTTAGTATCGCTACCTGCTTAAATTAGTATCTAGAATCGATACTAGTGTCAATTAATATCTGATTTTTGGTGCTTTTGACAACCCTAATAAGCTGTGTTTTTCGAATTTGCCCTATTGCCAACTTTCCGTCATTGTAGGGAGTGATCCTGGAGCTCGTGCCAATGACCTCGATACCAGAGGTGAGCTGGGTGTCCGTCACTAAATGTGCGTTTGTGAAATGTGATCATCTGAATAGCGGTGTTTAAGCGTTACAGGTTCTGTTTATATAAGACAAGCATGTGAGACAAATGATTTAGCCTGTTGTGTGTTTGGAGCCTTCAGGGCAGACTCTGGCTCTACACGCTGGAGCACGATCCTGTCCAATCCATCATTTTGTCACAGCTTTCATGATGGTGTTATAGTGTCATTATACACGAGTGCAGGGAACATTACAAAGAGCCTCTTAACCTGAAACATGTGACTGGGCCAGGTTAGTCAAACGGAGAAAACGACGACGTGAAAATTCTCAAATATAAAAAGTATTATCTGGCCTGTAGGAGCAAAAAAAAATGACTCAGCATAACATATGAACAAAAAAGAAAGCGGACAGTGGATATGTTCACATGCAACCCCAAAACAAATTGATTTTTTGTGTTCTCAGGTTATAGAACTGCCATGTAGCTCCATCCGTGAGTGATCTGAGTTCTTTCTCATTGTTCACACTTGTGCAGGTTTGGACAAAGAGACTTGGAAAAATGCAAAAAAAAAGGGGGCAAACTAATGTGACAAAGACAAAAATTTAAACATTTAAATTACACGTTGTTTAAAATGTATTTCAGTTCCTAACACATGTCCCTGCAGTTTTTGATGATCAGATTTTGCACTTGTAAACATAGCAGATAGAATTACTGGATTATCTGAATATTATAACCGATTTTGGCTGCGTCCCATTACTCTGTCTCTGTCCAAACAGCTACCACAACAATAGTTCACTAAAAGTAACGTAGAACATAAGCGTCATAATTGTAAACCTGCTAAACTGTTAATCGATAATTACAACTGCTGAAAATACATGAGACTCCTTGGCTGGTCGATGTGACGCTGCCATCCTGATCCCAAAAGTCTTGGCTTAGTTCTGGTTTAGTCCTGGTTTAATCCTCATTATGTTCTGGTTTAGTCCTTGTTTTGTTCTGGTTTAGTCCTGGTTTAATCCACATTATGTCCTGGTTTAGTCCTCGTTATGTTCTGGTTTAGTCCTGGTTTAGTCCTCGTTTTGTTCTGGTTTAGTCCTCGTTATGTTCTGGTTTTGTTCTGGTTTAGTCCTGGTTTAGTCCTGGTTTAGTCCTCATTTTGTTCTGGTTTAGTCCTCGTTATGTTCTGGTTTAGTCCTGGTTTAGTCCTGGTTTAGTCCTGGTTTTGTTCTGGTTTAGTCCTCGTTTTGTTCTGATTTAGTCCTGGTTTTGTTCTGGTTTAGTCCTCGTTTTGTTCTGGTTTAGTCCTGGTTTAGTCCTGGTTTAGTCCTCGTTTTGTTCTGGTTTAGTCCTCGTTATGTTCTGGTTTTGTTCTGGTTTAGTCCTGGTTTAGTCCTCGTTTTGTTCGGGTTTAGTCCTCATTATGTTCTGGTTTAGTCCTGGTTTAGTCCTCATTTTGTTCTGTTTAGTCCTCATTTTGTTCTGGTTTAGCCCTTGTTTTGTTCCGGTTTAGTCCTTGTTATGTTCTGGTTTAGTCCTGGTTTAGTCCTGGTTTAGTCCTCATTTTGTTCTGGTTTAGTCCTTGTTATGTTCTGGTTTAGTCCTGGTTTAGTCCTGGTTTAGTCCTGGTTTAGTCCTCGTTTTGTTCTGGTTTAGTCCTCGTTATGTTCTGGTTCAATTATAGTTAATCCTGGTTTAGTCCTCGTTGTACTGTTTACAACGAGGACTGTTTTTAGTTTAAAATATTACTTCCTGGTCACAGACAGCAAATATAACATGTAGAGGTACTTGTGTTAACTAACAACATTTAGTCTAAATATACATAATAGTTAGACCAATAACAATAGATGATAGCACCTTTATTTTGATCAATTAATCCATCCATCCATTTTCTTCCGCTTATCCGGGGCCGGGTCACGGGGGCAACAGTCTAAGCAGGGACTTCCAGACTTCCTTCACCCAATCTACGTTCCTACCCTCACCTATGGTCATGAGCTCTGGGTAATGACCGAAAGGACGAGATCGCGGATACAAGCGGCCGAAATGAGTTTCCTCCGTAGAGTGGCTGGGCGCACCCTTATAGATAGGGTGAGGAGCTCAGTCACACAGGAGAAGCTCGGAGTAGAGCCGCTGCTTCTCCACGTCGAGAGGAGCCAGCTGAGGTGGCTCGGGCATCTGTTCCGGATGCCTCCTGGACGCCTCCCTCGGGAGGTGTTCCGGGCATATCCCACCAGGAGGAGGCCCTGGGGAAGATCCAGGACACGCTGGAGGGACTATGTGTCCCGGCTGGCCTGGGAATGCCTTGGGGTCCCCCCGGAGGAGCTGGAGGAAGTGTCCGGGGTGAAGGAGGTCTGGGCGTCCCTGCTTAGACTGTTGCCCCCGCGACCCGGCCCCGGATAAGCGGAAGAAAATGGATGGATGGAATAATAATAATAATAAAACACACACACAAAAAACCACAAAATCAGGCATTTTTTTTATAAGAGTCTAAAAGTAATCTCTTAAATATAATTACGTTAACAATGTTTTAGTGAAAAAATACTCTAGCCTGTCATATGGACTTTAAGGTCGTTTTCATACCAGGAAAGTCCGATAGTTCACTTGCTTTGGTCTGGACCAAATTTATTGATTTATTTATTTATTTTTTGGTGCGGTTCGCTTTTACTGCACTTTTTTTGTAAGTGGACCAACATCTGTAAACAAAACCACGTGTGCTGAGGTCGCTCAGCCATTGGACAGAAATGAACCGTGTCAAAACTTCGTGTCCAAACACGGAAGGAGGAGAATAATGGTGTTACGTGCTGTTTTCAATCTAGCCTTAGCGATATGGTTTGCTCAGTTTTTACAGTTCGCAAAATGTTTGAGCAGCATCGTGAGGTTTACACTATTTTACAATCAATTTCCAAACGACGAAGACACAGGGCGAGACGACTACGGAGGACAGCGCTCATGTGCGCACATCAAGTTGTGACTCTTCATGCTCTTCACGCAAAACGTAAGTAAGCCTTGTGTAAAGAATCCCTCAGTCGTCCAGGTAGAATCCATGGTAAAAGGAGCATAAATCAAAACAAACTGTCCAGTTGACAAATTGAGTTTCTCCTTTTATCATGGATTCTACCTGGACGACTGAGGGATTCTTCACGCATCTTATCACAAACAAAGGAAACAATAGGGCTAGCCAGGTCGGGTCCAGAGGTGTGAAAACAGCCATTAGGGTTTGAATGGGTATGCTAAACTAGACGCCAGAGAGAAACTGAGTAAAAACAAAAGACAGAAAGCTGAAAACAAAGAGGTGGGATAGTTTCAGAATAATTTCATTGTAGTTAGCTCCTCCCTGCAGCAAGATATAAGCAGTGTCCATCAGCACTCTAACCAGAACTGACGAAGCAGCGCGGATGAGCTGCGAAACGTTTTCGACCAAATAAACTTTGTCCATTGAATTTCTCCTTTTACCATGTAAGTAAGCCTCGTTTAGTTTGGTTTAGTTTCGTCAGCCTCGGTTTCCCATAATGCTCGACATACGACGGGAGCTCATCAAGTACAAAACGCCAACTTGTGTCGGATCGAATCCAGTCTGCATTCTCACCTCAAACAAACCGCACCAGGATTCGAATGGAACCGTGCTGAGAGCGAGCATTTTAGGTGGTCTCAGTTCGCTTGTTTGTGAGATTTTTGGTTTTTATTCACACCAGCCCTAAAGGTCAGAATCAAACAAACTGGTTCGTTTTAAATGAACCAAACAAGGCAGGTGTGAAAATGACCTAAATGGATAGTAAAAATCTGTTATAATAATCAGATAATCCATTAATACTGCTGTGTTTACAAGTGCAAAATCTGATAATCAAAAACTCCAGGGAAATGTGTTAGAAACGAAACAATGTGTAATTTAAATGTTTTTTTTTTGCTTTTCTCCAAGTGTGATTTACTCAGTTTTGATCATTTTCTTCATTTTCCAAACTCTGTTAGCCGTTAACTAAATGTGTTATACTCAAAGCTTTGGACTCGCTCCTCCTCCACTGAAGGACGTAATTAAACTAATGTGAGCGGGAGGGCATCAGGGCCATAGCTCGAGGGAACAAACCGTGCTCTCTGTCAAAGGGACTAATTATTGGAACAGTCTCCCAGTGATAGTAAGAGAAAGTCCATCTCTAGCTGCATTTAAGCTGCACTTAAACTGTGGACGAAGGAAAACCAAGTCTGTGAACCCTTAGAATCTGGCGTTTTACTCTTCTGTGTTCTGTTTCTGTGTAACTTTTTTTGTATTTTGGATTGTTCTGTGTCATATGTACACGGTAACTACAAATGTCCATTCATATGCACTGTCCCTATCAAATAATAATAATAAATAATAATATAAATAAGAATTATGTAGAGTGAGCATCACAAACAGAAAAATAAACCAGGTCTAACCCAGGACAAAACCAAGATTAAACCAGGATTAAACTAGGACTAAACCCGGAATAAACAAGAACTAAACCAAGACTAGACAAGGACAAAACCAAGACTTTATAAACCAAGGCTAAAACAGGAAGAAACCAGGACTAAACCAGGTTTATCCCAGGACTAAACCAAGTCTAAACAAGGACTAAACAAGGACTAAACTGGACCTAAACCAGGACAAAACCAAGACTAAACCACGATTAAACTAGGACTAAACCCGGAATAAACAAGAACTAAACCAAGATTAAACCAGGATTAAACTAGGACTAAACCAAGGACTAAATCTGGAAGAAACCAGGACTAAACCAGGTTTATCTCAGGACTAAACCAAGTGTAAACCAGGACTAAACAAGGACTAAACCAGGACAAAACCAAGAATAAACCAGGATTAAACTAGGACTAAACCTGGAATAAACAGAAAAATAAACAGACTTGAACACTTCTAAAGAACAGGTCCTCCTCAAGTGAACCTTTAGTGAAATTCAGTGAAATTCAGTCTTTAGTGCTAACAAACGTCCGTTTAGAATGATCTGGACCATCACCCCGCACGGCCGTCGTGCAGCGGGGCTTGTGTGGTCAGTTCACTGGGTCATGTGACTGCGCCTGAGCCTGTGGCATTACCAGGGTCAGGGCGGAGGATTTGAGTCTCCAGCAGACCACCCATGTTCTGAACACCAGTGTTGCTTTAGATCAGAGCTGCCAATCACACGCTGGAGAACGTGGAGAAGTTACAAATAACTTCACAGCTCCGCAAACACCACTTTATCCTCCACGTCTTTGGTCGTCATGGATACAGGATCAGACACTAACCAAGAGGGTTAGATCCAAATCGAAATCACTAAACTAAACCAAGACTAAACCAAGACTAAACGAGAACTAAACAAGGACTAAACCAGGACTAAACAAGGACTAAACCAGGACGAAACAAAGACTAACCAAGACCAAACCAGGACTAAACCAGGACTAAACAAGGACTAACCAGGACTAAACAAAGACTAACCAAGACCAAACCAGGACTAAACAAGGACTAAACCAAGACTAAACAAAGACTAACCAAGACCAAACCAGGATCAAACAAGGACTAAGCCAGGACTAAACTAGGACTAGACCAGGATAAAACCAAGACTAAACCGGGAAGAAACCAGGACTAAACCAGATCTAACCCAGGGCTAAACCGAGACTAAACTAGGTCTAGCCCAGGACTAAATCAAGACTAACTAGGACTAAACCAGGACTAAACCAAGACTAAACTAGGACTAAACCAGGACAAAACCAAGACTAAACTAGGACTAAACCAGGACTAAACTAGGACTAGACCAGGATAAAACCAAGACTAAACCGGGAAGAAACCAGGACTAAACCAGATCTAACCCAGGGCTAAACCGAGACTAAACTAGGTCTAGCCCAGGACTAAATCAAGACTAACTAGGACTAAACCAGGACTAAACCAAGACTAAACTAGGACTAAACCAGGACAAAACCAAGACTAAACTAGGACTAAACCAGGACAAGACAAAGACTAAACAAGGACTAAACCAGGATGAAAGCAAAGCTAAATCAGAATGAAACTAAGACTAAACCAGGATTAAACTAGGACTAAACCTGGAATAAACCAGAACTAAACCAAGGCTAAAACGGGAAGAAACCAGGACTAACCTGGGACTAACCCAGGACTAAACCAAGACTAAACTAGGACAAAACCAGGACAAAACTCAGACTAAACAAGGACTAAACCAAGACTAAACCGGGAAAAAACAGGACTAAACCAGGTCTATCCCAGGACTATACCAAGACTAAACCAGGACTAAACAAGGACTAAACCAGGACTAAATCTACAACAGGCCCCAAATAAAAAAGGGGCTCACACCATGACTGAACCGGTGTCAGAATGATAACTTAATACCTAAACCAGGTCTGAGAGCGTAAAAGCAGTGGTCAGTACCTTGTCTTTGCGCCTCCTCTGACCCCTGGCGTGAGCCCCGTGCAGCTCCAGCAGGACACAGCCCATCAG